>OX344815.1:16616271-17135461 GCA_947034925.1 Eudemis profundana
GAGGTGATAAGGATTGCAGTGACGCGAGACAGTGTGATTGGTCGAATGAGCTATGACGTCACACTCAACTAGCAGTGTGGTTGGTTGAAGCGAGGTAGTGACGCAGTCAGTGCTGCAATGACATGCGCTATTTTGTAGGGAGGGTTCAACTTATAGTGGTGTTGGTGGACTATTGAGTGAGTGCGGTTATGAAAATGGGTATTGTGTGAGGTTTGTATGGCTATATGATTTTATTAGCTGTAAAATCTAACTTTGTTTTGTGTTATCACTATCGTCATGGCTGTGGTTAGATCGAGACCATGTATAATAAAATGAGGAACAAAATGCACATATTTCTAAATTACCACGTTAAATTATACTTTTGCAGTTGGGAAACTCTTATCTAACCCATACTGCCATAGTAAACACATTTTTTCAACTACACTAAAAACTACAACCAAAGTGAGCCAGCTCCCCTATGCTAAAAACCCATACAAATGATTTTAATTTTTTAGTGAATGTTATGCTTTGCGTGCTTGGCGTGCAAATAAAACAATCCATAGAGTACTTCAAAGGAGGTTGTTAATGCTGCTGTTTGCGAAATGTTTTTTTATATATTTCTTTTATGTTATCTCTTTCTCTCTCTCTCTACGTCTTAATATATAAGTTAATTATCACATATGTTAATGCTATGCAATTATATTTTGCAATATTATAATATTTTGCTTAATAATAATGATGAATAAACACATTGTATAATAATAAAACACCATTGTTTCAATCAATCTCCCATTTATTTCACTGAAGATAACAATCTTACATCAAGTCTTTTTTATCAATCCAACTTTTTTCATTTAAGCCGAGCCATTTTACATACACTTTATTTCCACGTCGTTTCAAAACTTTTTCCACTAAGTAAATATCACTGTTTTCAGTCTTTTGCAGTTCTTGCTCATAAAAACAGCCAGATATGGGCTGGTGATTAACATCTTCAAGTAAATATGTCACTGGACTAGTGTTTTGGACTTTAATAATTTTGAATAATTCCGTTGTCCAGTTACCTGTGTAGCCCTTAGCAAATGTTGATTTATATTTAGATATTCTCACAGAGTCATTAACCTTGAACTTGCTTCGTAGTTTAATTTTAATATGATTGTAGACTCTATGTAACAACTGTTTAGAGTTGTTTTTGTTTACACTCGCTGGCGCTACTCCGATAGTACGATGCCGTTTGTTATTATAATAATGCTCCACATCCCTTATCAGTTGTGTCCATTTGTATGAACCATTCAAACTAAATTGTTTCCAAATCCAATGTTTTAAGGTTCTAATTAGCCTTTCCACTATGGATGCTTTCATAATGCTAAATGTAGAATAGTGATTAATATGGTGACGTAACATGAGTGATTTAAACTTGTCATTGAAAAATTCCTTTCCGTCATCCGATTGAATGTTTTTGGGTTTTCTTTTACTTTCACTTAAAATTTTACACATCGCTGTTGTAACATCTTCTGCGCTCTTGGATTTTAACGGCTGCAGCCAAGCATATTTGGAAAAGGTATCAATACATACCAAAATGTATTTATAGTTGCTATTATCTTTGGAATGCTTTTGCATATCAATGAGGTCAATCTGCCATGTATCATCAAGCCCTCTCTGAATAAATCGGCGACGTGGGAAGGTTTTTCTAGCATACTTATGTATCTCATTTACAACTTGAGCTTTACTCATCCTGCTTCTTCTTTTTTGTTGGCGTAATACGTTTAATTGAAGCACTCGTCGGTGTGAATGCTGCTGGTTTTGGTGGGGCAGGTGTGATAATTCTGGCCGATAGTTTTTCAAGCTTCGTCTGTAAATCTTTTAGTTGTAAAGTATGTGTCTTGATCTTTCCTAATAGAAATATAGCTTGTTCATCCAATTGAGCTTTATTGATTGCATCTGTTTTAAGAATAGCCTTTTGTATCCCGGTCAATCGTTTATTTTCAAAATTCACCAAATCTTTTTCCACTATAATTCTATTGCGATAGGAGGCAGCAGATGAAGAATCACTACCCAAATGCTGTCCGAACTTGTTGAGAGGCATTGTGAAAGTGAATGATGTAGAGCACCTTTAACCGTATTTATTGCAGCGCACGTTTTCTTTTAACACCTGCCTCTGTCACTAGTTTAGGTATTATTGGCTTCTTTGTAAACAGGGCTTAGAACAGGTCTAAACAGCTTTGTAACAGGTTTTCAAACAGAAATAAACAGGTGTAAACAGCTTTGAAACAGGTTTTCAAACAGAAATAAACAGCTTTAAAACAGGTTTTCAAACAGAAATAAACAGGTCTAAACAGCTTTGAAACAGGTTTTCAAACAGAAATAAACAGGTATAAACAGCTTTGTAACAGGTTTTCAAACAGAAATAAACAGGTATAAACAGCTTTGTAACAGGTTTTCAAACAGAAATAAACAGGTGTAAACAGCTTTCAGAACAGGTATGTTTTAATGTAAACAGAAATGAAGTTCTGTTCCTGTTTTTACTTTAAAATTATCCCGCTCTCAATCAGTTCCTCTACAATCGCATTGATCTCGTTGGTATGTGAGGTGTTGCCTGCACTCTGTGAAGCGATTAATAGCCTTAAACGATCTACCACTTCATTAGGATCGTCCCAGTAGACATAATCAGTTTTCGGATAAAACGTCTTAGTTGTCAATGTGTCTTTTTTAACCATCGAGCTTAAACACCCACCTTGCTTCTTAGATTTCTGTTTAATGTAGAGCTGATACTTTACACTTCTATCACCGCACAGTTGTCCGTTCGGTTCGAATCCTCTACGTTGAGCGTTGGTCAGGTGTAAAATTTTATTGTAATCGGTCACATCTTCCTTCTTTATCAAAGTTTTATTTGGAATCTTTTTAAAGATTAATTCAGACAGTCCAGGTGTCATCTCAAAGCGGATATCTTTTACATGTATTGCATTATTGTCAACTGTCACTTGACTATCACCAATATACAGCTTGTCATCCTTGAGATAAGCACCAAATGGTATTTTACTAACTTTATCGAGGTGTTTGATGTATTTTTGAATATAACTTTTAGCTATGACTACGTCACGGTCAGAACCAACATCATCATCACCTTCATCTTCAAGAGCTGACTTCATGTCTTCCTCATCACTAATTTCATCATCATCATTATCATATTCATCAGATCCATCCTCATTTTCACCCCACTTTAATGGTTTACTTATGTTAGATTCAGATTTAACCATTCGATTCTTTTTCAGCGATGCATTTAACAGAGGTGTAGAGGCTTTCAAGAATTGAAAGTCCTTCAGCTCATGATCATTATCATGGTTTTCTTTAACAGCAGTACTATCTTTAGTTTCTAATGCTTTAGCCATTAAAACATTGAGCGGTTTTGTGATTGGTTCAAAGGTTTGTGCTAGTGAGGTGTCAAGGGATGTCTTGTCAGCACGCAACGCCTTCACCTTTTTCTTTACACTCTCAATTGAGTCTACAAGCTTCCTTTTTAACTTTTTATCACCAAACATGTTGCCGATGTGTTTCTCAGTAGCGGGTTAGTGTTAAACTAATAACAAATCAGAGGTGATAATCAGTTTTATACATTACACATGTTTAGTTCAAAACAATAAATACATCAAACCCCTTACGATATCGCCCCTTATTTATGTCTCTCTCCTTATCAATCGATAGAAAATTGTACTTTTTACTCCAACACTCGTGACAAATCTCCTTAAATGTGCTCCAACTCATGTCAGTATTCACATGATCATCATAGGCATGCTTCAAATTCATCTCATCCTGTTTAAATAGCAATATTAGATTAGCATTGTCACGTACCAACTGTTTAGGTATCCTACTATAAGTTTGACATAGGTAAAAGCAATCTAAACACCGATGTCTGCCCATAGCAAAGTATTGACGAATCGCATCTTGATCCTCCAAAGCCACATCGTCAAACACAACAACACTATCCTCTTCAGCTTCTTCAGGTGGGACTACTTCACTCTTATCATTGTATGTGTGAAATGGTAAGTCGCCGGCTTGCTCTAATACCTCACCCAGAAACTGATATTTTGGTTGATTTAGCGATTTTGAATATAAATAAACATTATTAAACCTCACACCGTTCGGATCTAAGAGCAATGTTAAGAGAACATTAGTCTTGCCACAGTTTGAGGGTCCACAGATGAGGCATCTAATGTTGTTTGCCAACAGCGGACCGTGTTTAGCGAAGGATTGATTATTATTCAATTTTGCATTATCAACTACACTCCAATCTTTAACTGCAAGTGACGTGTTTTGCTTTTTAAGTTTCATTTTACTCTGATATGTTGAATCGTGAGGACGTCTATTTTATATACTAATAAAACATGTCATCCTTACATAATATATCCTTTTATGATATGTTGATACTCTCCTCCTCCTCATCCTCATCATCGTTATTGAGCGATGGTGGGGTGGAGTCAGAGTCGGAGGTAGAGGCTGAAGTGGAAATGGAGACGGAACCTGAGGTGGAGCATGAGGTAGAGCCTGATATGGAGCCTGAGGTGGAGATAGAGCCTGAGGTAGAGATGGAGCCTGAGGGGGAGGTAGCATCAGCGGTGATGGAGCAAGACGTCATCATTAACGCTAATGATCTTGGAGCGATATTTTCATGCAACTGTTGCTATGCATGCTCTTATTGTATTTTCAATGAGGGTGATGAGACTTGCTGTGATGGTTAAATAATAATAAATATGAACACATAATGCACATATGCACAGTCAATTGTAGATACTTAATATGATAACACATACAGGTAGAGTTAGTGTTAATCGTAATTTCAAACAGCGAAGACATCGTCATAGTGGTAGTGGTATTATTAATAGTCTAATTAATAATCTACCATTCGAAGTTCACATACCAGGTTATAATTATTGCGGTCCTGGTACGAGATTGAAGGAGAGATTGGCTCGTAACGATCCAGGTGTGAACCCACTAGACGAAGCCTGCAAATTACATGATATTGCCTACTCCCGTGACAAAACTTTGGAGGGACGTCATCAAGCTGACCTGCGGCTGGCTGAAACTGCTAGAAATCGCTTGAGTTCTACTAACACTCCCATCGGTGAACGAATAGCCTCATTCGGAGTAGATAAGATTATGAGATTTAAAACCAAACATGGTATGGGTGTTCCCATATCGAAAGTTATAAAAGCTAGTCGTGATGCCGTCAAACGACACATTACAACAAAAGAGAAACCTACCACCACAGCGCTCCTAAAAGCAGGTGTTAAGGCTGCAAAGAAATGTCTTAAAGGGAAAAATGTCAAGGGACATAATAAACAACGAGTCATCCCAATACCTAAGAGGGGTGGGTTCCTACCTTTGATACCGCTTTTGAGTGCATTAGCTGCTACGGGAACTTTGGCTGGAGGAGTCACCACTGCTGCTAAAAATATTTATGAAATGGTAAAGAATAGAAACAATAAGACTAGCGGTACAGTTGTGGGGAAGGGTTTATATTTAGCACCCTACAAACGTGGCATGGGGCTCTATATCACCCCACCGCTAGGAACGATATCAGGTCGGAGTGTTGTCATAAAGAATAAAAAAAAAGCAAAAAATTAGATTTACCTCCTACCAACACCGCTCTCACTGACATTGATATTGCGAGATGTGTACGCAGAGAGAAAATCCCTTACTTTAGAGGTGTTTTCATGCGAGATAATCTCCCAACGAAACCTCACTACTATGAAACTGGTATTATTAATTTAGATTCACAGCAGGGTGATGGTACACATTGGTGTGCTTATGTAAAAAAGGGTGATTATTGCTTGTATTTTGATAGTTTTGGTGATCTGAGACCTCCCCAAGAGTTTATCAATTATATAAACAAGGGAGGGTGCAGTATGCGAGTGGAATATAATTATAATCGATTACAAAGATTTAATAGTGTTAATTGTGGTCATTTATGTTTAAGTTTTCTGTATGACAGTGCTAAGCATATGTTTTTTAAATAAATATCACATACATTACACCTGCAGTTTCATTCATACATCAATCGTCTACCTATAACCACTACTATAACCCAATCATCATGGCATTGACGTCATTCACATTGAGTTTAAACGGTTATGAATCCGTTTTGAATGTAGACTTTCAACCGGCTCTAGAATTGGACAGTGAGGGTTCCTATGAGTGTGCTCTCATATACTTTAAGACTTTCAACTCTATACCCAATGTAGATAAGAGTAATAATCTATTTCACTATGGTAATCATGTTATAACAATTCCTGAAGGCTCATATGAGCTTTCCAACATTATAAATCACTTGAACTATGAAATGATAAAGATATCTGACGGTAAAGGTGATGAATTGATTGATATTACCGTAAATAGTAATACCTCAAAGTGTATGATGTACTCCCCAAAGCTCGACATTCACTTTGACAGACCAAACAGCATCGGTTCCCTATTTGGTTACTCTTCGAAAACTCTTTCAGCGAAAACGGTACATTGGTCAGATAAACCCATTGATATATTGATTACAAACACTATAAGAATAGAGTGTAATATTGTAGAAGGTTCATTCATTAACAACCTTCCGTCACATGTAATACATGAATTTTCACCTCAAGTCCCACCTGGCTATCAGATAATCGAACAACCCTCCAACATTATCTATTTACCTGTGAAAAAGAGCAATAACTGCATTCAGAACGTTGAAGTGCGTATAATAAACGAGCGTGGTGATAGGGTAAATTTCCGCGGTGAAAACATCTCACTCCGTTTACATATTCGTAAAAAGTAAACGAAAAAATGATTATTCATAATAATAATAATAAAAGCACAGGTAACAATGACTATCTCATCAGTCGAGGTAGAGCTCTCAACGAGAAAACTCCTACTGCACTAAAGAAATTAACTAGAGAAAATAGTACATTTTTACAGAGTATTGGTTTTAAAGTATGCCCTCGTCATCTATATTAGACATTGGGGAGAGGGTGTCCTTCGATGACACCATAGAAAGTGTTGAATTTCACCCCTACACCCCGTATAATGACTCTTTCAAAAATAATGACAACATTCACATTTGCATCAACCGTCAAGATCTAATCCTACTGCCGAGTCAGAGTCAAATATTAGTTGAAGGTACAATGGAAAAGGGATTGCTGCTAGTTAACAATGGTGCAGCATTTTTATTTCAAGATATTCGCTATGAGCTGAATGGTGTGGAGATTGACCGAGCTAGAAATTGCGGTATCACATCCACCATGAAAGGCCTCGTTTCATACAGCAAGGAAATGGACTACGCTCTTCAAAATGCCGGTTGGGAAGTGGGTGTTAGTAAAAAGCGTGAAAAGTTTACTTTAACCATACCCCTATCACATTTCTTGGGTTTTGCGGAGGATTACAAAAAAGTTATTATGAATGGTAAACACGAGTTGATACTCAATCGTGCTAGCACTGATATAAACTGTCTAGAGATTGATACCACACACACGCCGGCGGCTACTAAATTTGACATCAACATTACACGAGTCGTATGGAGGATGCCTGTAATACGAGTCTCTGATAAGGAAAAGTTACGCTTGATGACGTATGTAGAGACCAGCGTGCCCATACAGATAGCGTTTCGAGCGTGGGAATTATATGAGTATCCCTCATTACCTTCATCACAACGTCACATTTGGTGTATTAAGACGACTACGCAGTTGGAGAAACCACGCTTCCTTATCTTAGCGTTCCAGACTTCAAGAAGGAATGACAAGAGCAAAGATATGAGCATATTCGATCATTGTAATCTCGCCAATTGTAAGGTGTATTTGAATTCGCAATATTATCCATACGACCCCTTTTCAGCTGAATTCAAACATAGTAACTATGCGCTTTTGTATGATGCGTTTACCAATTTCCAAAGATCTTATTACAACCGGGATCATAGCAGTCCCCAAGTAAACTACGCTCATTACAAGACACAATCCCCATTAATCGTTATTGACACTTCAAGACAGTGTGATAGCTTCAACTCAGGTGGCGGAGCTGTTGACATTAAATTGGAGATGGAGTTTAAAGAGAATATACCCCCTAACACCGCAGCATACTGTCTTATTATCAACGATTCGCTGTTTGAGTATAATGCTCTAACCAGTACCACAAGAAAAATAATTCAGTAAACGCTTAGTCTACTTTTGAGCGAGTCAAGAGGTGAACGTCTGCAAAAAAAAAAGAAAAAAATGAATATTTCAAACATATTTTTACCTTCATACTCCCCATCGATTGACTGTTGCGGTTACAGGAGGAGTGCTGAAAATTATGGATGGGGTAGGCTTGAGCTATGTAAAAGTGTCTATGATTTCAATAACCACCCCACCAGTACTGCTTTGATTAAGAATATTCAGGTATACCTGAAGCTGCAGTATTCCGAGGCTAAGATTAGACTACAAACCTGTATCAGCTTTAACGGGCAGCATGAACTCACATGTGAAGAATGGAGCGAGACGATTATGGATAAGATTGATTACATTAGAGAGTTTTTTCTCAAACCAGATAACACATTTTCACCCTTAATGATTGCCTCCAACCGTCTTTCTGTACACATCACTTCGCAACCCTCCACACGGATTATTGTTCTCCATGGTGCGGAATCAGAAGAAAACTTTCACTCCCTGATGATAGATCATTTGGAATGGAGTAATATCGATAGTATTATGGACTGCATCAACGCTCGAATAATACAGGTGGAGAGAACAAAGTGTACCTACGAAAACAGACTCAACTTTTTCAGGAAAAGTTTCAAGACACGATGTCCCAAGACTTTAGAGGAGGCTCATTGCATTCTCAACGGATTATGTAATATGGATGATGTTGTAGATTGTGAAATCAAATGTTATGTTACAGTGCTGTTGTACAATACCTTTTTCCTTATCTAATTTAATAAATATTTCTCTTTAAAATTTGTTCTTTCTAATCATTTACTACCGCAAACCACAAAACCCTCTAAAACCCATCCACTATCGTACCCGACTGCTATTATCATTTTAGTATAGTGTTAAGAATAATAAACCATTATAAAAGTTATTGCGACCGGGTGAAGACCACATACGCACCTAAACGTTGTTATCATCACCACGATGAAGCCACACTTCTGCAGCTACTGCAATGAAGATGTACCATCAAACAGATTGCTGGCTCATTCGAACTCTAAAAAGCATCAAATCTTATGCAGTCAAGAAAAGGACTCTGACTACGCTGTTTACGTTGTTAATAGCGCATTCAAATGCAGAATTATAACGTATAGAATTAACGGCACTGCTGAAATACTCGATCCTAAAATTTATCTACTAAAAATTAAACAAAAGTTTGAAAATGTGCTCAAGACAGAATTACAAATTCATAAACATATCAAGGTGAATGTAAGCTTGCATTGTACTTTCGTTAAAACGGATAGTGAAGGTGAAGTGATAAGAGATTTGAAAACATTCAATACCAAGAACACGGCCCTGTACATGCACTTTGACTTCCCGGAGTACTTAGAAAATGTTGCAGCATCAATTTCCAAGAAGTGTGAAGAATTTCAAGAACGTGATAGTGGATGGGCGCTAGAGAAAATAGAATTTTTCAACATTAATATTAACAAACATCAACCGCTAAAGGCTTCCTCATACATACCCCTTCCAACAGAGATTCAAGCGAAAAAGGCATGTGTGAACGTGAAAAACACTGATAAGGCATGTTTCTTTTGGGCAGTCGTTAGTGCTCTCTACCCGAAGGATAAAAATAATGATCGCACATCATCATATCCACACTACAGTGATGTTTTAAAATTAAAGCGTGTAAAGTGTCCCGTAACTTTTTTGGATATCAAACGGTTTGAAAAATTGAATGAACTCAGTGTAAACGTGTACGGTATTGAAAGCGGCAAGCATGAAGACTTAACGATAACACCTCTACGAATTTCAAAAGTGTATGGTACTATGGAAAAACACGTGAATTTACTATACTATGAGAAGGACAACCTCTCGCATTATTGTTGGATTAAAAACTTACCACGATTAGTGTGCAGACAAATAACTAAATCTAAGAATAAACTATGGTTATGTGACAGTTGTCTACAGCATTTTTATAGTGATGAAAAACTAAAACTTCACCGTACAATAGGATGTGGAAATAAACTCGTGCAACTACCTGAGGGAGCGGAAAAATTCGTGAAATTCAAGAATATTTCACATCAGATGAAAGTACCGTTTGTGGTCTATGCTGATTTCGAGTCCATACTTACGCCCATTGAACATGAACGTGGAAAAAAGTCTGCTTTCACTTACAATACTCATAAACATGTAGCATGCAGTTTTGCATATTACATTCATTGTGAACATGATTCGAAACTGTCAAAGTTTATCTTACATCGTGGGGAGGACTGTGTGAACAAGTTTATTGAAAGCATCATAGAGGACGCAGAACGTCTTGGTAAGATTCTAAAAACCATTATACCACCTGCAACATCTTCATCATCTGCAGATGAACTCGGTGACTGTTGTCATATTTGTGAAAAGCTCATAGAAAGTGGAGAACGTTATGTAATCGATCATTGTCATCTGACAGGGAACGTTAGGGGTAAAGCTCACAATCAATGTAACTTAAACTACAAAACGCCCATATTCATACCAGTAATCTTTCATAATTTAAGCGGATATGATAGCCACTTGTTTATAAAAGAATTGGCAAAGTGTGATGGGGAAATAAAATGTATTCCTCACAATAAAGAGAAATACATTACTTTTAACAAAACTCTTCCCGCAGAAGACATAACCTTAAGATTTCTAGACTCTTATAAGTTTATGAGTAGTAGCCTGGATGTGTTAGTGAAAAATCTATCGCGAGAGCAATTTAAGCTACTACCTAACTACTTACCACCACGAGATCTTCACAACTCTATTGATACGGAGGTTTACATGGGGCTGTTAACTCGTAAAGGTATTTATCCTTATGAATATGTAGACAGGTGGAGTAAACTTGAAGAAACCTCTCTACCAAGTCGAAGCGACTTTTACAATAAACTTACCGATACACACGTGTCTGAAAAGGATTATCAACACGCGCAAACCATATGGAAAACATTCAATATTAAAACGTTAGGTGAGTATTGTGACTTGTATCTGCAGACAGATGTCTTGCTCTTAGCTGAAGTTTTCGAGAACTTCCGCGAAATCTGTATAAATACATACAAATTAGACCCCTGTCAGTATGTGACGGCACCAGGTCTAAGCTGGGATGCAATGCTTAAGTATACTAACATTGAACTGGAACTGTTCACTGATTATGAAATGATTCAGTTTATAAAGATGGGTATAAGAGGAGGAATTAGTCAAGTGAGCAAACGGTATGCTAAAGCAAACAACTGTTTCATGAAAGAGTATGATGAGGAGCAAGACAGCAGCTTTATTGTCTATTTGGACGTGAACAATCTTTATGGTGAGGCAATGTCTCGTTCGTTACCCATAAGAAACTTTAAATGGTTAAACAAAGATGAAATCGAACAATTAGATATTACAATGCAGCAGCAAGATAATGAGATTGGTTACATCTTGGAAACGGATTTAGAATATCCACAAATTTTACATGACGCTCACAATGATTATCCGTTTTGTGCGGAAACTAAAACACCGTCTAAGGGTAAAATTAAAAAGCTTCTACTCACATTCGACAGCAAAAGCAACTATGTTATACACTACCTCAATCTAAAACAATGCATTGAAAAGGGGGTTGTGTGTAAGAAGATACATAGAATTCTTGCTTTCAATCAAGCACCATGGCTTAAACCGTACATTGACTTGAACTCACTAAAGAGAGCGCAAGCTCAAAATTCTTTCGAAAAAGATTTTTTCAAACTAATGAATAATTCAATTTTTGGAAAGACCATTGAAAATGTGGAAAAGAGAGTTGATGTTAAGCTGTGCTGTGAGTGGAGTAATAGAAAAACACGAACAAAACCTCGATATGGTTTGGAAAGGTACATTTCAAAGCCAAATTTTCATAGTGTTACAATATTCTCTGAAGAGCTGGCTGCAGTTCAGTTAAACAAATCGAAAATCATCTACAATAAACCTATATATGTCGGATTTACTGTCTTAGAATTAAGCAAACTATCAATGTACAGTTTCCACTATGACTACATACTACCCAAGTACAGTACGAATGTAAGCCTCCTGTATACTGATACCGACTCTTTTGTTTATCAAATTAAAACCAAAAATTTTTATGAAGACATTAAACCAGATTTGGAACAAAGATTCGATACATCTACCTTTCAAAAAGATAACATCTACGGTTTGCCTCAAATAAATAAATTAGTTGTAGGTATGATGAAGGACGAAAATAAAGGCAGGATAATGAGAGAATTTATTGGTCTACGTGCAAAAATGTATGCTTACACTCTAGAAGATGACTATGAAGAAAATCAAGAAAAGAAAAAACCTAATTTAATTATGAAAAATAAAGGTGTTAATGCGGCTACTGTGAGAAAACTTAATTTTCAGAAATATTATGAATGTTTAGATTTAAGCAAAACCTTTAATAATGATGTATGCAATCTAGTGAGTGAAAAACATAACTTATACACTCAAATAAAGAGAAAGAAAGTGCTTTGCGGTAAAGATGAAAAAAGATGTATTTTAGGTGACGGTAGCAATGAGACAAGAGCATGGGGTCATTATGAATTAGTTTAATGATAATGTATATTTTTTTTAAATAAAATGATTGTTTTTTTTTAAATAAACTGACTTTTTTATTTTACATAAACACGTACGCATATACACACACACACATACACACACACACACACAGCTATTTTACAGCTAATAAAATCA
Organism: Eudemis profundana; assembly: GCA_947034925.1. Classification (NCBI taxonomy): domain Eukaryota; kingdom Metazoa; phylum Arthropoda; class Insecta; order Lepidoptera; family Tortricidae; genus Eudemis; species Eudemis profundana. The sequence continues at coordinate 16,629,111 of OX344815.1, forward strand.
TATCGTCATACAAACCTCATACAATACTCATTTTCATAACTGCTTTCACTCAACCTAACCCAACCTAACCACAACCATAACGATAGTGATAACACAAAACAAAGTTAGATTTTACAGCTAATAAAATCATATAGCCATACAAACCTCACACAATACCCATTTTCATAACCGCACTCACTCAATAGTCCACCAACACCACTATAAGTTGAACCCTCCCTACAAAATAGCGCATGTCATTGCAGCACTGACTGCGTCACTACCTCGCTTCAACCAACCACACTGCTAGTTGAGTGTGACGTCACAGCTCATTCGACCAATCACACTGTCTCGCGTCACTGCAATCCTTATCACCTCCAGCAACTCCATACTATTACATCGAGACCATGTATAATAAAATGAGGAACAAAATGCACATATTTCTAAATTACCACGTTAAATTATACTTTTGCAGTTGGGAAACTCTTATCTAACCCATACTGCCATAGTAAACACATTTTTTCAACTACACTAAAAACTACAACCAAAGTGAGCCAGCTCCCCTATGCTAAAAACCCATACAAAATTGCTCCAACAACTCTCCATACTATTACGTCGAGACCATACTAACTTGAGCTCCACCGCCCACCGCTGGCCTAGAACTCTCACAAACACTCTACTTGCGTTGATAAACAAACTTTCAACTCCCATTTAAACCCCTTAGGGGATGAATTTCGAAAAACGGTGAAATCGTTTTTCTTGTAATCTAATAAAGAATCTAAACATAAAGTTTCAAACCTCTTACTTCTAAAATCGTAGGCTCTCCATACAAACTTTGAACCCCTATTTGGACCCCTTAAGAGATGAATTTTGAAAAATCCTTTCTTAGTGCACCCTTAGACCTTATAAGGAACCTACATGCTAAATTTGGAATTCCTAGGACCAGGGGTTTGGGCTGTGCGTTGATAAACAAACTTTCAACCCCCATTTAAACCCCTTAGGGGATGAATTTTGAAAAATCCTTTCTTAGTGCACCCCTAGACCTTATAAGGAACCTACGTGCTGAATTTGGAATTCCTAGAACCAGCGGTTTGGGCTGTGCGTTGATAAACAAACTTTCAACCCCCATTTAAACCCTTTAGGGGATGAATTTCAAAAAACGGTGAAATCGTTTTTCTTGTAATCTAATAAAGAATCTAAACATGAAGTTTCAAAGGTCTTACTTCTAAAATCGCAGACTCTCCATACAAACTTTGAACCCCTATTTGAACCCCTTAGGGGGTGAATTTTGAAATATCCTTTCTTAGTGCTCCCCTTGACCTTATAAGGAACCTACGTGGTAAATTTGGAATTCCTAGGACCAGCGGTTTGGGCTGTGCGTTGATATGTCAGTCAGTCAGTCAGTCAGTTTCTTCTTTTATATATTTAGACTAGCTGATGCCCGCGACTTCGTCTGCGGTGTAAATTATAATTAGGCAATTAATCTTAATAGGCAATTAATAGTTTCTGATATTTGTTCATAAACTTTGTTGTAATTAAACAAAACCCTCAAATATTGGGCCCAAAACTGCACAATGCACATTTACCGCGAAAATCAATTCTTAAGTCCATTTAAGGATTATTACCAAAAATTTAAATGCACTTAATAAACCACTTGTTACTTACACAAAAAAACCATCTACTAATTGCTATATGCTATGCATGGAGTTAAAAACCTTTTACTTTAAAAATTGTACGGTCCCTAAAAAAACTTTCAACCCCTACTTACTCAACCCGTCTTCGAGATAAATTTTAATGAACCGTGAAATCATTTGAGTTCTATTCAGTTTAATCAGTTTTAGATACCCTACTTTAAAAATCATTTGGTCCCTTTATAAAGTTTTGGTCCCCATTTATAACCCTTGGAGATGAATTTCAAAAAATGGTTTAACATTTTTTCTGTACCCTTATTGAAGGATCTATGTACGAAGTGTCAGATTTCCTACTTCAAAAATCCTTTGGACCCTATACAGAGTTTCAACCCCCATTTAAACCCCTTTGGGGATAAATTTCAAAAAACTGCAATCACTTTTCTTTTCTTTTTTAGAGGAGTTCAAGATCTACTACAAAAATCGTTTGGTCCCTTTACAAAGTTTCAACCCCCTTTTGATCCCTTTTTAGGGATGAAAAAACGGTAAAACCACATTTCTTTTTTCTTATTAAGGAGTTTATGTACGATGTCCCAGATCGCCAACTTCAAAAATCTTTTGGTCCGTATACAAAGTTTCGACCCTCATTTAAACCCCTTTGGGGATGAATTTCAAAAAAACAGCAATCACTTTTCTTTACTCTCATGGATGAGTTTATGTAAGAAGTTTAAGATCTACTATAAATACCGTTTGGTCTCCATACAAAGTTTTGACCCCCGTTTGACCCCTTCTTAGGGATGAATTTTGAAAAACGAAAAATCACTTTTTCTACTCTTATTGAGGAGTTTATATACGATGTCTTAGAGCTCCAACTTCAAAAATCGTTTGTACCCTACACAAAGTTTCAACCCCCATTTTAACCCCTTTGGGGATGAATTCCAAAAAACAGCAATCACTTTTCTTTACTCTTATGGATGAGTCTATGAACGAAGTTCAAGATTTACTACGAAAATCGTTTGGTCCCCATACAAAGTTTCAACCCCCGTTTGACCCCTTTTTAGGAATGAATTTCGAAAAATGGTAAAACTACTTTTCTTTATTCTTATTGAGTTTATGTACGATTTCTCAGAGCTCTAACTTCAAAGTTCAAATTTTCAACCCCCATCTATCCCCTTTTGGGGATGAATTTCAAAAAACCGTGAAATGACTTTCCTGTACTCATATTGTGGAGACTATGTACGATATCTCAGAGCTCCAACTTCAAAAATCGTTTCAAGCCCCATTTAACCCCCATTGGGGATGAATTTTGAAAAACGGTGAAATTACTTTTTGCAACTAATCTCCTAGTTTAAAAATCGTGTGGTCCCCATTTAAACTTTCAACCCTCGTTTTACCCCTTTTAGGGATGAATTTCGAAAAAGGGTGAAATTACTTTTCTCTACTTATATTGAAGGATCTATGTGGAAACTCTGAGATCTCCAACTTCAAAAATCGTTGGTGCCTATACAAAGTTTCAACCCCCATTTAACCCCTTTTGGGGATGAATTTCGAAAAACCGTGAAATTACTTTCCTACACTCATATTGTGGAGACTATGTACGATGTCTCAGAGCTGCAACTTCAAAAATCGTTTCAACCCCCATTTAGGATGTTCCCCATTGGGGATGAATTTTGAAAAACGGTAAAATTACTTTCTTCGACCTTTATTGAGGAGTCTATATACGAATTCTCAGATCTGTAACTTCAAAATAATTTGGTCCCTATACAATATTTCAACCCCCGTTTAACCCCTTTTAGGGATGAATTTCAAAAAAGGGTGGAATTACTTTTCTCATGTCATATTGAAGGATCTATGTGCAAACTCTCAGATCTCTAACGTCAAAAACCGTTTGGTGCCTATACAAAGTTTCAACCCCCATTTAACCCCTTTTGGGGATGAATTTCAAAAAACCGTGAAATTACTTTCTTGTACTCATCTTGATGGGTCTATATGCGAAGTCTCAGATCTCCTACTTTAAAAATCGTGTGGTCTTCATATAAACTTTCAACCCCCATTTAACCCTCTTTGGGGATGAATTTCCAAAAACGGTGAAATTACTTTTTTTAAATTGTATTAAAGAGTCTATGTTCGAAGTCTCAGATCTCCTACTTTAAAAATCGTATGGTCCCCATATAAACTTTCAACCCCCATTTAACCCCCTTTGGGGATGAATTTCAAAAAATCCCTTCTTATCCCTTACTTACGTTATATAACCACCCTACTGTGAAAATTTCAAGTTCCTAACTTCAGTAGTTTCGGCTGTGCGTTGATCAGTAAGTCAGTCAGTCAGTCAGTCAGGACTTCTTCTTTTATATATTTAGAAGATTTCTCCTTTGCGGCTCGAGTGAGTTGAGAAAGAGGAATTTTCTCTAACACTACCGCCGGTTTAAGAGACGTTAATTTTGGATTTGAGGTAGATTCCTCCTTGAGCAAAGAAACTGGTTTGTGAAGTGGTAAATGCACTTTAGATGAAGCAGCTACCGCAGATGATAATTTCGTGTCAGAAGTGCAATCCTTCTTTGTGACATAAGTCATTTGAGACAAAGGAATTTTCTCTAGTATCACTGTTGGTCGACGCGAAGTTAATTTTGAATCTAAACTATTTTTTTTCTTTGACGCCTTCACCGGCGGTTTGCAAGTGGTTAAATTTGGATCTTAAATTTCTTCCGATACGCAAGGCGGTGATTGCACTTGAGATGAAATCAAAGTAATCCTTTGAATTTCATACTGTCTGAGACGTTCATGTGCACGATACATTATCAACGTGAATAATAATTTACCGAGTGATTTTAATACTCGAGCATCGAAACAATCGCGCTAAACGCACGGATCGTCTGTCAGGATGATATTCATTGGATTCGTCAACACCATGACTGTTGAAATAATAGTATGCATTGTCATGACGCCAAAAATATGTAGTATTGCTGAATCCCGTAAAAGTGTAACTGTCGATTGCGTCGGAATGGTCAGCATTAAATACGTAATTAGTTAATGTTGCTTCTATAGTACATTACATAACTAGGGTGGTAATACAAAGAAAGGCCGAGATCGCAGAAGTTTGCGGCCCGAGCTGCAAGCGAGGGACGTAAATATGCGATCGAGGGCTTTCTTTATTACCTCCCGTGTTGTGTACATCATTTTATGTTTACACTTGGCCAGAAAGCGGCTTCTTCCGTACGCGCAGCGTGCGGAAAAAGGCACTTTATGGCCAGGTGTGGCATAAAATCATTTACTGACTGTCTTATATTTTTTTCAATAAATACCTACGTTAAATACAATTCAATACAATAATACTTTATTGCACACCAAAAGAACATGACAATTCCAAATTAAATAAGTATGTATAAGCGTTTATAGTTATTGTATAAGCATTTATTTCAGACTTGTTGTTGGCTTTAAAGTGTATCTTTATAATAGAAAGCATAGTTCATTCATACCTAATTACCTAAGTTTGTTGTAGTTAAGGAAATTGTTCGGGTCTTGCAACCCGGTCCATTATTGCCGACTTCCAGCCATGCAGTCCTTCTTTTTTATGCAAAATGTAGCAATAATAATATGGTCAAACTTTTTGTTTGTTACTAGATTTAGTTTAAAAAAACTTATCTATAGGGTAATATATAAAACGATATGTCTTAGTGGGAACTGTTGAGGAGTTAGATGCATGTTAATCTTAAAATCTATACCATAGTGTTTTGTATGTACGTCTATCTCTGTTTGTTCTCCAAATAAATAAATAAATAAATTTAACCGCGCATTTAATTCTGAAGGATCATATGGGTATGAACCACTGTTGATCCAGTTAGTGGATATTCTGGCCGAATGATTCCCTACTCGAATATCTTTAGAAACAAATTCTTCCGGATAACAATGGGGATGATAGTCAGGGTCATTTATATTGGGTGCGTTGGCGGGACGTGCTTGCAGATATAAACGATCACCACTGTATAAAATGTGATCATTTTCCGCGGTAGAAAAAATGTTGCGATCTTTAAGACAAGATAAAGTTGTAGCACATATCGACATGGCTACACACTGCGCATTGTTACCTTGGAATCGGTATCTATCACCCTGATGCGTTTTGCCTAATAAAAATGAAGTAGATTGTAAAAACTGAAAAGTATTGGTTATCACAATTGTTCATGAAGAAAGTAAATTATCAAAGGGTATCATTTAATTGATCAGCAAAATATTCATATTTTGGTCAGCAGAAATTTGTATTTGGTCAGCCAAAATAGCTAGTTGGTAAGCAACTTATGGTTAGCAAACATTTATAAATCAGGCTGCAATTAATGATATACTGAACTGCTCTAAATTATTTTGGTCAGCAAATTAAATATTTGAGCTGCATTAAGAGATCTACGGTTAATCAAATTTTGGTAAGCAATCAGTAGGTAAGCAAAATATTTCATTTTGTTCATCAAAAAAAAAGGGGGCAATAAAACCTAACTGGTCATTCACAAAATGGGCGCAACTATTCTGTCGCCAATCGTGTGCGTATTTTGTCATACGGTAATTGTCAGCTGTCAAGTAGCAGGTGTCACTGTAATATATACAGGGTGTCACTGTGATATATACTGGGTGTCACTGTGTTATATACAGGGTGTAACTGTGATAGATACAGGATGTCACTGTGATATATACAGGGTGTCACTGTAATATATACAGGGTGTTACTGTGATATATACTGGGTGTCACTGTGATATATACAGGGTGTCACTGTGTTATATACAGGGTGTAACTGTGATAGATACAGGATGTCACTGTGATATATACAGGGTGTAACTGTGATAGATACAGGATGTCACTGTGATATATACAGGGTGTCACTGTGATAGATACAGGATGTCACTGTGATATATACAGGGTGTCACTGTGATATATAATCAAAAAATATAACCCTAACCTACCTATTTTTGGGAGCCGTTTCGTTTTTAGGGTCATAAAAAAAAATTACCCTAACCTACCTATTTTTGGGAGCCGTTTCGTTTTTAGGGTCATCAAAAAAAAATAACCCTAACCTACCTATTTTTGGGAACCGTTTCGTTTTTAGGGTCATCAAAAAAAAATAACCCTAACCTACCTATTTTTGGGTGCCGTTTCGTTTTTAGGGTCATCAAAAAAAAATAACCCTAACCTACCTATTTTTGGGAACCGTTTCGTTTTTAGGGTCATCAAAAAAAAATAACCCTAACCTACCTATTTTTGGGTGCCGTTTCGTTTTTAGGGTCATCAAAAAAAAATAACCCTAACCTACCTATTTTTAGGAGCCGTTTCGTTTTTAGGGTCATCAAAAAAAAATAACCCTAACCTACCTATTTTTGGGAACCGTTTCGTTTTTAGGGTCATCAAAAAAAAATAACCCTAACCTACCTATTTTTGGGTGCCGTTTCATTTGGACACCCTGTATAACACAGTGACACTCTGTATATATCACAGTGACATCTTGAATCTATCACAGTGACACCCTGTATATAATACAGTGACACCCTGTATAGTGATATCATAGTGACACCCAGTATATATCACAGTGACACCCTGTATATCTCAATTAAATTGCTTACAGACATGTTTTCTCTGCTGACAGTGACATCCTGTATCTATCACAGTGACACCCTGTATATAACACAATGGCACCCTTTATATATCACAATGACATTCTGTATATATCACAGTGACATCCTGTATATAAATAACACAGTGACACCCTGTATATCTCAATTAAACTCTCTGCTGACCAATTGTAAAATCTTGCTGCCCAAGTTATTATTTTGCAGCTCGACTGGTTATTAGGCAGCCAAATGATAAAAAAAGCAGATTAATATTGGTTAAAATGTTAACCGTTTTTAAATTGTTTGCTTAACAAGAGTTGCCGCCCGATTTTTATTTATTGCCAGCCAAAGCTTTGTATGCTGCCCAAATGATTTAACTGCTTATTTTTTTTTGCGGATCAATTTTAATAACGGCTGACCAAAAAATTACTTTTCATTATCAAATCACTGCATTTGTAATAATCTAAATATATAAAAGAAGAAGTCCTGACTGACTGACTGACTTACTGATCAACGCACAGCCGAAGCTACTGAAGTTAGGAACTTGAAATTTTCACAGTAGGGTGGTTATATAACGTAAGTAAGGGATAAGAAGGGATTTTTTGAAATTCATCCCCAAAGGGGGTTAAATGGGGGTTGAAAGTTTATATGGGGACCATACGATTTTTAAAGTAGGAGATCTGAGACTTCGAACATAGACTCTTTAATACAATTTAAAAAAAGTAATTTCACCGTTTTTGGAAATTCATCCCCAAAAAGGGTTAAATGGGGGTTGAAAGTTTATATGAAGACCACACGATTTTTAAAGTAGGAGATCTGAGACTTCGCATATAGACCCATCAAGATGAGTACAAGAAAGTAATTTCACGGTTTTTTGAAATTCATCCCCAAAAGGGGTTAAATGGGGGTTGAAACTTTGTATAGGCACCAAACGGTTTTTGACGTTAGAGATCTGAGAGTTTGCACATAGATCCTTCAATATGACATGAGAAAAGTAATTTCACCCTTTTTTGAAATTCATCCCTAAAAGGGGTAAAACGGGGGTTGAAATATTGTTTAGGGACCAAATTATTTTTAAGTTACAGATCTGAGACTTCGTATACTAGACTCCTCAATAAAGGTCTAAGAAAATAGTTTTACCGGTTTTCAAAATTCATCCCCAACAGGGGTTAAATGGGGGTTAAAACGATTTTTGAAGTTGGAGCTCTGAGACATTGTACATAGGCTCCACAATATGAGTGTAGGAAAGTAATTTCACGGTTTTTCGAAATTCATCCCCAAAAGGGGTTAAATGGGGGTTGAAACTTTGTATAGGCACCAACGATTTTTGAAGTTGGAGATCTGAGAGTTCGCACATAGATCCTTCAATATAAGTAGAGAAAAGTAATTTCACCCTTTTTCGAAATTCATCCCTAAAAGGGGTAAAACGGGGGTTGAAAGTTTAAATGGGGACCACACGATTTTTAAACTAGGAGATTAGTTGCAAAAAGTAATTTCACCGTTTTTCAAAATTCATCCCCAACGGGGATTAAATGGGGCTTGAAACGATTTTTGAAGTTGGAGCTCTGAGATATCGTACATAGTCTCCACAATATGAGTACAGGAAAGTCATTTCACGGTTTTTTGAAATTCATCCCCAAAAGGGGTTAAATGGGGGTTGAAAATTTGAACTTTGAAGTTGGAGCTCTGAGAAATCGTACATAAACTCCTCAATAAGAATAAAGAAAAGTAGTTTTACCCTTTTTCGAAATTCATTCCTAAAAAGGGGTCAAACGGGGGTTGAAACTTTGTATGGGGACCAAACGATTTTTGTACTAAATCTTGAACTTCGTTCATAGACTCATCCATAAGAGTAAAGAAAAGTGATTGCTGTTTTTTGGAATTCATCCCCAAAGGGGTTAAAATGGGGGTTGAAACTTTGTGTAGGGTACAAACGATTTTTGAAGTTGGAGCTCTAAGACATCGTACATAAACTCCTCAATAAGAGTAGAAAAAGTGATTTTTCGTTTTTCAAAATTCATCCCTAAGAAGGGGTCAAACGGGGGTCAAAACTTTGTATGGAGACCAAACGGTATTTATAGTAGATCTTAAACTTCTTACATAAACTCATCCATGAGAGTAAAGAAAAGTGATTGGTGTTTTTTTGAAATTCATCCCCAAAGGGGTTTAAATGGGGGTCGAAACTTTGTATACGGACCAAAAGATTTTTGAAGTTGGCGATCTGGGACATCGTACATAGACTCCTTAATAAGAACAAAGAAATGTGGTTTTACCGTTTTTTCATCCCTAAAAAGGGATCAAAAGGGGGTTGAAACTTTGTAAAGGGACCAAACGATTTTTGTAGTAGATCTTGAACTCATCTAAAAGAGAAAATAAGTGATTGCAGTTTTTTGAAATTTATCCCCAAAGGGGTTTAAATGGGGGTTGAAACTCTGTATAGGGTACAAAGGATTTTTGAAGTAGGAAATCTGACACTTCGTACATAGATCCTTCAATAAGGGTACAGAAAAAATGTTAAACCATTTTTTGAAATTCATCTCCAAAAAGGGTTATAAATGGGGACCAAAACTTTATAAAGGGACCAAATGATTTTTAAAGTAGGGTATCTAAAACTGATTAAACTGAATAGAACTCAAATGAATTCACGGTTCATTAAAATTTATCTCGGAAGACGGGTTGAGTAAGTAGGGGTTGAAAGTTTGTTTAGGGACCGTACAATTTTTAAAGTAAAAGGTTTTTAACTCCATGCATAGCATATAGCAATTAGTAGATTGTTTTTTTGTGTAAGTAACAAGTGGTTTATTAAGTGCATTTAATTTTTCGGTAATAATCCTTAAATGGACTTAAGAATTGATTTTCGCGGTAAATGTGCATTGTGCAGTTTTGGGCCCAATATTTGAGGGTTTTGTTTAATTACAACAAAGTTTATGAACAAATATCAGAAACTATTAATTGCCTATTAAGATTAATTGCCTAATTATAATTTACACCGCAGACGAAGTCGCGGGCATCAGCTAGTGATATATAGAAAACAAATTTCATTAAGTCAATATAAAGAACCAAAGGATAATAAGGCCCGAAGTACTAAAAGGCTCATCTAAACAGAAATAACTCATAACAGTGTCAGAATTTTGGTTATTAAAGGGAACTGTAGTGAATAAACTATAAATAAATCACACACAATAACACGTATAATTTTATTTTATTGATCCTGAACAGAAACAAGCAAGGGTACAGAGTTCGTAATTTATGTTAAAAAAGCAAGCAAGTTACAGAGCGCGTTAATAAGGCGCAAGACCGACTTCACACTAGTTTTACTGATAACATTGTCTTAAAACCGGAAATCATTAAATAACTAGAAACACGAACACTTTAGTTTTTATTTGACTCACGAGCTGAGACGCGGAAGGACGATCAGTAGTAGTAATATTAGCAAAAGGCAAATACCAAGTCAAAGTAGTCAATAACCAAGGCCTAGCGAGTACGATCGATGTTGGGGCAAAGCTTCGGAAACAGATTTTCTGAGCAATCCCAAGATCGAACGTACGCGTGGAGTACTGACGGTACCTAGGGCTGAAAGTGGTGAAGTAATGGGAGGATGGATGATTTTAATGGACCCTAGGGTGTCGCAAAGTGAAAAAAAACCGAAAAATAAATACTACAGTGGCGGGTAAAAGCCTTTCTGAATTTAGGGAAATGAATTTGATGTATTTGACTGGCCGCGCATGGACAATAGAAATAAGCCCTGCGCCGGGCGTATATTAAAGCGTCCAAAGACGATCGCAAACACGCGAATGTCTCTAATACTACAGGGTAGCTCTAGGGCATGCTGGACCATATCAGTCATAGGTACAAACGGTAGAGGGGCAAGCGTGCATTTGCTGCTCTTGTCACAAGATGACCACTGGCAATAGTATGTTTGGTAATGCTCGAGCTTCCAATCATAAGTGGCGAACATTGGTGACAACTGTGCAGTGTGTATCACTGTGGATCTGGAAATACTGACTGGCCCTAAATCAATGACCTCGCTGTCACCCATCTGCACTCTGTACACATGCTTCATAAGGGTTGCATCATAAGAATTAATTATATTAAAGGCCTTAACCCTCGGTGATCTGCATAGCAAGAAAAAGATTATGAATTTCCATATTGATATGGTATACGTTGTCTTTCTTTCATTGAGGAAAGAGGTTGTGCTGGGTTTTGTATATATCACTTCTCCTAACTCATCCGTGTGTTCAACAATGTCTGCAGTATAATAACAGCCCTTCCTATGCAGTGGTATGGTATCATTGGTCAGTTTTAGCCCTGCTCGTCTCTTCATGGTCCATAAAATTGGTATGGCTATGATCAGCACTAGAAGACCAATTATGACTGCTTGCACTATTATTATGGTGTTATGCTTCACTGGCTCACATCGGCTTGACTGGTACTTGAAGTTTTGTATGTCTTCACATTTCCTCTCAAAGATCATTCCTTGTTGACATTCAGCATTCTTTATTATAACAGGGCCATAGAATGATCTCTTTTCTATCTCATTGCATGTCATCTTCATAGTTCCAGCCATAGTGACAACAACCAAGGCGCCAGGACAATGAGTGAAGACAATTTTTGAGTCTGTGGCTTTTGCTCTACAATTTTGATTCCCGGATTCATTGTCAGACTCGCTATCAGAGAGGATAGCTAAATCCGAGATGCTGTCCTTGAGAGTTTCAGTCTTCAGGAAGTCTTTTTCTCCTGTGTGTTTGAACAACGTTTCCAGAGCCGGGCTGCTGCCACTAGAATGCATTGGTGCTGTAGAAGGTTGGTTTATTCCGAGTTTAGTTTCTGCTGCTTGTCTTGCTATCTCTCCCACCTTGTGCTGTTAATAGATGCTCTCTGCCAGTTAATAGATGGAGGACTATTCTTGAACTGCTCCACATCAGTGGCTCTACCTGGCTGTCCAAGTATTGCCAGCAAAATGGCAATGGCTAAGTAGTCAGCCCACTTGTACAACATTATAGAGAATTTCTTGATCTCTCTTTTGTCAGTTGATTTTCCACAAATGTCAGATATCAAAATTATAACCCGACTATGTGTATAATTGGGGTCTACCTTATTTCGTATAAAACTAAATGGTATAAAATCAGAACGTATAAATTCAAAACGTATAAAATCACTTCGTATAATCATTCATTTCGGTTAAAATTCATTTTGTATAACATTTAAAAGCTCTAAATACGAAATCTCTATTCTTCAATATGTCTAACATTCAAAATGTATAAAATCATTATGCATAACATTTAAGATGTATAAAATTATTACGCATAATATTCATTTTGTATAACAATTACTTGATCGCATATTTAAAACGTAGAACATTCAAAATATCGAATCATCACAATGTATACAAAACAGTCGGTCGGGCTCCGCAACTGCTCCGCCGCTGCGGGAAGAGCAGCCCCTTCGCCCTTGCGTATCAAAGCATATACAGGCTGCTCCATATACAGGGCATATACAGGGTGTCACTGTTTTATATACAGGGTGTAACTGTGATAGATACAGGGTGTCACTGTGATAGGTACAGGGTGTCACTGTGTTATATACAGGGTGTCGTCGATAACCTACCTTTTTTTGAGAGCCGTTCCGTTTTTAGGGTCATCAAAAAAAAATAACCCTAACCTACCTATTTTTGGGAGCCGTTTCGTTTTTAGGGTCATCGAAAAAAATAACCCTATCCTACCTATTTTTGGGGGACGTTTCGTTTTAGGCCATTAAAAAAAATAACCCTAACCTACCTATTTTTGGGAGCCGTTTCGTTTTTAGGGTCATCAAAAAAAATAACCCTAACCTACCTATTTTGGGAGCCGTTTTGTTTTTAGGGTCATCAAAAAAATAACCCTAACCTACCTATTTTTGGGAGCCGTTTCGTTTTTAGGGTCATCAAAAAAAATAACCCTAACCTACCTATTTTGGGAGCCGTTTTGTTTTTAGGGTCATCAAAAAAAAATAACCCTAACCTACCTATTTTTGGGATCCGTTTCGTTTTTAGGGTCATAAAAAAAATAACCCTAACCTACCTATTTTGGGAGCCGTTTCGTTTTTAGGGTCATCAAAAAAAAATAACCCTAACCTACCTATTTTTGGGAGCCGTTTCGTTTTAAGGGTCATCAAAAAAAATAACCCTAACCTACCTATTTTTGGGAGCCGTTTCGTTTTTAGGTTCATCAAAAAAAATAACCCTAACCTACCTATTTTGGGAGCCGTTTCGTTTTTAGGGTCATCAAAACAAATAACCCTATCCTACCTATTTTTGGGAGCCGTTTCGTTTTTAAGGTCATCAAAAAAAAATAACCCTAACCTACCTATTTTTGGGAGCCGTTTCGTTTTTAGGGCCATTAAAAAAATAACCCTAACCTACCTATTTTTGGGAGCCGTTTCGTTTTTAGGGCCATTAAAAAAATAACCCTAACCTACCTATTTTTGGGAGCCGTTTCGTTTTTAGGGTCATCAAAAAAAAATAACCCTAACCTACCTATTTTTGGGAGCCGTTTCGTTTTTAGGGCCATTAAAAAAATAACCCCTAACCTACCTATTTTTGGGAGCCGTTTCGTTTTTAGGGTCATCAAAAAAAATAACCCTAACCTACCTATTTTGGGAGCCGTTTCGTTTTTAGGGTCATCAAAAAAAATAACCCTAACCTACCTATTTTTGGGAGCCGTTTCGTTTTTAGGGTCATCAAAAAAAAATAACCCTAACCTACCTATTTTGGGAGCCGTTTCGTTTTTAGGGTCACCAAAAAAAATAACCCTAACCTACCTATTTTTGGGAGCTGTTTCGTTTTTAGGGTCATCAAAAAAAATAACCCTAACCTACCTATTTTTGGGAGCTGTTTCGTTTTTAGGGTCATTCATAAACAGCAGTATAATTTGGAAAAGCTTATTGCTTTAAAATGTGAACTTGGAAAAATATATATGACTAGATTATGACTAAGCTGCGATATATTTTGAATTATACATTACACCAAATATTACTTAAAATACATTACAGTGACACCCTGTATATAACACAGTGACACTCTGTATATATCACAGTGACATCCTGTATCTATCACAGTGACACCCTGTATCTATCACAGTGACACCCTGTATATAACACAATTGCACCCTGTTTATATCACAATTACATTCTATATATATCACAGTGAGTGACACCCTGTATACATTACAGTGACACCTTGTAGTTAACACAGTGACACTCTGTATATATCACAGTGACATCCTGTATCTATCACAGTGACACCCTGTATATCTCAATTAAACTGCTTACAGACATGTTTTCTCTGCTGACAGTGACATCCTGTATCTATCACAGTGACACCCTGTATATAACACAATGGCACCCTGTATATATAACAATGACATTTTGTATATATCACAGTGACATCCTGTATACATTACAGTGAAACCTGGGCCTCATATTTCAATAATATTAAGGGTTTACAAAAATTAGAGCTTTTAACAGTTATACCCCGTGAATGTTATACCTTATAATACTTATAACAAATAACGTTTCGAGCAAATGAATGTTATACCTTATAATACTTATAACAAATAACGTTTCGATCAAATGAATGTTATATCATACGAAATTATACAAGATGACTTTAGAGCATTTGAATTTTATACGAAATGTAATTATACACTTTAATTTTTATGCCATCTGAATTTATACGAAATGAATCATTATCCGAAATGAATTTCGACGAAGTGATTTTATACGGATTGATTTTATACCAAATAAGGGGATACCGTATAAGGGTAGTGAATAAACTATAAATAAATCACACACAATAACACGTATAATTTTATTTTATTGATCCTGAACAGAAACAAGCAAGGGTACAGAGTTCGTAATTTATGTTAAAAAAGCAAGCAAGTTACAGAGCGCGTTAATAAGGCGCAAGACCGACTTCACACTAGTTTTACTGATAACATTGTCTTAAAACCGGAAATCATTAAATAACTAGAAACACGAACACTTTAGTTTTTATTTGACTCACGAGCTGAGACGCGGAAGGACGATCAGTAGTAGTAATATTAGCAAAAGGCAAATACCAAGTCAAAGTAGTCAATAACCAAGGCCTAGCGAGTACGATCGGTGTTGGGGCAAAGCTTCGGAAACAGATTTTCTGAGCAATCCCAAGATCGAACGTACGCGTGGAGTACTGACGGTACCTAGGGCTGAAAGTGGTGAAGTAATGGGAGGATGGATGATTTTAATGGACCCTAGGGTGTCGCAAAGTGAAAAAAGACCGAAAAATAAATACTACAGTGGCGGGTAAAAGCCTTTCTGAATTTAGGGAAATGAATTTGATGTATTTGACTGGCCGCGCATGGACAATAGAAATAAGCCCTGCGCCGGGCGTATATTAAAGCGTCCAAAGACGATCGCAAATACGCGAATGTCTCTAATACTACAGGGTACCTGGCTAACACTAATAACTCTTATTGATATTGATCCTTCGTCACGACCGACTTTAAATACGCCGTAGGCTTGCTCGTGTAGCTGTCTTCCCGAGGCACTTTGGAGCGGCGTCCACCACCGAACCGTAGCCAACCGCCGAGATGGCCGCTCGCGAGGGCCGCCTGCGTATATCGTTCTCCAGGTCAGATCGGAGCCTTGTGTTGGAGCCGGAACATTTGAGAGATGACCGGCTTTTCTTTAAATAGACCACACCGGGTCACAAAACCGTGGAAGGTTCACACACCACGCACAAGGCTGTGCGTCACGTCCTCTGCGCTCATGTAACGCGAACTCGTAGAAATGGTATTGTTCACGGTTATTTAGAAAGTAAAACACTGCGATAATATTTGCACTTCAACGGGCAAGGAAAACAAGCAAAACTGCAAAAATATGCAAGGCTAGGTAACGTGCTTTCCAAACGAAAGCCAGATTGAGAATGAAAAAAGGCTCTGGCGTTTGTTCGCAAACCCAAATTTCAAACCCTGCGAATTTAGAAATCTCAATTCAAAAAAAACCAGCCAGCGTGGTGACCACCTCATACATAAACCAGTTGAACACGCTCGAGAAGAACAAATAGTTAACTAACTCCACATTAATTCCACTGCCACCTATACCCAAATGGCGGAACTAGAAGGACCTCTTCTAATGCTAGCAAAAAACGAGTCCCACTCTAGTGCTTATTGCAGCCAACAGATGTCCCAAAAAAAAAACTAACCTGTAGCCATTATGCTACAGAACATACAAAATGATAATTAAAAGCTACTATCAATTCAGTGTATAAAATATAGGGATGTAACGATACATAATTTTGTCGATACGATACCGATTATTAGAGTAAATAAGTGACGATACCAATATTGTAGTTAAATAATGATTTTAGATATTCGTATGTCCTTATTATTACTTAAAACTTGGCTATATTTAACAGATACTCTGAAAGTGTAAAAATAAATTAAAATTGTCAACTCAAAAATCAAAGAAAATATTTATTATGAATCAAAGAGAAAATTAACAGAGTAATAATTATCATTGCACAGGTAACATACCGATAAATAAATTAAATTAATAATTGAAATTACTTTTTGCTGATATTTTTCACATTAAGTTTTTTTCGCGGTCTTCAAATATCGGTTGTATGTATGACTATATTAGCTGGTATATCGGTATCGTTACATTCCTAATAAAATATATCTTAAATATTTCTTATAAATTAGACTTACTGAAATTGCGGTTAATAAGGCCCATGTGTGTCTCTCAATAAAGCCCATTCCAGAGCGTGGCGCCATCGAAATTAGGTAGACCTTATTACCTTTTAGTACCTTATTATTGTCATGTATATTAATGGAGAATTTATTTTATTTTACATTTATATATAAAACTGAATTGAATTATAAAATAGTAAATGTGTCAAATAACTTTATTTACATCAATAAATAGTGTCTAAAAATATGTCACTTAACAACTAGGCACATACTAAATAAGTAATTTAGTCAAATAGCCCGCCCCGCGTCACTCCGAGAGCAAAGGTGCCCATCACGCTCGCCGCATTACCGCGTTGAACCGCGACTGACAACCTTTGCACCAGGAATGACCCGGAACAGGCGTCATGACCTCTCTCTCGCAAACGGCGCCCAACTTCCGCCAAAAAGGTTCTGGCCTCCGAACACCAGCAACCGGTCGTCTCTACCGCCAGCGGGACAAATAAATAGCGGAGTACTTGTCCCGCTTCCTGAGCGCAGCCGCCTCGGCTGCAGCTCCTGCTGCCCTGATGGTGCGTCCAATGTGAGAAGCTGCGAAAGTGCTAACGCATGTTGCGTCCCACAACAGGCACTTACCCTTCTGCCACGGTACCAAAGTCAAACCATCTGGCCTTTTACCGTCTGACCGGCTTAGACCCGAGGGCTCTAACACGCAAGGAATATTGGCTGACACCAACGCCCTCCGGACAATGTCATTGAGCGCGTGGTGCCGAGAGAATCTCCCCGCACAACGAGTGCAACTCAATGCGTGATGCCCGTTGCTCTCCACCATGGTACCGCAGATGCATACATGAGGTTCACAAACATCGCAGCCCAGGCGGAAAGCAACAGCCACCCGCATCGACTCATTGTCCAACAGAGTGCCCAGATGTGGAGAGGGAAGTGCCTGTAACCATGCCCCGGACTCTGGCTTCGAAACCGCCAGCAGTCTAGCCTTATCCACACCCCCCGCACACTCCACCAGAGAGGCCGATACCCGCCTCACCCCTGCGTCATCCCACATTCGCTGGCGATCGGGCTTATCTGGTGCGCACGCATTCGGATTAAGAGCCATCCAAGCATCCCGGACATCGGACGCGTACGGTATGGTTGCCTTGTTACCTTCTATGGAAAATATATCAGTCACAAGGTCCACAACCCCATACGCCGATGCCAAAAAGGCCGGAAGGCTGACGTCCCGCGCGCGCCGTATTCCCAAACCCCCGCTGCGAATAGGGAGAGATGCTTGAGCCCATTGATTCGCATTTAGGGAAACATTCAAAATGGACTCAGTCGTCTCCTTCAGCAGACTATCAAACGAATCAACATCATCAGGATGCAACCATGTCGGCACCGTGCGCAGAAAGTAGGTAAGTTTGGGGACTGCGAAACAAAACCTTAGCAGTGTGAGAGCAACGTGAGCTGAAAGATTTTTAAGCCTTGCCCCCGCAGTCAAGAGAAGATGCCTCCGCAACCTAAAGGCCTCAGGAGTAGCTTCCGGAAAAACTGGAGATCCTAGGAGGTTGAATGTTTCCTCCGATAATACCCTGAGGCCCGGAAACAAGGAATTAAAAGCTGAAAAGGACGCAGATGACTCGGCACTGCAGGGAAAGAACTCGCACTTGGCACTATTAACTTCCAGACCCATCGCCTTGAATCGTGGAAGGATCTTGGTAAGGTCTCTCATAACTACCTCCGAGTTTCCTCCGAGGGTCCCATCGTCCAGGTACCAAACATTCAAAGGGGACTCCAACTCCGATATGACCCCTTGAATGGCCAGACTAAAGATTAAAGGACCCAGCGGATCCCCCTGCTGTGCACCGACCTGGGACAGTATAAGTGAATCGTTGTAAAAGAGATATGATGGTGATGAGTACACCTGTAGGAGAAAAGGATACAGGGAAGGCACCTTCTCCCTGACTTCGCCTAGCAAGACATCCCGTTCGACGGAGTTAAAGGCGTTTTTGATGTCTAACTTAATAATAACACCATCGGCATGGTCAGGATTCATAGCAAAGGCCCGCGTGGCATGGATAGCAGCCTCAAAATAGTAAATTAAAAAAATTGTATAATTATTTAAATCTATAATCGGTTTGAAAACGGAAACTTAATAGTTATATTAAAATACATATGTATATCGAAAACTGAACCTTTAAATGTTAATAAAATCACACTTCATACTAATATTATAAATGTGAAAGTTTTTAAAAATGTTTGGATGTTTAGATGTTTGTTACTAAATAATGGGATAACATATGATGATATGACAGTGACGTGAAAAAAGACATTATTATGCCCCACCTGGCCGCTTTCTGGCCAGGCGTAGACATAAAATGATGTACACAACACGAGAGGTAATAAAGAAAGCCCTCGATCGCATATTAACGTCCCTCGCCTGCAGCTCAGGCCGCAAATATCTGTGATCTCGGCCTTTCTTTGTATTACCACCCTAGTTGTGTAATGTACTATTGTGTACCTATGTTACATTGTATAAAATTCATAACATTTATGCTTATACAGGGTGTTTGGTTCATCGTTTGCCAAATTAAAATGGTAGATAGGTGGGGTTATTTTCTATCCCTCTACGCTCTTTAAAAAATGTTTTAACCCACGTGTATTTTTTTTGCTTTCTTTTGTTGTTTTTGAGGAATTTACAGGGCCGACGCGTTTAAATTTGAATTAAAAAAAAAGTAAGTGGAACAGAGATGAAATGTTTGTTGCATCGTGATGTGTAACGTGTCACGGTTGTATCAGAGTCAAAATTACTGACATTTTACTGCTAGTTTTTTTTTATTGACCCTGAATAGGGTTGCAAATAGAAAAAAAACCAAATGTTTTTTTTCAAATTTATGAAAAAAAACATGAAAAAAAACCTGGCACCATGGTTTTTTTTCTAAATTAGGTTTTTTTTCAGATGAACAAAAATATGCCACAATAACGGTTTTTCGTGATTTATTTAATATTTTTAATTCTATTTTTAGTAAATGCAAAAATAACTTTAAACCTATTCACTAGAACTATCAGCAGCACTATCAACACTAGTTCGGTCAGCATCAGAATGTCCTGGTTCTTCTTCTGTCTCGTCACTCTCGTCTAAGTCCATTACTGTTTCTGTTTCTGGTTCCTCTTGTATTGCAGCCAACATAGTTTCAGATTGCAATTTTAAATTGTGAGCAATATAAACAATTTTACCAGCTCTTTCATTCGTAAGTCTGTTACGTTTTTTTGAATGTACGTCACTGTATGTACTAAATGTTCTCTCAACTGCAGCTGACGTAGTTGGTAGGGCCAGAAATCGGACTGCTACTTTTGATAAAGCAGTTGACTTGCAAAGCCCTGCCCACCAAGCTATAGGAGTAAGTTTACTTACAGCAGACCATAAAAACGTTTTTGAAAAAAAGCCTTCTTTGGCTATGTAATTAGCAAGTTCCGCCAGAACTATGTCTTCGTCAATATCAGGAATTTTGCCTGCAGCATTATAAATTTTTTCAGTAGCCAAACTTTCATCATCTGGTGATAAATCGCAACCTTTGAACTGCGGATCCAGCAAATTCGAAATTTTATGAACGTCATAGATCGCGAACTCTTTTCTGTGCTTTAATATTTCCTTGACCTTTTTACCCTCAGATACTGATAGAGGGCTTTCATCTATCTTTTGTATGACTTTTTCTTCTAGATTTTTGTATAAACTTAAAACACGTGATAGTTGAGGAGTGTCACTTTCCACAATGTTAATAGTTTCAGCTATTGGTTTAAGTAAATTACTAAAACCAGTCACCTTATCCCAAAAGTCGTCGCTCAACATTAACTTTTTTACATTGTTAACCTTACTTAATGCATCTGACAGATCCTCTTCAATAGCCATTGCTCTAATAGATTGTTTGTTTTCTTTTAAACTCTCTAAACAAGAAAAAAGTGAAGCCCAACGAGTTTTTACTGGAAGTTTAAGACTTACGTTGACACCGGTACTTGATTGTTTTTCCATAAAAACTGCATTCAGCTTGTGAGAGTTTTTTACAGTCTTGATACAAGCTACTGCGTTTGCTTTCAGAGTCTTTAATGTTTGCAAATCTTTTAGGTCATTAAATATAAGCTGGATACAGTGAGCTAGGCAACCATATGTAAATAGGTTTGTCATCTCGTATTTCGCTTCAAGTTGTTTCCAAGCTGACTTCATATTCGCTGCATTGTCGATCACGAGTCCAAATACTTTTTGCTGTCCTATTTCATCAATCACACAACTCATTTCGAGAGCCATATATTCGCCAGTGTGAGATGATTTTCCGGTCGGTAAAACTTTATATAAAAAAGGCTTCGGTGTTGTAACAACAAAATTTACAATAGGTTCATGTCTGATGTTGCTCCACCCATCTGCAGCCAGTCCGACGGAATTAGCACTAGCGATTGCTTCAGCCACCATAGTTGATACATTTTTGTACTCTCTTTCCAAAAACGGACCTGACAGCATATACCTAGAAGGTATTTTATATGCGGGTCGAAGGAACGAAAAAAAATCTTTCCAGCATGGATTGTCCATCATGCTAAGGGGTGCTCTGCTTGCATAAATTGCTCTGCTGAGAAGTTCATCCGCTTTGTCTTGGTCTGCTGGGTTCATTTTGTCTACAAATGATGATATACCGCGGATACCGCCGGATATCTTCGACGTGGTGGACCTAAAAGTACTTGCTGATGCTGTACTTGCATGACTGGATTCTTCTAAAAAGAAACAAAGATTTCATCACTAATCACATCACACCAACTTGGAAAGGCAATTTTTCCTGACCACAATAACAAATTAGGTATTAAATAAATAATAACACTGACATACATACAAAATGAAACACATGGAAAAAAAATAATATTATAAGATATTTAAAGTAGGTAGATTCGAGCTCGCAACTCGGGTTAATAAACTATTTGGACGTGTAGAGTGTAGATACAGTTTATATGCTTACTTACAATGGCACTTCGTGTGTTTAACCTTAGCTTAACTTGACTGTACAGACTGTACTTATGTCTACATGAAATATATACACTGTAGGTACACACAGGTCCATATTTTTAAGATGTAAAATACTAAAATACATAAATTATGACAAACAAGCTACTTATACTTACGATTTCCTGACATTTTTTCGGAAACTCCTGTATATGGTTGTATGTATTTTTCTTTTACAGATTCGGGACATTTTTTACAGCCATGTATGTGTTTCAACATTCTTGAACCGTTTTTTGCGAAACGTTTTGAGCAGAATGTACATTCTACCTTTGCAAGTTTGGAAGTCGAAATAACATCATTAAATAACTTTGCCACTGCCACAGTCTTTCGACCAGATCCAAATCTTTTCGGCATTATTATATTTTGTGTATAGTATTCGTATATTCCACTATTTTAATTGTTCATTCACGATTACACGACGGCCACGCTTTGCCGCTTCGCATCAACTAAATAAACACAATAATGTTTTTGATTTGAGAAGTATAACTTACAAAAGAAACTAGGCTCTGTGTCAATAGTAACAACGTACATTTTAATTCGATAAACGTTCAGTATACAAACAATTTTTGGGGAATCCCTGAATTCCCCGATGCGGCGACGAGAGGCGTTGGTGTTGCCAACAGTAAATTGCGATAACTACCACTACAGATTTCATTTATGTTGTTATTAATCAAAGTTGTTAAATTAAATTGGTTTAATGGTTAACATAAAGTCTAAAACAAGTAAAACAACCGTATAAAAGTATTAACTGCCTTGCAAATGTTGAGGTTTCATACTTTTGAAAAAAAAACGTACTCCAGAAAAAAAACGGTTTTTTTTCACGGTTTTTTTTCATGTTTTTTTTCATGTTTTTTTTCAAGTCAGAAAAAAAACCGTTTTTTTTACAACCCTTACCCTGAAATGTTTTACAACATGTAAAAATTTAGTCAAAGATCAATTTTAATTTGCAATTAAAAAAAAAACTAAATGAGACCACGTTCTTAAAATTGTTTTACAAAATTCTGTGCTCTATCTTCTTTCTAATGATGTACAATAATCCCAAAGAACCTTTCAGGAACTTCATTTTTTCCCGATTTTTGTAACGGACGTGTTAGATAAAGATTATGCCGAAAGGGTTAAATGCAGAATTCTCACCGTTGAGGTATGTTGGTTAAAGAAGAGGATTCATGTCAGATCAAATCGTTTATTCGTCTGATCCTTTTGGCTGCTTCGGTAATGACATTCTGGTGAGAAGAAGCGCCAGAAGAAACTCACCAGGTTCTCTTTTAAATCATCAGGCATTACAATATTTGTTACAATACTATGGTTATAATTAAGTTTCACAGTATGATTCATATCAGCACTAATAGCAAACAATTAAGATAGTTTAATTACGTAACTGGTAGAGAGTAATGTCTCTGGCAGTGATCGGAGCAGAATGACCCAGATTCGCCAGGGGCAGTCATTTTATAGCCCATCTACCTGACCCTTACACCCCTCAACCGACAACCAGCTGTCTGTCACTTTGAGTGGCAATTGGTTGTCATTTGAGACACTTATTTTTAATGTAATATAAAGCATTAGTAATTATTGATATTTCTCTACATCATATTCTTATAATAACACCTTATTATTGACTATAGTGCCTATTTATCCTTTGTCTATTTTTAGTATTTAAAAGGAGTCTTTGACCATTATACATCCACAGTCACACAAATTTAATAAGACCGGTAGTCAAATTAGTGGTATTACTATTATGTTCAAATTAGTCAAATAATATTCTAACACGGTGTAACAATGTGTGTCGGATAACGGGAAATGAAGGATTTTGGGGTGTACTCACGGCTCGGCAGATTCCAACGGCTCCGGGTGCGCAGCTTCTCGGGAGCAGTCCGGGGTTCTGGAGAGGGTTGTCGCTCGTTCTTCACCCACGAAATCCACACAGCACAATTCGTTCACCTTGGTCTCGTCACGCGCGCGTTTTATGCTCGGAATCGGAATCGTAATGGCGCCGGCGCGGCCGTTATCGAGTACCGGGAAGTTGGGGGTAGGTTTATTACAAGGAAGAGGGTAGCGGAGAGCCACACATTGTTACATCCCCCCCCACTAATCTTGAACGATATGGTTTTAGTTGTGAAATATTTGCCTTTTTAATTATATCAGAATTCGGCTTAAGCAATACTGCTTGACCCTGTTTTAAGCTTTTTATTATAAACGGGCCGGACCACCTGGGGCTGAACGCGGCATATACACCCCGATCGACATTGGTGCTCGGAAAGTTTTTTACTAGAACGCTCTGGTTGATTTGAAAATCATTAGGTCGCCTATTTTTGTTAAAATAACGTTTCTGACGCTCGTGTGCTTTTGATAAATTTACTGCAACCTCATTCGAATCACATCCGTCAACTTGGTCGTTAATGTCATCCAACACCTGATCTAGTTCCCACCTATTTTCCAACGGGTTCCTAATCTCTCTGCCCATGAATACGCGCGCCGGAGTCCTCGCAGAGCTTTCGTGGACTGATGAGTTTAGTGCCAACTGAAAATTTGGAAGCAATGTATCCCAATTCGACTTAACTTTTCTGCAATATATATTTAGCATCATGCTTAAATTACGATTAACGCGTTCCACGGCGTTAGCCATTGGATAATATGGTGATATTTTTATATCCTTTATCCCCCATACACGGCACATTTCCTTATAAACATGGGCGGTGAAATGAGTCCCGTTATCAGAGGCCAGTCTGCACGTGGGTCCATAACGCCCCCAGACGTGGCGCTCGAGCGCCCGGACGGTGTTGGCGGCGGTTGCCGCGCGTACGGCTATTAATTCAACCCATTTTGAGAAAGCATCCATTACCACCAAAATATATTTATTTCCGCTTTTAGATGTGGGCAACGGACCTTTGTAATCGATATAAGCGGTCTGCCATACCTCTCCAGGTATTTCCGACGACATTAACCCGGCTGGCTTCCTATTTGAGGGCTTGGAAGTTTGACACAGTAAACAAGAATTTACGTAATCTCTCACATCTTGATATAGCGATTTCCACCAAAATATTTTTTTAATTCTATTCACTGTTTTAGTGATGCCTAAATGGCCCGATACTTCCTGATCGTGATAATAGTTTAAAATTGTATTTTTTATGTGTTTCGGAAGAACTATACGCCATTTATTTCCTTTACCTACGAGTGTACATAATAGATCGTTTTTAATTTTATACTTCGGTAATTTACTTCCATTCTTAATCCGTATTATCAATTCGTTGCAAAATTCGTCGTTTATCTGATGGTGCTGTAACGAACGTGTAGTCACGGGATCGTCTCGGAGCGCGGAGCATTGGACCTCTTCCGTGGGGTCATACATCCTACTTAGACTATCGGCCACATTATTGTTGGATCCCTTGATATGCTTAATATCCATTTTGAACCTCGAAAGTAACAAAATCCATCGACCTAATTTCCCTATTTGTTTGGGATGCTGGAAAAGCCAGGATAATGCGGCGTTATCCGTCTGTAGTTCGAAAGGTGCGACTTCTAAATACTGTTTGAACTTAGTCACTCCAAATACGGCGGCCGCGCACTCAAGCTCATAGACGGTGAGCCGACGCTCAGGTGGGGTGAGGAGGCGGCTTGCAAAGCACACCGGCGCCAGCGTACCGTCCACCTCCTGCTGCAGGACCGCCCCCAACGCGTGCCCGGAAGCGTCAGTTTGCAAGATAAATTTTTTATCGAAATCTGGGAATCTCAAGACATTCGGTGAAACTAATTCTTGTTTCAGACGCCTGAACGCTTCGTCTTGAGCGGTTCCCCACGTGAACTGCACGTCTTTCTTCTTGAGGTAGTTTAACGGTTCCGCGATTTCGGCATGTTGTGGGATAAATTTGGCATAGAAACTTGTCATACCCAGAAAGGTCTTTAACTGTTTAAGATTCTTCGGCCGAGGATAATCTATGATTGCGCTGACTTTATCTGTGTCCACGGACAAACCATTTGGACTAATGTTGTACCCCAGAAAACGGACCGATTCCTGGCATAATTTAATTTTTTTCGGGTTTACCGTGAGTCCAGCTTTACCTAATCTAGTCAGAACCTCATCCAAATGTCGAAAGTGTGACTCTTTGTCTTTCGAAAAAACGCAAATATCGTCCACGAACGGAATTATGTACTTATATTTAATATCCCCGAAAACTAAATCGACCACTCTGTTAAGTGCCTGTGGACTGACACAAAGACCAAATGGAACGTATTTATATTGGTATAAACCAAACGGCGTGATAAAGGCTGTTACGCTTTTTGCCTCTTCTGCGAGCGGGATCTGATTAAACGAACTATTTAAGTCGATTATGGAAAAATATTTAGCTCCGCCTAAATACTGAAACACTGACTCAATAGAGGGCATCGGATAACTGTCGTAAATAATTTTTTTATTAATTGCTCTGTAATCACAACAGAGACGTTTCCCGCCACTCGCTTTATCGATTAAAAAGGCCGGCGACGCGTATGGTGACATTGATTTTTCGATAATGCCTTTCTCTAACAACTGGGCTATATGACTTTCCATCTCTGCAGCCTTTGGCGGTGATAATGGGTAGAATCGGGAACGAACCGGAATATTATCGGTAAGTTTTATTTCGTAACTTAAAATATTTGTCTTTCCCAATCTCTCCGTAACAACGTCCTGATGCTTATCGAATAATTGTTTAACATTCTCCGAACCCGGGTTGTCTACGTTCAGATTATTTAAGGAATTGCCCTTAGCATCCGCGCAACCGATTAAGCTAATTTTTGTCTCTTTACCAAACTGAAAATAGACCGTCGAGTCGTAAACGTTTAAAACCAGTTTAGTCTTATTGATAAAATCGCATCCCAAAATTACCGGTGTAATTAGTGTAGGAGCAACGATAAAGTCAAATTTCCACGTAAATCTTTTAATTGAAATTAACACCGTTAGCATTTCGTTGGCTATGAAACTTTCTCGGCCCGCCGTAGTGCATAAGATATTGCAACCAGTGGAGTATACTTTTCGTCTATCTCTTAATTTATCTGCTAACTGTTTATCTATAAACGATCTAGAAGCGCCAGAATCAATAAGTGCGGACGATAATATATTTCCTACAACTATTTCGATGCATGGTTTACTGATAAACTTGTTTTTACTAACACGACTTACTTTACCGTCAGTATCGGTAGTCGCGAGAGTAAGCTGACGGTGGTTACAACTACTTACTCTCTGCGACCGTTTCCCGCGTCATTACTATAATGTTGCGTTCTCCTACGACGTTGTTCGCAATCTCGACCGAAATGCCCATAGCCATTGCACTCAAAACAGCGCGGTCCCCGCGATAATGCAGTAGCCATCGCTCCCGTTCTAGTATTCGCTACGGCCGGCCGCGAGGTCGATGCATACGCCCGTCCGTCTCTTTCCGGCTCCCGCGCGACGTCACCCGAACGCAGATAAGTCGAATGTGAAACGCGCGACTCGGACGGTACGTAATTGGCCCGATATTTATCACACAAGGTAACGTTGCCACGCTGATCATTATTATGGGTATATGATACCTGGGAATGCAAACAATCCCGTAAAATTGCACCTTCAATCTCACTGCTTATCTGTGTCAATTGGGAAATATTTTTGATATCAGTAGGATTACTTCTTAGATAATAATAGGTTTTTGGTGATATTCTACTCAAAATGGTTTGAATCATAGCCTCTTCCGACCAACCTAAATTGAGTGCCTTCGCAACTGCATCTATGGAATGCGCGAATTCTAATAGTGTTTCGCACTCGCCCTGATAGCGGAGGCACATCTCATTTTTTAAGGTTTCGATATGCACCGGCGACAAAATTTCTTTTAACATAAGCGACTTAACGCCTTCCCAATCAACCATCGACGAGGCTCTCTGGAACCACCAATTTGCGAGAAAACCAGAAGTTCTGGTCATAATCCACGTAACATATTCTATATCTGAAACTAGTTTTAGACGCACTAATTTGTCGATTTCAATGATAAACTTAATTAACTGTTTCGCGATCTTGCCGTCACAAAGTGGTATTTCCAACAACATTTTTTGCATCAGTTTAGATCTACTCTTATCTACGGACGCAGCCTCGGTAGCATTTATAGATAGTAACGGAATATCTTTTTTTGAAACGTCTACCGCGGTAGGCATGCTTGTCGATCGTGAATGTGCCGATGAGCTAGTTTCCAAAGAGACGATTCGGCCCTGTAAATCGCTTATTTGCGTGCTTTGCGCTTCAAACTGATCTCGTAGCAATGTTAAAGTCGGATTTATACTTTCTAGATTTAGACTTCTGAAATACTTGTACATTTCGGCTACCCGAGTAACGGATTTTTCTTCGGAATCTGACATCGTAACTTTTAATGAAAACTTAACAAAACCTACGCTTCAATCACTTGATCAGAATTAACCTAATAATAAATGGGGCTTTAGCACCTCCACCAAATTTGTAACAATGTGTGTCGGATAACGGGAAATGAAGGATTTTGGGGTGTACTCACGGCTCGGCAGATTCCAACGGCTCCGGGTGCGCAGCTTCTCGGGAGCAGTCCGGGGTTCTGGAGAGGGTTGTCGCTCGTTCTTCACCCACGAAATCCACACAGCACAATTCGTTCACCTTGGTCTCGTCACGCGCGCGTTTTATGCTCGGAATCGGAATCGTAATGGCGCCGGCGCGGCCGTTATCGAGTACCGGGAAGTTGGGGGTAGGTTTATTACAAGGAAGAGGGTAGCGGAGAGCCACACATTGTTACAACGGCCATACTGACTTATACTTCGTTCCCGAAGTACAACCCACCATGGTATGTAGAAAAGCTTGTATGATCATACAAATATCTTTATCTATTAATTCACACTCATTCACTTAATCTATTTTACAAAATCATTGATACTTCGGTACGGCCAAGTGTCACCTGCTG
This sequence comes from Eudemis profundana, assembly GCA_947034925.1. Taxonomy (NCBI): domain Eukaryota; kingdom Metazoa; phylum Arthropoda; class Insecta; order Lepidoptera; family Tortricidae; genus Eudemis; species Eudemis profundana. The sequence goes on from OX344815.1 coordinate 16,657,965, forward strand.
CCCGTGTATCCTTATGCCGACCTCACATTACTTCAGCAGTATTGTGTTATCTCGTCTACTCAACTCTAAGCACCTGCTTCGCGTGTATACGAAGTTGGTAGGAGACACAATGTCCAGCAGTGCCATACGGCCCACAGCGTCCTGTGTTTTAATTGTGCTACCAAATCTACCATAACTCAAAAACACCTGCTGCGGCGTGCTTACAGAGTCGGTAGGTGACACAATGTCCAGCAGTATTTTTTTTTCTCTTTTTTTTTATTATTTTTTTTTTATTATTTTTTTTTTCTTTATTACACAATACATATTACAATAACAATCTACCCATTCACCGGGCCAAATAGGTACGAAGTTTTTCTTTAGCAATTAATATCTCTCGCAAATTTCCTCTGCTTGCCTCGGAGTGGACAAGAAAACGCGTAGCGGCCCGTCACGTGCAAATAGTTGTTAGTCTTCATGTGCATCTGAAAAGAAAACATACGGAGAGTAGTCTTTGTCATCGCTCGGTCATTCCTGACCAAAAATGTTAGCAGACAACTTAATTTCAATACTTCGTAGTACTTAGTGTAGTAGCCACTTCAGTACTGTTTTGACACATTAATTGCATACTAAATAGCTCTTAATCGACAGCCGAAGAATTCCTGAAGGTCATATTCAGTCAATCTCACCAACTCAACACAACTCACAAAACCAATATCTGTTAATTACTATACTGGCCCACAAGGTACCATAATAGTTATTTATTTAATTTGATAAGGATATCTGAACTTTTATTTAAGCTAAAATTTATATTTAACTTGCCCCATAAGTTTGCTAGTTATTTATTTACTTTTTATAGCTAAGTTATTAAGTTAGTTATTTATTTTTAACACTGTATAAAACTTGGATGAAGGAGCGAGTTCTCCTTACACAAGTTTAGACTTAAAAGGAGAATTCGACACACTTACGTTATGACTGTTGAAAATAAATATATTTTTGATTTTGTTTTATTTTGATTTTGATCTTTGTAACGTTACAACCATCCCTGTGGTTACTTGACATAAAACAACCCTGTGGTACTATGCGACACATCCATTCACCACTGAGATCATTATGATTCCAAAGGACACTTGTCTTGTTTACCAAATTTAAAAATCAAACAAACTGTACTACACGGAAACTTCCGAATTACTAAAATTAAAGGGTATTTGTCTCAAGACCACTTCTACAACATAGTAATATTTTCAATCGCTAGAATCCATAGAACCGCGCCTCTTTCTCACAACAGTAAACTTTACATTACTTCTAAACACAATACGTAACTAGGTGTTCGTAAAATCATTAAATTTAAAAGTAGTTGAAAACAACGATTGACAACATTTATTTTCCTTTCGATAAACGTAGTCTTGATTCGGTTTTACGAACGGAGAAAACTATAGCCAGAACAGCTCGAACAGTTACAATATTGTAATTCGAACAATTGTCGGGTAGAACATAAACATAAGTGACTGTCATAAATAACCACTTCGTGAACTTGTTTGTTACTGCCAACTTTTTCATTGTTAATCTCTAATGGCAAACTTTATTAAAGTTTTTCTAACAAATTAAAAGTAAAGTTTCGCTTTGTGAGAGAATACTCGGGTCAAGAATCGTAATAAAATGGTTACGACTCACCAGATCAGATTAGATTTCCACACGCTGTTGCACCAACTGTTGTTGACTAACGCGCCTGAAGCGCCGTTGCCACCCATGTCACCTTATAGTGTGTGTCATCCGTAGTGTGTAGTGATGTGGTCCGAAACGACAAATCTTCTTTTGCTGCCTCAAAATCAATGATGTCATTTGTTGCGGTTTGAAACCGTACTTTCTGAAGGATTCTTCATTTTCTTCGACTATATTTCACGGTGTTGACTGTTGTGCAGTTGCTGGACTTGCTTTGAAGGTAAGAAATTGACTTCTTTTCTTATAAAATGATTCTTCGATACATCACAGCCGTATCCTTGATAGCTGATTCATAATCTAGTCGTCGAAATCTCAATACGCGTGTCGATTTCCTTGCCAGGATCATCATGTAAGCGATACGAGTAAATCCCAACTTCTGATGTTAGATAAAGATTATGCCGAAAGGGTTAAATGCAGAATTCTCACCGTTGAGGTATGTTGGTTAAAGAAGAGGATTCATGTCAGATCAAATCGTTTATTCGTCTGATCCTTTTGGCTGCTTCGGTAATGACATTCTGGTGAGAAGAAGCGCCAGAAGAAACTCACCAGGTTCTCTTTTAAATCATCAGGCATTACAATATTTGTTACAATACTATGGTTATAATTAAGTTTCACAGTATGATTCATATCAGCACTAATAGCAAACAATTAAGATAGTTTAATTACGTAACTGGTAGAGAGTAATGTCTCTGGCAGTGATCGGAGCAGAATGACCCAGATTCGCCAGGGGCAGTCATTTTATAGCCCATCTACCTGACCCTTACACCCCTCAACCGACAACCAGCTGTCTGTCACTTTGAGTGGCAATTGGTTGTCATTTGAGACACTTATTTTTAATGTAATATAAAGCATTAGTAATTATTGATATTTCTCTACATCATATTCTTATAATAACACCTTATTATTGACTATAGTGCCTATTTATCCTTTGTCTATTTTTAGTATTTAAAAGGAGTCTTTGACCATTATACATCCACAGTCACACAAATTTAATAAGACCGGTAGTCAAATTAGTGGTATTACTATTATGTTCAAATTAGTCAAATAATATTCTAACAGACGCAACAGGTAAATTAACGATGCCCAAATATTTTCGCTGTATCTTCTTTGGAATTTCCTTTGTCTTTTCGCGGGTTTTCATTTTTCGGCAACCAGGTTTGCAGGTTGTGAAGATTTAAAACTTATCTTTTGTAAATTTGGACTTGGAGTTGAAGGTCAACTTTCACAAACTTGAGCGAAATCGATTATGCATGACAAGAAAATGTTTTTGAAAACAACACGTGCGAAGAGGTAAAAACTGCTATCTGCTGCATTTATTGTCCTGTGTAAGAGCAGGACAATAAGTGCAGCTATCTATCATTCCAAAGAAGATACAGCGTAAATGTTTGGGCATCGTTAATTTACCTGTTGCGTCCGTTACAAAAATCAGGAAAAAATGAAGTTCCTGAAAGGTTCTTTGGGATTATTGTACATCATTAGAAAGAAGATAGAGCACAGAATTTTGTAAAACAATTTTAAGAACGTGGTCTCATTTAGTTTTTTTTTTTAATTGCAAATCAAAATTGATCTTTGACTAAATTTTTACATGTTGTAAAACATTTCAGGGTCAATAAAAAAAAACTATCAGTATAATGTCAGTAATTTTGACTCTGATACAACCGTGACACGTTACACATCACGATGCAACAAACATTTCATCTCTGTTCCACTTGCTTTTTTTTTAATTCAAATTTAAACGCGTCGGCCCTGTAAATTCTTCAAAAACAACAAAAGAAAGCAAAAAAAAATACACGTGGGTTAAAAATTTTTTTAAAGAGCGTGTAGGGATAGAAAATAACTCCACCTATCTACCATTTTAATTTGGCAAACGATGAACCAAACACCCTGTATATTTATTTCACTTACAATTTTATTCTGATGACGAAGTAAACTTTAATTGTAGTACTGTCTGAAATAAAACGGAAATATGCATGTATGTATCCGACACACTGAACATGCTATGTATTAATATATGTATGCAACCAATTCCCTCACTGACAATATTTTTATTTAAAAGTTAATAGGCATTATGCATGTGTGTATCCGACACACTAAAGATGCTATGTATTAATATTTGTATGCAACCAATTCCCTCACCGACAATATTTTTATTTAAAAGTTAATAGGTATAAATGCACAATATAGGCTATTAATTAACATGCTAATGAAAAGTATCAGAAACTGTTCAGAAAAGTTGAAAAAAATATTTGCAATTTTATTTTGTTAAAAGGCATAAACTCTTATGAAGATTTATTGTGTTTATAAAAGATGTGCATCGCATTAATGATATATTTTCACTTAATTTTTTAAAACACTTGATTTATAATTGAAGCAATATTCCACAAATTAGTTATTATTATATGAAAACAGAATAACACTTTCGGGTCATACAGAAAATCGATAAAAAAAGTGTTCATGTCGCATTAAAATTCAGTTTTGACCAATTCAAAGTTTAATGTTTTTTTTATTGAATATTTCTCTTCAAGACAATTCATTTTTGAATATTTTAATAGCAACAACATATGATAACATAAGATAAATATTAATTATTTTGCAAAAAGTCTCCTTCTGTGGACTTTAAGTACTCATTAAAATTATGTAATCGTCATTATTCTTTTTACTTTGCATGAATTGCGATGAACAATCCATTCAGTTAGCCACTACTGGTAATAGAAAAAAATATATATGTCTACGTTCTTTAAAAAAGTTAATACTTTACCTGTTATACACTTTTGAATCTTTTCTGTGGGCAAAATAAATCTGTTACAAAAGTCAGACGTGTGATCCTATCCGTCTTTTTTTTTGCATTGGCAACACCAGCAGTGTTGTTGATACTTTGCCATGGTTTGTTGGATGTGAACACGCATAATACGTTGAAAAAAAGTTTTTTTAATTTGAAAATAGTGATGAAAAAGATCGGTGCGTCTTTCCTGTTCATCGTATATATCGGTAAATGGTAAAATGAAAAATTACTTATGCACTGGCCCTTAAATATCATAGGGAGTATTTATTGCATATCTAACTAAACTAAATCTAACCTAAAATTTGATCGAGATAAAATTAATTTTTGAATGTACCGTCTCTTCTGTGGCCATCTTTCCTGTGTCCAATAAGTCCACAGAAGAGATTAATGTCCACAGAAGTGACATATTTATATTTATTTATACTCTTTAGATCAATTTTAGATAAGGGACAAATCATGTGATCATTCTAAAGTATTTCAACTCGACACTCCCAAAGTAAAAGCTATCCTACTACTTTAATAATTGTTTTTGTTATCTTTTGTGGTCAATATGATCTCTTCTATGGTATGTCCACAGAAGAAGATGTCACATCTGTGTAAGATTTAGAATATTGTTCTTTTTTCTTAAAATATGTAATTTTTTGACAGAATATTGATAAGGGACAAATCATGTGATCATTTTAAAGTATTTCAACTCGACACTCCCAAAGTAAAAGCTATCCTACTACTTTAATAATTGTTTTTGTTATCTTCTGTGGCCAATATGATCTCTTGTATGGTATGTCCACAGAAGAAGATGTCACATCTGTGTAAGTTTTAGAATTTTATTTATGTTTTTATAAATACTATACTTACAGTTATATAATTGTAATGGGATACATAATGATACACAAAACAATCACTTTATCCCAAATGTTTCAGATTTAGTGTATCGAGCTACATTTGATAGCAGCATTTGCTATCTTATATGGACAAATTTGATCTCTCCTGTAGTACGACCACAGATCAAGACGTCAATTCTGTGTACATTTAAGAATTATTTTTTTATTCCTTATTCACTCAAATTAAGCAAAATATATTATTATTATAACAACCAGCATACACTTAAGAAGTATTTCAATCATATTGACTTAACATACATCGTCCTCTACTATATAAGTGAGTTACTTTAGTGATCTTCTGTAGCCATGCTTAATCTCTGCTGTGGACGTACAAGAACAAAAATACCACTTTTCACCCTTAAATTTAGAGACTGATCTGTGTATGTATTTTTACTGAACATCTTTGAACATAAGTAATTAATAAAATAAATTTGATTAAGATCTGAGTGCTTTTCATTTTTTCAAGTTTCATTTTTCTTATTTCTGTATGACCCTTTCACACAAAACGTTCAAAAATAACATGTTATAAAATATATTTTAAAAAACACACCAGGACATAAAACAGAATAACATACCTGTTGCAATGCATCGACAGCTGTCTGCCTGGTTTCCTGAAAAGTAATAAACTCATATTAGTTACTTCATAATATAATCAAACATAGATATAAATATGTACCATAAACATACAAAAGGAAGTCATGTAAAGGCAGTAGGATTTTGTAATTAGTATTTTCTGCATATCAAAATTTATCAAATGAGTCCAAATATGGTGGATTTAATGGCAAGTATTATCTGGTTTCATTATCAGATCAGTTCCATGTCTCAATAGTGTATTACATTATTATCCGATTTACGCATTCAAGCAAAACAAACAAAAATTGTGATAGATGAACCTATATAATATTTTTCGGAACCTAATTATAATAGTTATAATTATTTAAATAATTACAGTATTGGTACTTTTTGTAAAAAAAGTTACAAATATGAAAGAACATTTAAATACTATTATTGTTTCTTGATATCAAATAGTCATTTTCTTTTTATTATATCTAAGTGCCGACATAAACGGTCTGCAAGCTAGCTGCAATTTGTATGAGAACTGCATCCCGGTTGCACGCCGACTGCAGATTCTATATAAGTTGCAGATGAGTTGCAATCGGAGTGTGTCGGCTCTAACATCCAAATAGAACAGAAACTAACGTACATGGCCATACACTTCACCGCCAGGTACCCGGCGCTGGCGACCCAACAACTGGGACGTGTGAAAAGGCACTCAGCGTTTCATAAGATTTAGTACACTATAAGTAAAGCTAGTGCAATTATTCGTTAAAAGTTAAAACTGTACACTTTCTTCTATAAGTTAAGTTTATAAAAACTTAATGAACTAACCTATATGTATATGTGTCATCACTTGAAGAAGACATGTTGCTGCTTCTAGACTCCTTACTAATTTGACGAGCTCGTCGTGTCTGCATCTAATTTGCTTAACTTGTTTAAATGTTAAATATAATGTTGGATGAGCAAACATTGACGGAGAGTGTTGAAGGCCAATGTCCGCCCATCCACACAAAAAGTATTTTTAATATTGTCTGTGACAAAAACAAACATGAACTTGAAAATATCTAATTGTATTATTGTATAAAACAATATGCTTTAGGTTTTAGGCCAAGCGCGCACCACGATTCTATTTATGCGACACGATTTTAGAATCGAGTTGTTAAAATGTCGCAGAAAATTTACTGCGCGCACTCCGATGAAAAAGTCGATGGATTGTTCAGTCTCAGCATGGATGTCGTACAAGTTGCTTGTCTTGCCTTATTACTCCTTCGGAGGAGTAGGGGGAAGAAAAAAATAAATCAATAACAGCTCAAAGATATATCAATAGTAGATTGTGTCACAAGGGAGCAAAATGATGTATTTACGGCGAGGGCGTACATTGAATCCTGAACGAAGCGAAGGATTCTACAATTGAATCCCGAGCGTAGCGAGGGATTCTAAAGTAGAATCCGGAGCGTAGTGAGGGATTCAAGTTTTAACGCCCGTGGTGTAAATAATTTTGCTACCTTGTGACACATACTGCTTTTCACACCGACTATGAGGAAAATTTAAATACAAACGCTACCTACCAAAATAACGAAAACGAAATATATAGTTAGTCAAAGAGCATCACACATTTTTAATAAAATGAAATGTGAAATTGTTAAATTTACAGTTCCTTATTATTTATAAAACGTTTATTACTTTTTACGGACGGGACGAATTTACCACTTCCATATTATATTTATGGCCCTCGCCTGCGGCTCGGACCCCAAACACCTGTGGTCTGGGCCATTCCTTATTATCGACTTTATGTAGAGTCGATATGTAGAGTCAATGTAGAGTCGATAATGTAGAGTCGATATGGAGAGTCGATATGTAGAGTCGATATGTAGTGTAGAGTTGATATGTAGAGTCGATATGTAGAGCAATAATGTAGAGTCGATAATGTAGAGTCGATATGGAGAGTCGATATGTCGAGTCGATATTGTTGCGCCGGTGGTATAGGTTTAACTTTAAACGTGATTTTCCGTGCTTTAGAAGCGTTTTCAGCAGGCTGAAAAGTGATTTCAGGCCGTTTCAGAGGTGGCTCTTTCACATACTAGAAGATCGAAAATTCACCCTACTTGCCGTTGTTTTCAGGCGCCTGAAACATGTTTTCAGTGCGTTTCAGGGCACCCTCTATCAGATGGCGCAATAACCTGAAAACCCGTTTTCAGGCGTTTTCAGGACCCCTTATGGGCCTTTGAAGTACACTTCAGTATATGGCGAAATTTCACGAAGGAGTGAAAGAGATAGCACTATTAGAGAGAGACAGCTATATTGAGAAGGTTCGAGAAGTGTGTGAAAGAGACAGAACTAGAAAGGGATAGCAATAGTCGGGAATGTTCCAGCCGAATCGAACATCGAACAATCTAGATTGCCTAGAACACTCGCGATGCGTCATTGACCGAGGGGTCGCCGACTGCCCTTGGACTTTGGACCGAACATTCGCGATGGGATTTCTCTGGAACATTGTGGAGCAAGGGCCTCCGGATATATAAGCCGCGCGCCCGCGACCCCACGGTCAGTCTTGAACTAACGGCGATACAGTGCGAATCTCGAAGTGAACCTAAGCGAAAAGTTAATAAGTGCGTTATAGTGAAGTGATTTAGTACAGTGATTTTATAAGTAAGTAAGACTGTTAATTAGTAATTCTGTAATAAAGTTTGCATTTTTAATTAGTGGTTAATTAGTGCATTTTTCTATCACGTTACCTACCCCACGGACGTAACATTTGGTGTCAGAAGTGGGATAGAAAATGCCGTTTACACCGCGTGAGAACGAGCCGAAGGGAGTGCAGACCCGGAGCCAAGCTGCCGCAGGTGAGGACCCGGCGCCGGACGCTGGCTCATCAGAGTCACCGGCCCCATGTAAGCAAGAGATGGACGTAAATGCCATCTTAGTTCTCCTAAAAGAGCAAGCTCGTCAACAACAAGAACAGGCCCGAAAAATCGTAGAAGAGCTGTCGGCAAAACAGCAAGAACAGTCTCGAATCCTTCGGGAGGAGCTTCGTGAACAGTCTAGGAAGCAAGAAGAGCAGTCGTCGAAACAAGAGGAACAATCGAGAATGCTTCGAGAGGTACATGAGACCGCGACTGAATGGAAGCGAGAGATGTGCGAGGTCCATGAGAAGCTGGCGGACATGGACATTAAATTTGACACTCGACTTCATGACGTAAAGGCGAAAGTCGAGACCGTCAAGGAGGAAGTCGACACCTACAAGAACCGCCTCCAGAAGCTCGAAATAAAAGTGGCCAGCGGTACGAGTACCTGTGCAGCCGAGGTACCTGTGTCGGGAGGAGGACGATTCAAGGTACCTCCCTTCGATGGTACATCGTCGTGGACAGCTTATAAGCTACAGTTTGAGTCCGTTTCCCAGGCTAACGGCTGGAGTAAGGAGCAGGCCAGGACAGCCCTAACCCTAGCGCTACGTGACGAGGCGCTCACCATACTGGAAGCCCTAGGAGAAGAGAGAAGTTACGACCGGCTTCTAGAAGCGTTGGAAGCCCGTTATGGTGACAGACACCTGGAGCACGTTTACCGAGCTCAGTTAAAGGACAGGACGCAGGGGCGTAGTGAGACCTTGCAGCAGTGGGCCCTTGAAATTGAGAAGTTGGTCAGAAAGGCGTACCAAGGTACATCCGCCTCCTTTGTGGACACCACGTTGGTGCAGGCCTTCGTTGACGGAATACGGGATTTGGAGGTACGGGCTGCAGTGCGATTAGGGCACCATGGGAGCCTGAAGGATGCGGTGGCTCATGCCCTGGAGGTGGAAGCTGTGCGCCAGGACCCGTCAAGGCCTTATAGGGTACGTGAAGTATCTGTCAGGGAGCCGATTGCTCCCCGTCGTGAATTTGGGCCACGATGTTACCATTGTGGAGAACGTGGCCACATACAGACTAGTTGCCCGAAAAGGAGCAGGAGAGAACGGGATCTGACTCCAGTGGCAAGGGCACCAGGCGCTGTGGCATCCGGGCCGCAGCAGGGAAACGAGTAAAAGCCAGGACTAAGGGACGAGTGCTGGCTGGTGGTCGAAATGTCCCAGTTATGATCTCACAGGCTAATGACGGGAATAGTCTGGTCGTCAAAGGAGAAATTGGTGGAGTACCATTACACCTTACCATCGACACCGGAGCTTCTCGGACGGTGATCAGTTCTCGGCTTCTGAAGCACCAGACTGGAGATCATCTAGTCCGACCTACGCATCTCCAGCTGCAAACCGCTACCGGCCAGTACATTCCCATACAGGGGGAGCGAGAGGTGGCTTTAAAAATTGGTGATAAGAGCTACTGGCATAAAGTGATCGTCGCTAACATCATCGACGACTGCATCATTGGGCTGGATTTTATGAGAGCCCATGGCTGTAAAATTGACTTGAAGGTTGGAGTACTGAAATTTGGGCCTGATGAGGTGCCTATGGAGGGTGGAGTAAATGGGAATGTTTACTGTGCTAGAAGAACTATCCTCCAACCAAGGGCGCAGGTTCTAGTTCCAGTGCGATTGCCGTACAACACGAGACACGGATGTCATCGTTGTGTTGTAGTGGAAAAGGTCATTGATGGTAAACCATGGATGACAGCCCGCACGGTGGTAACAACATCGCCTACAGCATTCGTGAGAGTTCTTAACTTAAGTGACACTGAGCGCGTCCTAAGTAAAGGAGCTCTGGTCGGGTCATGTGAGGAAATCACTTGGATACGTAGCTGTCAAGGTCCCATGGAGAGCAAGAAACCTGGGGGTTCTGCGCCTCCAATGGACATTGAAAGGTTATTAGATGGCTCCAGAAACGATCTCACCAGGGAAGAGCTCGTTAAGGCACGTCAATTGTTGTTGCGATACAGCAATGTCTTCTCTGCGCACGACAGTGACATCGGAAGAACTGGAGTAGTACAGCACGAGATAGACACTGGTGAAGTCATGCCTATCCGACAGCGACCTCGGCGAGTTCCGGTAGCTCGGGAGAAGGAAGTAGAAGGCATGATCGAGGAAATGAAGAAGGGTGGCGTTATCGAACCTTCAACAAGCCCGTGGTGTTCCCCCGTAGTTTTGGTAAAGAAGAAGGACGGGACCATGAGATTCTGCGTCGACTACCGCCGACTGAATGATGCCACTAAGAAAGACAGCTATCCATTGCCTCGAATCGACGACACCCTAGACACTTTGAATGGAATGAAATGGTTTTCTACGTTGGACTTAAAAAGTGGCTATTGGCAAGTTGAAATCAAGGATAAAGATAAGGAGAAAACGGCTTTCTCAACCGGAAAGGGGCTCTGGCAGTTTAATGTTATGCCATTTGGATTATGCAATGCACCAGCGACATTTGAGAGACTGATGGAACAAATACTAGCTGGATTACTGGGAGATACTTGCTTGGTCTATTTGGATGACATTATCATCGTTGGTAGAGACTTCGATGACCACCTCAACAAATTGGAGCAAGTATTGTCTAAGTTACGAGAGGCAAACCTTAAACTGAGTCCAAAGAAATGTTCACTTTTCAAACGAAAAGTCAATTACTTGGGACATGTGATTTCGAAGGATGGTATCCAGACAGATCCTGAGAAGATAAGTGCCGTGAAAGATTGGCCGATCCCGAAGGACAAAACTGCAGTACGTGCCTTCTTAGGACTTTGCTCATACTACAGGCGGTTTGTGAAGAACTTCTCGGATATAGCAAAGCCATTGCACGAACTGACGGAAGAAAAACGACAGTTTGATTGGACGGATCGGTGTACGGCAAGTTTCAACGACCTCAAGCGAAGACTCTGTGAAACACCAATACTGGGGTATCCAGATCCAGCAGTAGATTTTATTGTTGACACAGACGCGAGCAATACTGGTATTGGTGGAGTCTTGTCACAGAAGAAGGGAGACAATGAAGTTGTAATCGCCTACTTTAGCAAGTCGTTGTCGAAGCCAGAACGAAATTACTGCGTCACTCGAAGGGAACTGCTGGCAGTTGTCAAGACGTTACAGCATTTCAGTAAATACCTGCTTGGGCGGAAGTTCCGTATCAGGACTGATCATGCTGCTCTGAAGTGGTTGTTGGAGTTTAAAAATCCCGAGGGCCAGGTGGCACGCTGGATTGAACAACTTCAGGAGTATGATTTCGTCATCGAACACCGTAGTGGGAAATCACATGGAAACGCAGACGCCCTTTCTCGAAGACCTTGTCCGGACGACTGTAAGCATTGTCTTAGACAAGAGGGCAAGGAGTGTTTGAGGATGCTGAGAACTGACACAGTCAGTGAAGAGTGGAGTGATGAAGTCATGCGGCTAGCTCAGCAAGAGGATCCTGACGTGAAGCCCATTTTTGACTGGATTAATGAAGGAGTACCCAAACCAAGGTGGTGTGAAGTAGCTCCAATGAGTACGGTCACGAAAAGCTACTGGGCACAGTGGGACAGCTTGGTTATGCATAATGGCGTACTATGCAGGAAATGGGAATCGGCGAAAGAGTCGATATGTAGAATCGATATGTAGAGTCGATATGGAGAGTCGATATGTAGAGTCGATATGTAGAGTCGATATGGAGAGTCGATATGTAGAGTCGATATGTAGAGTTGATATTTAGAGTCGATATGTAGAGTCAATGTAGAGTCGATAATGTAGAGTCGATATGGAGAGTCGATATGTAGAGTCGATATGTAGAGTTGATATGTAGAGTCGATATGTAGAGCAATAATGTAGAGTCGATAATGTAGAGTCGATATGGAGAGTCGATATGTAGAGTGGATATGTAGAGTCGATATGTAGAATCGATATGTAGAGTCGATATGGAGAGTCGATATGTAGAGTCGATATGTAGAGTTGATATGTAGAGTCGATATGTAGAATCGATATGTAGAGTCAATAATGTAGAGTCGATATGTAGAGTTGATATGTAGAGTCAATATGTAGAGTCTATAATGTATGGTATGGCAATGGCATATTCTAAGCAGGTTCAAACTAAAAATACCCTGTAGGTAGTCCTTGAACAGAAAAGTATCACTTTGATCCCTCTTATGAGGGATCAAAATACTTTTTTCTGAATAGGAGGTGTGAAAAGGTTTTTGTATCTGAAATATAAAGATCTTCGGCTGTATCCCAAGAAATTCTTTGGCTAGTATAGAAGCAAGATTGATTGGACCTCAAATTGAATACAAAAATACTACATGGCGAAATGCAATCTCAGCTGAAGAAAGGTTGTCAGTCACCCTAAGGTAAGTAAAGTAAAACAACATCTTATAATAATGTACTTTATTTGTTAGGCGACGTCAATGTTACCTCGTAATAACCCTCAAAATCTTGTGAACTCACGGATTCAGGAGACCGCAAATCATACGCAAAACGTTGTAAATAATCATGGCATGTCTCCTGAACCCGGGGTTGTTTTGTGTCTTCTAACGGTCATGAACGACCATCGGAATGCCAAGCATTGACTTCGAAAGATTGAATTGATTCCATATAAATTTGCCCATTAAATAACTGAATGAAAAACGTGGAACCTAAACAAAAAATCGAACGAAGAAGCCGCGGTGCGATAGGGAAGACGTCAAGTCTTCGTGTTGTTGCGCTCTGTCGAAGCTCCCCGTCCCCCCGCACGTGTCATGGTCGCGGAGGCACTGGAGCCGCACCTCACAGTCCCTCGGCGCGGGCTGCTGTCCGGCCCGGCCGAGGGACGCGTTGAACACTACGCTTGATAATGGTTGATCCACAGGCTCCACAGTAACTCCATGCCTGCTATCAATGACATGATTGTCGTTAGCGTATCCGCGTGACTTGTCATCGTAATTCATAAGTTTTACTACTTTCTTAATACCGGTACGTGGTAATAACATATTTAGGAATCCTTATTACAGTAGTGGGGTTTCTTAACTACCTACTTAATTAAATCTATATGCGACAGATCTATTGACATTGGCCCATAGGTCGTTTTCTATTTTGTTGGAAGCATTTCCTCAAAATATCACCGTTTGGAATATTTTTCTTTGGCATATTGGTGTGCACTTGGCTTACCCCGCCGTTCTTCAAGACATAGTCTCTTCATGGTATATTTAATTGATCAAATCTGCGATGTGTTTGAATTTACCACTTTGATTATAGACGCGCGAGAGAGCATGAACTCGAGAAAGGGTCGCGGGAATTCAGCCGTGGCCTGGGTAGGTTTGCCAGATGATAATTTAATAAAGGAGGACTGACGGGTCTAAAAAGGAGGATTTTCTGTAGAAAAGGAGGACATTCATAATAAAACATTTTTTTTAATTAATTTCCTTTATTTTAATCGTCATAATCGTTATATTTATGAGCTGCCAATTTTTGCAAGGAGTTCTTGGTTTTTCAATAAATAATTATGAAAATCTTCACATGTCATGTTTTTGAAGTTATATTGAGTTACAATTAAAGATTTGACTGACTCCACGCTTAGTCAGTTTCTTTCTTTTGTCCACTGAGTATTTAATCAGTGAGAAAACTCTTTTAACATTTGCGTTATGTGCGCGTATATAGCAAAAGGAGGACATACGGTAGGTAAAGGAGCACGGGAGGACAAAATGTGGAAAAGGAGGACATGTCCTCCTTTTGGATACCATCTGGCAACCCTAGGCCTGGGGAACCAAACGCTAAACTTATAATATGGGCGCCTTGCGGGTGGTTCACAAACATGAGTGGGGGTTGGTCGCATAAATAAAAAGAGTCTGTTCTCATGACTTGTTTAATCTCACCTTTAACACTTAGTTTTTAATATTTTATGCAATAATAATCTCTAGCACAGGGTTGGGTACGGTAATAAATACTAGCGCAAGACAAACCCTGTTGTAAAATTAAACGTACGAAGCTCCTATTTTAAGATTTAGCCCTTGGCTATACAAACAAACTCAACTTAAAAAGAAATGATGCACCATTGGGGCAAAGTCCAATCCCTAGCGTGAGGCAGACGCAGAATTTAATTACAAGCGCAGGGCAAGCGCAGATTCACGGAGCGGCTTTACCCCAATAGTACATGCACGAGCAGCGAGCGTCCCCTCCCCGCAAAACACATTAAATATTAAGAAAAGATCACTAGAATGTACTAAATTATGTAGGTGTAAGGTGATTGTGTCTGTTAAATCAAGATCATCCCGAAGTAACGGGGAATACAAATATTATCGGTGCCGTTGGATATACAAAGATCACTTAGCGTTCAATCCGCGGAGCAGAGGCGGCCTCACACTGCACAGCACGACGCTGGTCCTCGCGGCACAAGCGCTGATGCCGGACGACACAGCTCTCATCAAAGGCAGATCTCCGGCTAGAGACGGGGACTAGAAACGGTATTTCAGACAATTACATTCTAACTCGATTTTAGAAACTTGTGCAAAGGATTGCTACTAAACAGCTTGATTACTAGTACAGCAATCATGAAACTTACCATAAAAGCGGGTTTATTTTAGTAGTAGACTAATTAGGCCTTTAGACTCGGGTCCGCTGAGTTATCTGAAATATTGAACATACATTAGAAAGGCATCCGCACTATTACGCCTGTCTAAGAGTGAGAATAGTTGTGTACTCACCTGTAATAGTACAGGATATCAATTTAAGCATTTTGCACCAGGAGCTAGCGCTGGGAGACGAAAGCTGTAACAATAGATATTATTTCCATGAAAGATGTAACCGCGGATTAATTAAAAATCATTTAGGCTAATTGCATAGCTGAACAAACTCACCAAGGAAGGCGGCGGCTATTTTGCATCGAGATCAGTAGTTGGAAGCACTTCGTAGGACTATGTAACTGATTACGTAACCAGCACATGCAACCTGGCATGCATCATGGGCACCGGAGAACGCCGCTAACACGACGGTAAATGTCTCTCACCGATGCACGCCCAAAAAACACTCCTCAACTGGTCTGCAAGTTATTTTATCATTTTTCTTACATTTTCTAGAATCAGAACAGTCTCCGCGTTCGCCGTCTTAGCTTCGTCTAAATACAATACCGCACGTCATGTATGCCAAAGACCGGGTCTTTAACACCCATCGCGATTCAGCCAAACCGATCGATTGAGAAAATCGACTCAGGAACTTGATCCTAATCGATGCTCGTAAATAAATCGGGAACTTGGCTGAAACGTTGTAAAAAAACTTACGATATTTTATAGACTCGGTTTTGTTAACTATTTCGATTAAACATTTCTTAAAACTGCACCTCTAGCACAACTGTGACACGCGACTTTTTGTCGCGCGACAAATGCTACCTATCTCTTTCCACTCAATATCGCGTGACAGTGACAGGCGATGCTCTGTCGCGCGAGAAACAAAGTCGCGGCCAGTTATGCTAGACGTACTGGACTAATAAGAAAGCAACAATAGGACGTACCAATCTGAGGAAACTAAAATATTGATCAGGAATCGATTAACCCTTTGACCATTATTTTTTTAAAGCAATGAATCGAAAACTTTAACGATACGCACAGCATGAATGATTTTTTTAATGATTTTTGAGAAAAAGAAATGTATATATTATTGCAGGGTTTCCGAATTATAAGACGGCAATATGTTTGCGCTATCAGCCAAGGGCATTAAGTGACAAGACCGTCATGTCAGTTTGCCGGGGGAACTACGGGTGCGGTGGCACGACGTATCTAAAATAAATAAATTAAAAACCAATAGATGATAAGAAATAATTATAGTATTTTATGCAACAGTTGTATAAGAAGGTTCAAAAAATGCGAATTGCGTGAGTTGCGATACGAGCCGCGAATGCGGCGAGTATCGCAAATAGAGACGCAATGAGCGTTTTTTGACTTAATTATACAACGTTGCATACAATACTTTTTCTACGACTACGTTAAAATATAAAATACATGGACGTCACGCGTATCTCGTCCGGTCTCTCCGAGTGTGTACAGCCGGCATGACAGTTGTGTCTATGGTAAACTTTTTTTTGATATGGCTGGTGACACGATGTGACGATAATTAAAATACTTTTTTTTATGTTGGCATCAATTAATTTAATTCGGAAAGTTTTGTTTTTCTTATGAATCGCAGGAATTTAATTGTTTGTTAAGTTGGTAGTTGTGAATTTTTATCGTGGAGTTAGAATTGAGCGCTTAATCCTTGACCTAAGTTTAACCTAGATTTAGAAGTCTGTGGATGCTAGCAATAACGTAAAGTGACTATAACGACACTAGTGCTGTTATGGGGAATAGAGTATAGACTTCTCTGAACTCATATTATGTATGTTCTTATATTAGTGTTCGTGACCAAGTAAAAGACAGATAACAGTACAGGAGTAGAAAAAAACCTTTATTTAACTTAAACCTTATGACCTTAATTCAATTCAAAACGTGAAAATCTCTGAAGCATGGCAGAGCACAAAGTGGGACTTTACAAGTCTCGCATCCAATTTTTGACCTTTTATTATTTTTTTCTACTCCTGTACTGTTATCTGTATTTTACTTGGTCACGAACACTAATATAAGAACATATATAATATGAGTTCAGAGAAGTCTATACTCTATTCCCCATAACAGCACTAGTGTCGTTATAGCCACTTTACGTTATTGCTAGCAACCACAGACTTCTAAATCTAGGTTAAACTGAGGTCAAGGATTAAGCGCTCAATTTTAACTTTACGGTAAAAATGCACAACTACCAACTTAACAAACAATTAAAATCCTACGGCTTTTAAGAAAAACAAAACTTTCTGAACTAAATTCATTGATGCCAACATAAAAACAAAAGTATTTTTAATATATTCACTGCGTGTGAACTTCATTTAAAAAATAAAAAGTTTACCATAGACCAGGGTTTCCCAAACTGTGCGTCGCGACGCCCTAGGGAGTCGCGACACTGTCCCAGGGGCGTCGCGACACGGGAGTTTCAAGTCGCCGTAAGTTAAACCTATAACGACCCGCACGTGTCTTAGTTTACAAGGGCGTCGCAAAAAGTTTACAACCTGCCAAAGGAGTCGAAGTGTAAATAAGTTTGGGAACCCCTGCCATAGACACATACTGACAGTCATACGTCATATTTGCCTTCTTTGCAGGTTATGCCTTGTTTGTATTTTATAATTTTAAAACCTGTCGTAGAAAAAGTATTGTATGCAACGTTGTATAATTAAGTCAAAAAACGCTCATTGCGTCTCTATTTGCGATACTCGCCGCATTCGCGGCTCGTATCGCAACTCACGCAATTCGCATTTTTTGAACCTTCTTATACAACTGTTGCATAAAATACTATTAGCTGAGCTGCACATTCGACAACGTCTGTATGTAGCCAGATCCTCAGGCAAATGCACGCCTACATTATTGTACCTAATATCATCAGGTACCCCACATACTCGTTTTTGGCGTGAATTGTTTTCTGTTTTTTTTCGTTTTAAATATTTAGCAGCATTTGAAAACTGTTTTTTTCTAAAAGTAAAATTGTTAACCAACTGTCTGGATAAGGCAAGACGGAATTCTTTTTGCTTCTGAAGGGTGTCTTTTCCTGTCTTTAAGCAATATAAAATGTACGCATTTGTAATTGCGACATCAACAAGGAAGTAAAATATTCGCATCCACCATTTAGTGCTACGTCTCCCAATTTCGTACATAGCTTTTTTTTGATCAAATCGATCAACCCCGCCCATTCTCCGCGTATATTGAACCACTGCTTGAGGACAGGGTATCATCTTTTTGTCACCATTTTTCTGGGTTCGGCGGCAAATTAATTTAGGATGGTATGCTGAACTCAGAATGGACACAAGTTTGGAGTCCTTCCAGATCATAAATGCAACATTTTTTTGAACTCTCCATTTAAACTGCCCCTTTTGTAATTTCTTTAACTTGTCTCCTTGCTGTTTCCTGGTTTGTTTTTTATTTTGTCCTTTACTAACTGTTGGCTTTTTTACAAGAATTGGCATATTTATTCGGTCTTTTCTTACAGTTGCTGTACAATATATGCCTTTCTCGTACAAGTTTTGTATGAGGTCAAAACTCGAAAAAAAGTTATCAAATGCGACATGTCCTGTGTAATGTTGTTGTATTAAAGGTTCGCATAATGTCATCACAACTGAGTGGCCAAGACCTTTTGTCGTATTTTGTTCCTTTCCGGTATATATCAGAAACTGATACAAATAACCAGTCTCACTGTCAGCCCTAACCCAGACTTTATACCCCCTCTTTATGGGTTTCATGGGCATATATTGCTTCATTGTAGATCGTCCTTTGAATTTTATCATAGATTCATCTATAGACTGCGAATTTGAATTAGTAGCATTGTTTTGACAAGCTAAATTTATCGCATCAATGAGCGGACGTAGTTTGTACAGTCTGTCATAATTATTGCTACCTCGTTTAGGCATTTTTGAGTTGTCGTTAATATGTAAACTACTAAATTTTATTAGAAGAGAAAAATTGAAAAATTATATGTCTCGGGCAGGATTCGAACCTGCATCTCCTCGGCTATCCGGGCCAGCAGGCGCCTTAACCAACTAGGCTACCGAAACTCTGTCCAAGTCATCGAATTTTTAACCAGTCCCTTCATTTGTGACGTCATTCTGGGTGACGTATGTAGCACCATCTACCATTGAGTCCTTACAACCCCTATGTATGGCACTGTGGTCCCAACTCGTATTGAGAAATCCACAGTAACGATGTACTACACCCCAAACATGATTTTTTATTAAAGCATTAACGACTGCCAACGAATTCTAAATTTTATTAGAAGAGAAAAATTGAAAAATTATATGTCTCGGGCAGGATTCGAACCTGCATCTCCTCGGCTATCCGGGCCAGCAGGCGCCTTAACCAACTAGGCTACCGAAACTCTGTCCAAGTCATCGAATTTTTCAACCAGTCCCTTCATTTGTGACGTCATTCTGGGTGACGTATGTAGCACCATCTACCATTGAGTCCTTACAACCCCTATGTATGGCACTGTGGTCCCAACTCGTATTGAGAAATCCACAGTAACGATGTACTACACCCCAAACATTCACATTGAATTTAGAATTCGTTGGCAGTCGTTAATGCTTTAATAAAAAATCATGTAAACTACTAGTTATACTTTGAAAGCGTTTCAATGTCATTGTTTCTGCGATCTCAGGCACGCCGATTAATGGATCGCTTGACCAGTAGTCTTCTACGCAGGGTAATTTATGAATGCCCATTTGTATTAAAATACCTAAATAGGCCCTCAGCTCAATAGTTGTAATGTCAGTCCAGTTCTGTACTCCTGACTGTGCTGCAAATCTATTAGTCTCTACGACAATTAGGTCAATGATCTCGGAGTCAAAGAAAAGCTCGAAATAGGCTTTCGGTTTTTGAATATTGGGCCAGTTTTTTTGGAATTCTATTTCGACATCATTAAAAAGGCCTTGGGTCCAGGGGGTTTTTTTCCACAGTATTTCTTCATCGTCCGATGCCTCTGTATCAAATTGTGCCGAAGGAGTGAGACGCAAATCACAAGACGTTGATTCGGATGCCAACGAACGGCTCTGAACTCTTGGAGCACCTTCTAAAATTTGCCGAAGTTCTTCATTAGTTGGAATAATACAGTCTTCATCCTCTTCATCTTCCGAAATATCTCCATTTGGTATTCCAAACATTAGCTCGAATTGATCTTCGACATCTTCCGCAGTTGATCTAACGTCATTAAATTCACCAGTATACTCATTTAAGATTTCCATTGCAGAGAAAGTAACTTACAAAAAACTAAGGTTTTTCTCAGCCGACCATTCTGACATTTCTTTCATGTCATTTAGATTTTCTATTTAAAACGTGAATGGCCAGGTATTATAGTAGCTAGCTAGGTAAGTACTTTCATAATCATAACCGCTCTTTTTACACTTCAGATACTACGTATTATCATATTGTTGATGATAAATTACTTGTATATAAGTCAATACTAAGAACTATAGCATATTTTAATTGATTGCGTTAGGTATTATTATTGAAAATGACACTCGTAATAGAGAAAAGATATTTATTGTTTAATATTCAGAGGCTGAAAAGATCGCCTGCACAGTGTATGCAGTACAAAGCTTGAAGTGCTATTAAGTCGACGCTGTGTTGACTGATTACGTTCATCGAATCATCACGACCTTCGTATGCCTGGTTGCAATCTTCGCATACACCTGTGAATTGTAGCCTTGTTTCTTGGAGTGATATTAAAATGTCCGGTAAAACTTTGAAAAACAGTTCGGTCCAAATTTCTCGAGGAAGCATCATGCCACGTATCTCGCATTTTATATCGCGTATCTGAAAAATAATAATATCAGCAGACAACGTTAGGACAGTGCCAAGGAAATATATCTGCACACCTTCGTGGAATCCTTTCTCAATGAGCTGTGGCTTGTTATTGCCAGCGACGTCACTATGGCGTCCCGGTGGGGCAGGCTGACTGTATCCCTATCTAAATCGCTTTATAGCAACCTATCGTTGCGTTGACATTGGAATAGCCTAGAATGCCTAGATATATTGAAAAGCGTTCAATTTCAACTCTAAAGACAAGAACTACTCGTTTCTATTTACTTACGGCATCCAAAATAGACACTTCATATTCTTTAAGAATTTGATTTATATTTGGTTCTATTATTTCCATGACTTTAATCAAGCTCAGCTGATAAAGCCGTCTCGGACTTTTACCAAATATTTTCTGAATGGCCATCGTCTTAAAATTCATTTTTTTTTTCAATATTATATTCATGTCTTCTGTTAAGTAACACACTGACGGATCACGCGACTTACGAAACAAAAGGTTTTTTTAAATACATAAACATTGATAGAGAATATGCCTGAAGTTATAACAAACCTTTTTATAAAGTATGATAAGGATGAAACTGTATGTATGTATGTCAAATTTTAATAAACGTACCTAAATTTTATAAAATTAAAAATACCTAACCTGCGAGCAACAACAAGGAACATTTTTTTACTTCCGTTGTCATTTCTAACTAACACGGCTAATTCAGCAATAAAGGTAAAAGGCAAATTTTAAGTATTGAATTAAGCTATTGCTCCATATATAAATCAATAACAATTGTAGCCTAACCCACCCTTTCCTTTAATAAACACCAGACACTTAACCGATAGTGGCAAATATATTGCCGTCTTCATTTTTTTAAATTATCAAATAACGGATTTTTTTTCTTTAAACTTTATATCGCCAATCTTGTCTCTGAAAGTAGAGAATTGTGAGTATCGGATAAATCCAGCAAACAAAATTTTATTTACAAACATTTTTGTTCAATTGTAAGGAATAGTTAAAAATCTAAGTTCAGGCCTAAGAATCATCATTTAACATGGGTTGGAATAACGTTTATCTGCTATTCTTTTTTTCGTAAATTGGTACGAGTATATTCTCTTATGCGAACCAAAAGTTATATTAACTAACAACACGTTCATTGAGAAAAAAAAATAAAATATCTGAGTCGTATGACGGCAAATATCTTGCCGTTACCCACTAAAGGGTTAATGCGAATGTCAAAGAGTGTTTACAGGAATGAATCGATAGATAATCGTAATGTTGCCAGTAGAAGAAGTAGAAATTATCGTGAAAAATGCTTATCGTTACCAGTACAAAAAAAAATGGGTGGTACATTTTACACTTGTGATTACTCGTGTTGTATTCACATGCACTGCAATCAAATAAATATTTAAATATTACGTCTATTACAACTCAAACTGATAATGTGTTCAAACGGAGATTAATTGTTTACCTTGAAAGACGTTTTGTAAGGTGTCAAAATTATTATGGAGTATTTTAACAATCTACGCAGCCAAAACTGTTCTACCTTAAGACTCCAAATACTTTAAATGATAGAAAAATCATGTTATTGTGAAAGATGTATATATTATTTATTTTACTAAAATTATGGTTTACAAAACGAATCTTCTTCATATGTGTTTTCATCTTCGCTTTCTGATGAATGATATGGTTTCGGCTGCGGAGACTGCAGCAGGTCAATCGTTTCCGAGAGCGAACGAATTTTTCTTTTTTTTAACGTCATACAGCTGAGCAAGGGGTCCGAAGCTGAGAAGTCAATTAAACACTTTCTGATCCTGCCACTAGATCATTTTCTGGAATAATCTAGCCGATATGACTTAAAATGTTTATTTCGTGCCTCGGCTGCCTCTGAAAGTTGCCCAATAGGTACTGAGGCGTGTTTTATGATAGTGACTCAATGTATTAAGACTTTATGTAGAGTCGGAGTCATCGGGTGCCACGGGTAAAGTTCAACGTAAAGCCGAGACGTAGTCTAATGCGTATTTGTCATATTTTTCCATATCTATCATGTATTCACTTGAAATAGTTTCTCAAGCTTCAAAATGATATACAAGATATCCTTGTGATTGTTCTACAGGTGAGCCATAAACCTATTTCCAAAACAAAATTGATGAAATAGCAAATAACGGTTTTCAAATCGCCCTAAAAAGAAAACTGGGAATCCAAAAAGGTTCCCTCTGATCCGGATAACAAGCTCCAGACTCGTAGTCCATCATTTTGTCACAACAGTGTGACTGTTAGTAATTTACTTTCCTCGTGGTCACACTGTTTGGTTGACTATTAATAAGTTACCAAAACATGACTGAATGATGAATTGATTGATACGCCATATTGTGCAGATGTACAAGCATAATTTAAAACTTATATTAATTAATCAGCATTCGTTAATCAAGCCATTCTAAATAATAAATAAATAAATAAGCAAGAAATATTCTTAAAAAAATATTAACAAAATTATAACAATCTTTGATCAATTCGCAATAACAAACAACAAGTTTTCAGAAAAATGTTACCTCAACAGTCTTGGGGACCTCGGAAGAGTTACTCCTATAAAGCCCGCTCTACACTCGCGCCGCGAAGTCGCTCCGTGAATCCGCGGCGTGAATTTACGCAGCGGTTCGCCCACAACTGTATCCCTCCACACTCACGAAGCTTCGCAGTGTTGTTCGCAACTTCAATGAAAATGGGTGACGACGTGATTTCTGCTGCTGCTGCTGGGGCTCTGCTTGCCATAGCGTACTATAATTACTTGTGTGTTAAATCTTAAATCTAAAAAGCAAGTAAAAAAGAAATGGAGAAGAAGACGTTGGTGGATGACAAAAATCCATCGCAGCAGGACCAGGTAAATTAATCATTTTTGAGCATAGTTAAGTATTCAGCGCCTTTAAAGTTTGTATATACATAAGTTTTTATTTTATAAATAATCTACCTACTTACATTTTTTTTCAGTGCCACAATGGATAAACAGTTGAGTGAATTAGTTGCTGAACCATCAGGAGAATTCCATAAGTTTACGAGAATGTCTCAGTCGGATTTTAATGATTTATTAAGCAAAGTTACACCAATGATAGCCAAACAAGACACTCCATTAAGAGAATCCATCCCAGCTAAAATACGCCTTGCCATTACATTGCGATATTTGGCTACTGGAGATAGTTTCGAAAGTCTCCACTATTTATTTAAAGTCTCACCTCAAGCCATATCGCAAATTGTTCCAGAAGTATGTCATGCTTTGAACGAAGCCCTCAAAGAAGAAATTAAAGTAAGTAAAAACAGGTATTTATTAATGAAACACTTTTATTAAAGAAACACAAATTATAAACACTGTATCATACACAATTACTTATTTATTAATACTGATCAGTCTTTCAAATTTTAATCAACATATATAAGTCAAAATCAAGCATTTTAATCAACATATAAAAATCAAGCATTTTGATGAACATATAAAAAATCAAGCATTTCTGAACGCAAAGTCAATGATACTTGAAACATTATCTGTGGGCTCTTGAACTTCTTGAGTTGCCGGCCGAATACTTTTATTTGAAGTTATGAAGCAGCAGGGGCGGGGGTTTCTTCGGGAATATGAATTTCTGGAGGTGACATGTAGTAGTGCATTGGTGGATCAGAGTAATTGCTGTGTGAAGAATGTGCTCTCTGGTAGTGTGATGTTGTGACGCCAAGGGCAGGTGCCCCGTGTTATTTTTAAATGATTGTCTCTTCAGTATAGATGAAATAGTTATTTTTCTATTAAGATGTTTGTAATTCTTTATATAAATAAAGAATAATCAGAACTAGTTTAAATTGGTTTGATTTTAGTGAGGTAAGCGGAGAAGAACAATTATAGTTGTTATATTTATAACATGAAAGAAACATGATATTTCTTTATCGGTTAAATAGGGTAATTGCAGGTACTCACTGACTAGGGGAAATGATTTAAAACATGAATGCTTACCAAAAATAATATATGCATACATTCATTCACTCATTGTTTGTCGCTGGTATTTTATTGAAAGCCAAATGTGGTTCTAATGATTAATTTATTTTGATTATTAATAATACTTTCTGTTAGCAGGAACATATGCAGCGACTTTCTTGAAGTAACGAACCGCAGTAATTGTTGATTTTCTGGAAAGAATATTAGACACAGTCTCGTCAAAGTTATAGATAAAATGGATCTTTGGACCTAGCTATGTGATTTCCACTGAAATTGTTAATTTTATTAACTAGAATAGAATTTTATTATGTATTGAATTGAGATTTTGGAAGTATCAACCACAGGTTGATATTGGAATACAGGAATGGTGGTTTGAAATCGGAATTTAGTTAAGATGTGGTTATTTTAAGAGGAATTGTTGTTTAAATACGAAAAAAATTACAAGCTTACCTGAGATCTGCATTGGTGAATTTTCAATAGTAATGAAGGATGTCATGTTTTAATATGTGAAATTTGCGTCTTAGGAACATACATTTACTAATTATCCAAAGGTTTGGCGTTGACAAATTGGAGGATTTAACAAAAGTTAATTCCGAAATATAAATTCGCGAATATGAAATTTAAAGGTTATGTTAAATAAAAAAATTGACAGTTTAGAATATAGACATTTAATCGTTTAAAAATGTGTCTTGAATAAGATTAGATCTGTTACAAACGAGTGTTGACAGAACCAAGAACCAAGACGAAGAAATATTCATTCCGTTTGGCCTACAAAAGGATTGAATAATTTTATTTCAAATTCTAATTTAGAAGACGCAAATTATAAAATCATGTTATTTTAATTAATTCTTAAGCAATGTGTAAATTCAGTAGCCATAAAATTAATTTTAAGATAAAACCTTTTTTGTTGACTTGACATTAAGAATCAAACTGGCAGGTATTTTTAACGGAAAAATAAAACCGTTATAATTTGAAATGTGTTCGATTAATTTCGATTCGCATTTGTTTCGGGGTATATAAGCCGTACAAAACGAGGCCGCATTCATTATCCCTGGAGCCGCCTTCAAATATTACTGTTTTTTTTTGTTTTTGGAAACTTAAGTAGCCCTGCTATCTAACACAGTTCTTAAAAATACCATAATACATGTAGTTTTTACACAAAAAATAATCAAAATCGATTTTGTCCCTACAATTTTGAAAGATTTTTTCTTACAGTCCACTTTCAATCATCATGGTGTAAAAAAATTGTATTGACACCACTATGGCAATTATTTTCAAAAGTTGACGCAACTAACCAAGATTCCAAAATGATATAATACTTTAGGAAACCTAGTCACAAAAAAAAACAACGAATTTTTAAACAAGAATCGACATTATTTAATGTTAGCGGTAATCACTTTTACTGTACCCAAAAAAGGATTTTTGTTGTTGAAAAATGTTGAATAAATGCAAAGAAATGGTACAATTTTTTTTAATTTTTTTAAATTCATTTACTACATTATTAATACTACAGTAAAGTTCAAATTGCCTGCCACCGGCATTAATACAGACATGACATCGCCTTAGAAATGATCGTTTTATCCGTCGTGCATATCTTCTACCATTGATATGATCCGCAGCTTGTGTGATTTTTTGGCGAAGCTCGTCCAATGTTGCTATGGGTTTTGAGTAGACTTTGTCTTTAAGACAGCCCCAGTAGAAGAAGTCCAGGGGGTTCAGGTCGGGCGAACGGGGTGGCCACAAGATAGGACCAAGTCGCCCGATCCAACGCCCTGGATACTCTTGGTTTAAGTATTCTCGCACTGCACGGGCATAGTGAGCTGGGCAACCATCATTTTGAAACCACATGTTTTGTAAATCACGTAAAGGCACGTCTTCTAATAATTCAGGCAAGTCGTTTTGTAAAAAGTTCAAATAGCCATCACCATTAAGGTTTCCTTGTAACTCAAAGGGTCCAATTACATTTCCATTTAAGATGCCCGTCCATAAGTTAACCTTGAATTGATACTGAGATTTGTCTTCTCTCATCAGGTGCGGATTTTCATTGCTCCAACTATGTAAGTTGTGTAGATTTAAATAGCCATCTTTCTTGCAGGTTGATTCATCCGACCATAGAACTTTGTCTAAGAATTGGGGATCTTCCCTGTGCTTTTGCAGCATTGCACGGCAAAATGCGACCCGATGTGGATAGTCCCGCGGTAGTAACGTCTGCACACGCCTGTAGTGATATGGGTTAAGTCTGTGACGTTTAAGAATTCGATGTGCAGAACTTTTTGGTATTCCCGTAGCTAGTTCTATGGCACGTACCGAGGTAGTTCAATCGTTTTCTATTTCCTTTCTCGATACAATCTGCTAGCAGCGTTAGCATTGCATCGGCATTCTCCATAAATGAGATGCATATTAGCGTATTCCAACGGTGTGTACGGTAGCGGCATGATAAACGCTAAACAATCCAGAATACGGAAAAAGTCCAATCACAACACAATCACAGTCCAAAATAATGCCAGGTCAGTACAGTTTGCAGATCACCAGTCCAAAAAGCAAAGCCAAGAGTTGTTAGTATGAGAGCCACATCAATTAATACGGAACGGTGCACAGCGAACAAAGGATCAGAGTGTACTGACTTGAAAATTGTATTAACTACCCACATTTTCCATTGAAATTTTAAAACTTGCAACAACAACCCTTTTCGAAAGTGATTAATATCAACATTTAAAAATGTCGGTTCTTGTTTAAAAATTCGTTGTTTTTGTTGTGACTAGGTTTCCCAAAGTATCATTTTGGAATCTTGGTTAGTTGCGTCAACTTTTGAAAATAATTGCCATAGTGGTGTCAATACAATTTTTTTACACCATGATGATTGAAAGTGGACTGTAAGAAAAAATCTTTCAAAATTGTAGGGACAAAATCGATTTTGATTATTTTTTGTGTAAAAACTACATGTATTATGGTATTTTTAAGAACTGTGTTAGATAGCAGGGCTACTTAAGTTTCCAAAAACAAAAAAAAAACAGTAATATTTGAATATTTGTAGACATGGTCGTTAAAAATACCATTAGGGATGTCGATTTTCGATGAATTTCATTTTTTTCTGTAATTTCTAAAATAATTGAGATATATTTTTTTCCTTATTTTTTCTCGACTAATCATAAGTAGCTCCATCCTCTGGTGCCGGCTTATCGTTGAGTTTTGGGACACGTTGTATGTAATTTTATATTGGTGCCTTCGGATCGTGTTTTACCATTTCTGTCGCAATCTCTCTGGTTAAAGTTCTTCGTAGTTGATCCCCCAAAGGGTTTAGACGCTGTTTAAGAAGCAGTTTGCCCTCTTGTGTACTATTGAGTAGTGAAATTAATTCCTGGCATTTGTTCTGGAAAGTAAAAATGAGATATTTATTATTAAGTAGCAATGTGGCAGAAGAAATAAAATTTTATCTAAATGTTGGTCTAGTAATGGATGCTATCGCGACCACTGTGGAGGCGGGACTCAGGTATATCCTCAGGTCAGGTGACGACCGCTGTAGCCTGGTTTGTAATGCCCCTGCCTACGAAGCCGGAGATCCCGGGTTCGAATCCCGGTAAGGGCATTTATTTGTGTGATAAGCACGAATATTTGTTCTCGATTCATGGATGTTTTCTATGTATTTAAGTATGTATATCATCATCTAGTATCCATAGTACAAGCTTTGCTTATGCTTAGTTTGGGACTGTGTAAGATTTCTTCCCCAATTATTTATTTATTTATTTACTATACCAAATAAATTTATTTCATAAAAAACAAAAGTTCAGTACAGCACTTAACTTAAGCCTTAAGTATAGTCAAAAAGGGCCCCTCGAGTCGTCCCTGGCGCAAAGGTACCCATTACACTGGCCGCGTTGCCAC
The DNA here is from genome assembly GCA_947034925.1 of Eudemis profundana. Lineage (NCBI taxonomy): Eukaryota > Metazoa > Arthropoda > Insecta > Lepidoptera > Tortricidae > Eudemis > Eudemis profundana. Next base: position 16,686,952 of record OX344815.1, read on the forward strand.
GTTGAATGGCGATGGACAGCCTTTGCACCAGGTACGAACCCGCGCGGGCGTCAGACCCCCTCTCCCTAATTTGACGACCCACTTCCCAAATGAAGGCAATAGCCTCCGACCCCCAGCACCCAGTAGTCTCAAACGCCAGGGGTACGAAATAATAGTTTTTGCCCAGCGCTGAGTACTTCTCTCGTTTTTTGACTGCGGCCCAATCCGCCGCGGCACCAGCTGTACGCACCGTTCGGCCGAGGTGTGAGGCAGCAAAAGTACTGACGCACGTCGCGTCCCACAGCAGGGACTTTCCCTTCTGCCACGGCACTAGTGTTAAGCCGTCCGGCCTTTTGCCGTCGGTGCGGCAGAGACCCGGAGGCTCCAGCACACAGGGGATGTTGGCGGATACCAAAGCCCTCCTCACGATGTCATTGAGAGCGTGGTGGCGTGGAAATCTTCCCGAACACCGACAACAACTCAACGCGTGATGGCCATTCGCTTCCACCATGGAGCCGCAGATGCACTTATGAGGCACACAAACATACATCATGCATTTATTTACTTATATAGGTTTCAAGTCTAGGTCTAGGTGTTTTTTCTGTAGAAAAGGTACACTTACGTTCAATTCTTGCGCGCTTTAATTTGTTGAACTTGGTGAAGATACTGCAGAGTTAATCGGTGAAGTTAAACTTGGCGTCAGCCCGTCAACACCTTCTCCGTATACTTCTATAATGTTTTCTATACTATTGTCTATCTGAAAAATCATCAATAAGTATACAATTTATAATAACCGGTGCGTAAATTTTTATCGAGTAGGTATATCAGCGTGACAGATTCGACATTTTAATTACTCTACACGATGATTCTTAATCGGTGATCAGGTACCAATTTTTCTAACTCAGTAATTGATGGCGGTCACGTTGATGTCGTAATTAGTTACATCCAATCAATTTTTTTTTTGTGTAATAATTTTTATTTTGAAATGAGTTTTATCCTAAATTCCTTGTCACCCTACTAATCTGTATCTGTGAGATTACAACCTCTTTAAAAAATTAATGGCAATGATAATTTATGACTAATAACTTGTCACTGTCATGTATGTAAACAAAGTCGTAGAAGTGCAAAGCAATGGCACTTGACGTATATCGTGATCACGTGATTTTACTTCAATAATTAATGGAGGTGACCATGTATCCAGTGGTTATTAGTTTAAATTATGTTTTAAGGTTTAATTGCTTAAACAGTGCGGTATTTGTGTGAGACCTCGCCTATTAAATTTGATTTTAGCTAGATATTAATATTTGTCTACTCCTGATCACCGATTGAGAATCATCGTATGATTCCGTTAAAAAAATGTAGTCTAATAAAACAAATGTTGAGTCGATGAATACAGACACACTGAGAAAAATGTCACTTCGGGGTAATCTTAAAATATCGTGATTTCCGTCTAAATTAGGTGCGTTGTCCTAAAATAAGAAGATATCATGTCAATATTACGTTATAATTGAAATGTTTTACGACGTAATAGAATTGTTTGGGGAGATAATCAAATATTACGATACTTGTCATAGTAAAAATTGGTCACAGTAAATAATATTATCTTCATCAAATAATAACGTTATGTAATAGAAAATGACCCACCATCCTATAAATTTGTAAGATATATATAAATAAGAGTATAACTGTAAAAACAATGACAGGGTCACCGTATTTTTACAGATTTCATAGTATATATGAAGAAGTATCTCTGAAAATACGTTGAAGTCCCATTAATGTAGTATGATAAAATTGTGTATGTTTTTAGATGACGCATTATTTTTTAATATTACAATCATATTGTTTTATGTGAATCCTACTAAAATACGAATACAGAATCTTCTTATTTTTAGAGTAAGCATCAAAGTTTAATATTACAGTCATCTTATTTTAAGTGAATCTTACTAAAATACGATGACAGAAACTCATTTACGAGTACGATCCTAGTAATCTGTGGTAGCATCCAATTTTGTACGATTCCTACAAAAATACAATGACAGCACCTTAAAAGATATTATCATCGTAAAGACTGGTCACACTAATATCAGATGACTGACTGAGTTGGCTTTTAGTTGGTCTTGGTCAGTCACATCAGGCAGTAGTGTGTGTGTTTCGGGTGTTCGGTTAATCGCACGGGTCTCATTTTGTGAGTTTTGTTGGTGAGTGGTGAAGCCACGTGAATCCATGTTACAAGTGTCGCAACGGTTTACTAATCATCATTGATCATGGATCAAGCTACGCGTGATTTGCTTACAAAATGGAATTTCACCCACTACATAGAACGTTTTAAGGTAAGTTGATGTACCTAGTCTAGGTTATGGCACATGGTTTCGTACCTAGTACATAACTCTGTTTTGTAATACCGTCTCAAATGAAATACATTGTTTGTTTTAGGATGGTGACACAGCACTGGTTTTACCACTGGACTCGTCATCGTCTGTGGGTGAAGTTGTTACTGAAGCGTCCACTGTGAACAATTTAGTAAGTTATTGCTTATTAGACTACTGACTAATGAATGTGAAGAGACTAATGAATGTCAAGGAAGCGAGGGATGTATGCCAGGATCGTAGCAAGTGGAGGTCCTTGGGCTCTGCCTACCCCTCTTCTGGGAAAAAGGCGTGAGTTTATGTATGTATGTGTACTTAGACTAGGTACTTATTTGTTGAGAAGGTTATTTTTGACATTGAATATTCTTTACCCCTAACATAAACAGATAGGTGTTTAACGTAAGTCCTGTAAATGTGACTTGATGGAGTGTTTCTAGCTATGATTCAAGAAAATCTGTTTAGCAGTTTAAAGATTAACAATCTACTTAGTTGGTAATACTATAATTACTATTTGTATTTCAGGTGACTACCATACTGAATTCGTCAGCAGAGGGAAGACAAATAATATAAATTGGACAGAAAACGGGCGACGTACCCTCAGACGTGCGTGGGCATTTATCTGCCAGCTGACGCTTACCAGGCTAAGCGCAACATCTCTGGCTGGTTGGTCACCGCCAGAAGGGCTCGACGGCGGTATTTAGTTTCTTTTTGGGCCTTATAGAAAAGGCTAAGTCGCGATTCCGCTCCAAGTCCACTCCAAGGAAAGACAGCCCTTCACACGCTGGTATTGACCTGACCGGACTTAAAGAATGCACTATGACTAAAAATACTGATCTACTAGTCTGTAATTATTCATATTAAATTCCTGCGCTATCTTATAAATAAATACCTATCATTGATTCGAATTTCTGTTTCTATTTTTACATACATACATCCGTATCTGTTCTTATTTTAATTGCACTAATCTGGTTATTTCTTGTTTTCTTTACTTTACATGTTCATTTCTTATTCATAGACAATCGCATTACCAAGGTACCTTCTTCCTATTTTTTCACGGGCTCCCCATTTTTAAACGGTTTTATTTTTTAGCTTATTGTGTTTGTGTCAAGTTTGTTTGTTTGGGTCAAATCTTGCGGCAGATTTTTTAAATTTAATAATATTTAAAAGGAATGAACCATTATTTGGACCTTAAAAATAAAAGGATCACGTAAAGTAGAAAGAGGGTTTAACAATAAAAATAGCCCGTAAAGTAATGGAATATAACTATATTGTATACAGTTATGTCCTTCCAATTTTTATATGCTTTCCTCGTATTTCGGGTTAGGTCCTATTATTTTTCCTACTATTTTCTCATACAGGGTGTAACAAAAAGGGGGTTACAAGCCGAAAGGGGGTTGTTAAGGACATCATTCTGAACAACTTTCACTGTGGGACCGACTTGATGAGAGCAACTTTATTTTTCACTCCAGCTCGGCTCCAAAATGTACTGGGATAAGAAAAATAAAGTTGCTTTGATCAAGTCGGTCCCATAGTAAAGGTTGTTCACAATGATGTCCCTAACAACCCCCTTTCGGCTTGTAACCCCCTTTTTGTTACACCCTGTATGAGGAAATAGTAGGAAAAATAATAGGACCTAACCCGAAATACGAGGAAAGCCTATAAAAATTGGAAGGACATAACTGGAAATATGAGGAAGTCACCTATAAATAGTAGGAAAAGTATTAGGACCTAACCGAATATATGAGGAAGTCATCCATAAATGGTAGGAAAAATAATAGGACATAACATGAGGTATGATGAAAGGAAACATAAATAATAGGAATCATACTCATATATTGTATGCTGGTCCTACCAACGTCAAAGTGACAGTCATCTTAAACGCCGTTATCATCAGCAACATCATTATCATCGTACTTTTAGGTGATGTCAGTATGCTCCCTACTTTTGGTGAATTCATCTTAATTTACGGTGAACAGTTTTCTCAGTGCATTAATTATTTATAGATACCTGGGAACTAGTAGTAGATTTCCAATCAGACAGACATTTTTTAAATTTGGCTTGCGGGCCAATAGGAGGGATCAATTGTTTTATTTGCTCATCGTCCAATAAAGGCAATGCAGCTAAGTCGACTTCGTTTTCTAGAAAAATCGAAAAAAGAATGCAATAGCTAGCTAACGCAAATTATGTATGTTAGAAAATATGTAAATAAATACCCAGTTAAAATGTTAACAGCAGGCAAAATAACATAAAATCACAAGTTTTGGTTAGATTTAGTTTTTAGTCCCAAAAGTAGGTTCAGTATCTCCTTCATCAGATCAGCTCGATGGTACCCTAATATTGAATTTTCATCAAAACTTCACCTTTACCCAAAATTTCAGCTCAATCGGTTTAAGGCCCAGGCCGCACTACGGTTTTTTCCCGCAGAGGAACCGCAAAACCGCCCGAACGCATACTAAAAAACACCGCCAGTGCGGCCGCTTGCATTAGCTTCACTTGGTTAAGTCACGCGGTTAATAACCGCGGCGTTTTACCCGTAATGCGGCCTGGGCCTAAGGGCTTCCGCTAGCTGACGCGGACGCACGGAGCGGGCGTACGCGCGCGGACTCTTGCTGTATGTATGCATGTTAGTCAGCGCCGCTCATACAATTTCCTCTGGCTAGTCCGCGCGACGGGCGTCCGCTCCGGGCAATCCGCGTTAGCTAGCGGAGGCCCTAAGATATCTTCTTCAAATATATTTTTTTAAATTTTATGTTCAATCTTAAACAAATAAAACAGTGCCACTTAAATATAATTAAATACCACACCATACCACAAGCAAAGATCACACAATACCACATTCACTTAAAATAAATTTTACCATGATTAACTGTGTCACATACATGTCAATAATATGTATGTATGTAGATAGCCGCTTAAATTGGTAATAATTAGATTATGCCCGTGTAAGTTACAGGTGCATATTTTTCTGAAATAAATTTGATTGCATGAATAAAATGGTATTTAGTTGCACGGTCAGAGTATAGGAAAGTGGGCCCTGGTCCTGGTTTTGGATTAGTTCGTAAATAACCATTAATCTATCCAAAACGGAATGTCACAGAGACAGTTCATGTTCAAGGATCCATTTATAAAAATGAGGTGTTTTATTGACATCAATTTCACGATACCGAATTTTTTTAAGTCCGTTTAAAATGACTGACCTCTGCACCCAAATATTTCGGTAAATATCGATCTGAGAGAAAAAGTTTAATGAATAGAACATGCTTATTTTTACGCATTTTTTACGAAAAGAAAAGAAAATTAAACAAAAATGAAAAATAAAAAAGTTATCAAAAATTTTCTAAGTCCAAAAACCGGGTTTCTAAGTCCAAAGACAGGTAGGTAAAGAACTGTATGAGAAACTCATAATAGCGTGACGTGAATTATTATATTATATCCAACTTACCAAGAAATGCCTCGGCGTATTTCTCGAAGCCCCATATTTTCAAAAGTTCACTTACTTCGATTGATGAACTGCAATGCAAACAAGAGAAATCCGCATTTATACCTACTTTCAGTGCACAATTCTGCCGATATCAAGTGCGTTTTTTTACGAAACAATATCGCTCGCTAAAAATATCAGATATAGGTAGTGCAGTAGTATTCACTTCTAAAGTTATGCACAGCATAAACCACTGTCAGTATCATAATTTTAATAGGAAAGTAAATTTTTGGTCAGCCGTTATTAAAATTGATCCGCAAAAAAAAATAAGCAGTTAAATCATTTGGGCAGCATACAAAGATTTGGCTGGCAATAAATAAAATCGGGCGGCAACTCTTGTTCAGCAAACAGTTTAAAAACGGTTAACATTTTAACCAATATTAATCTGCTTTTTTTATCATTTGGCTGCCTAATGAACAGTCGAGCTGCAAAATAATTACTTGGGTAGCTAGATTTTACAATTGGTCAGCAGAGAGTTTAATTGAGATATACAGGGTGTCACTGTGATATATACTGGGTGTCACTGTGATATATACAGCGTGTCACTGTGTTATATACAGGATGTCACTGTGATAGATACAGGATGTCACTGTGATATATACAGGGTGTCACTGTGTTATATACAGGGTGTCACTGTAATGTATACAGGGTGTCACTGTGATAGATACAGGATGTCACTGTGATACATACAGGGTGTCACTGTGTTATATGTATACAGGGTGTCACTGTAATGTATACAGGATGTTACTGTGATATATACAGAATGTCATTGTGATATATGCAGGGTGCCATTGTGTTATATACAGGGTGTCAATGTGATAGATACAGGATGTCACTGTCAGCAGAGAAAACATGTCTGTAAGCAGTTTAATTGAAATATACAGGGTGTCACTGTGATATACAGGGCGTCCCACGGCGATGCCACATGGAGGGAAAGTACCTTAAATATCATAGATAGCATATTTTGCTGAAAGAAGACTTCATTTTATTTTTAAAACTTAGTAAAGTTGCATTCATACTTTTTTAATTTTTTTGAAAAAAAAAATGTATGGAAAAAAAATATCGCTTCATTGGAGGAAAAGTACCTTAATTGTTGTCAATGAACATCTTACTGAAAGAAGACATTATTTCGATTTAAAAAAACAAGTTGAATTGCATTTTAAATAATTTCATGGTTAAACCGGGAATCGAACCCGCTACACGAGAAAAAAAATACCCTGTAGCTTTGTCATATCGATCGAAAGGCTTCAATGTGAGAATTACTTTTTTGCTGAATAACGAAATAAAAATAAAGGCCATGCATTTTAATATTTTTAATTACACTGCGGAATATGTACAAAAAATTGTACAAGGGGACTTAGGAGGAACATTATGCACACGAACTCAATTGATTGCATACAAACAGGTACGTTCCTACAATACAATTATAATAAGGAAATGATGCGTACTTCTCAAGTGGGTACCGATTCATTAGTAATAGGTACTTTAAAATGAAAGATTAGTTGTATGCCCATACGGGAATGTCATTATTCTGATCAAAATTTCACATCAAATGAAAAAAATAATGGTCTTCCTTTTGTTTCCAACACTATGTTATTTGGCAAAAAAATAATTCTCACATTGAAGCCTTTCGATCGGTATGACAAAGCTACAAGGTATTTTTTTTCTCGTGTAGCGGGTTCGATTCCCGGTTTAACCATGAAATTATTTAAAATGCAATTCAACTTGTTTTTTTAAATCGAAATAATGTCTTCTTTCAGTAAGATGTTCATTTACAACAATAGGCTAGATGACTAAAAAAAACTGTTTAGTCCGTCTGTTACATTATGAAAAAATATTGTACACGTATTTTTTGTTTTGTTTGACAAACAAAAACTGACGAGGATAGAGTGCTTAGAAGTTTCGAGTGACGTCACTCTTGAGTACAAATTGTACTCAAGAGTGACGTCACAAGCCCCCACTCCAGAAGTTTGATGATCGATTTTTAATATTTTGATAAACCAAAAAATACGTGTCCCATATTTTTCCATAATCTAACTGACGGACCAAATAGAATTACATATTTTTAACCCAGTCATCATCCCTATTAAGGTACTTTTCCTCCAATGAAGCGATATTTTTTTTCCATACATTTTTTTTTTCAAAAAAATTAAAAAAGTATGAATGCAACTTTACTAAGTTTTAAAAATAAAATGAAGTCTTCTTTCAGCAAAATATGCTATCTATGATATTTAAGGTACTTTCCCTCCATGTGGCATCGCCGTGGGACGCCCTGTATAGGGTAGACCGGGGACAATTGAAACACGTTATGAATGAAACAAGTTAAATTTCTCGAAAACCACAATACCTACGCCAATGAGGCAATACTTACGCCACGCCGGCGGCCATTTTACAAGTTTGAACCAGTAACGCTCGAGTGCCCGACTGGCGAGACCATGTCAGGGAGCCGTTGAAAAATTTTGACCAAAAAAGTAAATATCTGTGCTCTCATATATTTTCATATAATTTTGTGTTCTTGTGTAGTTTGACTAATTGAACTTTTTAAGTGTTTTGAGTGTGAATTATAGAATATTATAAGTACCATTAAACAGTGATGGAGTGTTATTAATAGGTTAATATTTGACCTTGAAGTTAAATATGTCATTTGGGGACGATAGAAACAACGAGCTTGTGGACGATTGAAACGTTTCGAACGTCCCCATGTTTTAACCGTCCCCACAAGTAACCGACAATAAATAAAATGGGGTTCTGATTTTGAGAAAATATTTCTTTTAACATGGCTGTGGCGGTGGCTTTCTGATAATGTTTTTATTTCTGTTATTTATGGTTTACCAATAATTCACCGGATCAAAGGAAAAACCAACTATTTCCTACAATTAATGATTGGCAGATATGTAGGTGGTTTTGCCTTTTGCCCGGCGAATCGTTGACATCAATATCTCATTATTGTATAAGTTACGAGCAATTATTATTAATATATTTTATCTGTAAACTACCTAAGTTTCTACGTTCGTTAAACGTAAAATAATGTTTTTTTTTTTAATTTTGCAACAAGTTAATTATTATGATAGTTATTTCGAAAATATATTTTATGCGGCTATGGTTAAAGTTTTGTTTTTATATTGTATATGGCGTAGGTACGTCTATCTTGTTGGCCTATAGACACGTTATGATTGAAACATGGTTATAATTGAAACAACCATTTTGTATGAGACACATTTATGTTTTTTTACCACTATTCCATATAAGCAAATCTTATTGTTATATTAAAACTACCATGATAAAGCTAAATGTAAGAGGTAACCGCAACAAAGAATACTAGAAGTCGTGTATCTTTTTTTTTACATCCGTATCTTTAATCGCGATCTTCAGACAATGATAAATTTTGTAATTTTGGTACTACGATAGTGATCTTTTGGTGATCTCTTTGTATAACATGACAGTCCGCAATTAAGATAAAAATAATAAATTTTATTTATTTTTCCCAAACTTATTAAGGTGTTTCAAATGACCCCGCATAGTGTTTCAATTGACACTCATGTGGGGTCAATTGAACCACTCTCCCACTTCCTCTTTAATTCCCTATTATAAGATAACCATGGGCAATAGACCTTTAAAACTAATTTTATTTAAAAACTACATAAATTTCCTTAATAAAAATTAGTTGCACATCTATCTAAATATAAAAATAAAAATGTTGCAGGCGATTAAACATAAATTGTTTCAGTGGTCCCCGGTCTACCCTACTGGGTGTCACTGTGATATATACAGGGTGTCACTATATTATATAAAGGGTGTCACTGTGATAGATACAGGATGTCACTGTGATATATTATATACAGGGTGTCACTGTGTTATATACAGGGTGTCACTGTAATGTATACAGGGTGTCACTCTAAAAACGAAACAGCTCCCAAAAATAGGTAGGTTAGGGTTATTTTTTTTTTGATGACCCTAAAACGAAACGGCTCCCAAAAATAGGTAGGTTAGGGTTATTTTTTTTATGACCCTAAAAACGAAACGGCTCCCAAAAATAGGTAGTTTAGGGTTATTTTCTTTTTGATGACCCTAAAAACGAAACGGCTCTCAAAAATAGGTAGGTTAGGGTTATTTTTTTTGCTGACCCTAAAAACGAAACGATACACGTTGTGAATAAATAATATAACTTCTAAATATTATGAGATGTATAAAAAATCGAAATACCAATTTTATATGAGCCCATCACAGTGACACCCTGTATACATTACAGTGACACCCTGTATATAACACAGTGACACTATGTATATATCACAGTGACACCCTGTATATATCACAGTGACACCCTGTCCTGTATCTATCACAGAGACACCCTGTATATATCACAGTATCACTCTGTATCTATCACAGTGACAACCTGTATATATCACAGTTACATCCTGTATCTATCACAGTTACACCCTGTATATAACACAGTGACACCCTGTATATATCACAGTGACACCTGCTACTTGACAGCTGACAATTACCGAATGACAAAATGCGCACACGATTGGCGGCAGAATAGTTGCGCCCAGTTAGGTTTTATTGCCCCCTTTTTTTTGATGAACAAAATGAAATATTTTGCTTACCTACTGATTGCTCACCAAAATTTGATTTACCGTAGATCGCTTAATGCAGCTCAAATATTTAATTTGCTGACCAAAATAATTTAGAGCAGATCAGTATATCATTAATTGCAGCCTGATTTATAAATGTTTGCTTACCATAAGTTGCTTACCAACTAGCTATTTTGGCTGACCAAATACATATTTCTGCTGACCAAAATATGAATATTTTGCTGATCGATTAAATGATACCCATTTTAATAACCAGACAGCAAAGAAAGCACGCTAGCAAAAATCAAAGAATACCGACATCGGCATATGCCTAATAATACCACCAAAAACGACAATTCCTCCGGTAAGTACCTATTAAATGACTTACCTCATCGTCAGTAGTCAAGCACAAATAATGATCACTATTTGGTATTAAGTAGTTCAAAAGATCTAGCCGCGATGGCAGAGTGGGGGAAAGCAGACATCACGAACATTTTTATTGTATTGGCTAAAAAAGTGATCACTAAAAAAGGATTAATCATATAGAGGGAAAATGTATTACGTTATATTTATATAAGCCCATGTTTGTTGTTAATTAAATGTTATTTTTTCTATTTAATTTGATGGATTGGAAAATCAAAGTAGTAACCGATTTTTGATTTTCGAGCGTTCAATTTCAAAACTTAACGGTAGAAAAAAATAAGTAGGTATATGGATTTGAAATTATTTTTAATGGCTCCAAATGACATAATTCTGTCTGATTCTAATAAATATTGTGGGGGTAAATACAGCGTGTAAGTCTAATACGGGCGAACAATTAAACCAGATATGGCGTTTAGTAGTGTTATCATTAATTAATATGATATAATTTCCGCATGCGGCGACGGCGGCGCGCGAGGGAGATGTAGGAATATCGACTCAAAAATCGATGAAAAACGTGAGGAGTGGAAATTATAATGAAAATGCGAATGAGATATTTTTTTGGCCACCACAACAAAACTGTCAATTGTGTCAAAACTTGTGTTGTACTTTTGTGACAGACTTGATCATAAAATTCGCCATTTGTCCAAACCAAACAGTAAATAGCGAAATAGTGATGAATTACGTCTTTTAATATAACTACATCACAGTTGAAATTGAAAAGGTTTGCGACCTATGTCTTGGCCTTGACAAGTCGCCAACGATGTTAATGGTTTGTCCAGTGAAAATCACCGTTTCTGATCACAACGTTAAACATACCGAGTTAGACAGTAAAAAATAATGTTTCGGTGTGTGAAGACTACTAAGGTGCTTCCACAAAAATCGAAAGTCGAAGCTCGCAATATATGTATATTATTCAGGTCTCTGTCGCTCGAATATGCAAGAGCGATAGAGATACCTACAGACAGATACAAGAACCGCAGCGTTGGAGCTTAACGCTGGATTTTCGCCGCGTTTTTTGATGCAGAATCGCAGGAATGCAGGCGCATGAGCGCGCATTCGGTAGTATCTTGAGGTTAACACTGTGATCCAGTAGTCACAATTCCCCCATTGGGCGGGTTTAACCGCAGCGTTGGAGCTTAACGCTGGATTTTTGCCGCGTTTTTTGTTGTAGTGTGTAGCGTAACACGCACACACTTGCATCTCTCCTCCTTTATATTCATTCAAAAGCTAGGCGCGGACTCCGATACTTTTACTTTCATTAGTGAAGCGCATCATAGTAGGCGCTGGTTGGATCACTGTCTTACAACACAATCTGCAGTATTATCGGTGCGTAGGGTGTACGTTAACTACGATATTACTTGGTCCGACCATTTTCCTCTCATGCTAGAATGTGATCTAGATCTGTTGACACCTAGGGTAATGAACTCTGTTAGTATGCCGAATCGTCATATAGTATGGGGGGAGAGACGGCCGGAGCAGGTAGATTGTTACACTAAAGAAGTTCATATAGGGTTAAAATCTATTGACTTTCCTATGGAGCTCAGACAATGCGCGGATAATTACTGTAGTGTAGTCGGGCATAAGGATGTTATTGATAGTTTGTACAAAAATATTGTGTCTGTCCTACGTGTGGCCGCAAGGGTCAGTAGCCAGAAAAGGAAGCGCAAACCAAAAAACCAGGTAATAGGATGGAACAAATATGTTAAAGATGCTCATAGGCTAGCCAGGCAGAAGTTTCAAGAATGGACGCGTAATGGTAGACCTGTATGTGGCAATTTATTTAATGAGATGTGTGACAGTAGAAAGATCTTCAAATCCCGCCTTAAGTGGTGCCAAGATCATCAGCATCAAGCTAAAATGAACGTCATCGCGTCACATCATTCCAGAAAAGACTTCCGTTCGTTTTGGAAGGCTACGAATGATATGAAGTCTCGACCTGGCTGTCCTGTGAGCATGGATGGTAGGAATGACTCTAAAGACATTGCTAACCTCTTTAAAGAAAAATTCTTTGTAAAAACTCCTTCAGGGCCAACACAAGTGGGGATGGACGATGCTGAGGTAACCCATAAACGCGTTGAACCGGGTTATACTGCTAAGGAGGTGGCTAAAGCAATTAAGTCGATGTCCCGCGGCAAATCTCCAGGTCATGATGGGCTCAGCATCGAGCATCTCCAATATGCTGGACCTCACATCTCGAGAGTGTTGGCAATGTTTTACACACTGTGTGTCAGACATTGCTACTTGCCTGAAGATTTGTTAAAAACTATTGTTATACCGGTAATTAAAAATAAAACTGGAGATTTGTCAGACTCTAGTAACTATAGGCCAATATCTCTGGCGACCATTATAGCGAAGGTATTTGATAGTATGATTAATGCGCAGTTGAACAAATACGTGTGTCTCAATCACAACCAGTTCGGTTTTCGTCCCGGGTTGTCCACCTAGAGCGCCATTTTGTGCCTTAAGCATACTGTCAAATATTACGTAGATAGAAAAATACCAGTTTACGCTTCCTTTCTAGACCTGTCTAGGGCTTTTGACCTGGTTTCTTATGATATTTTATGGAAAAAACTCGAAGCCCAGGAACTGCCTTCGGAAACCATTCGAATACTCAAGTATTGGTATGAAAACCAGGTCAATAGCGTTAGATGGTCAGGTATTTTGTCAGATCCGTACAGGCTGGAGTGTGGAGTGAGACAGGGGGGGTTGTCATCGCCCACACTCTTTAACCTGTATATAAATGGACTTCTTGAAGCGCTGGGCAAAATGCATGTCGGTTGTCATATTGATTCGATATGCGTGAATAATATAAGCTATGCTGACGACATGGTTTTGCTCAGCGCGTCGGCCTGTGGATTACGGCAACTTCTGAAGGTGTGTGAGGAGTATGCTGCTCACCATGGGCTTAAATATAATGTAGCCAAAAGCCAATATATGGTGTTCGAGCCTACCTGCAACCGGATATTTCCTTTAGTTGCAGTAGTTCGGTTGTTTAGTCCGGGGCCGAACCAATGCAACACTTTTTGTCTCAGTAGTTCGGTTGTGACGTCAAACCGAACTGTTGGGAATCTTTGGTTGCAGTAGTTCGGTTGAATTGTCCGGGACCGAACTACTGCAACACTTTTAGTCTCTTTAGTTCGGCTATGACGTCTAACCGAACTGTTGGGAATTGAAACGACTCAAAAGTACGGTTAAGGATGTGGGTAAATAAAAATACATTATTTTCATAACAAAGTTTAATGAAATAATAAGTAGAACTTCTTCATCTTACAAGTAAATAACAATAATACTGGCTTGTCTAGTAGGCATACTTGCACACCGTTTCCATACATTTTTGCCAAAATTCCACAAACCTAGGTTGAGGAGTATTCAGCAGCAGTTTGCGGAGGTTTGTTTCCTCTATACTTTTGCAAACAGTGCATTTTCCAATATTATCTGGAGACAATGTGATTACAGGTTATTATTTTTCTCGCCATTTTGTCTATCTGATACAAATCCACAAGGTTACTAAATAAATAAGAAAAATAAATCTACGTATAAAATACGCACTAACCCTGAATCATCACCGTCGATGTATATTTTGACCATATGTTAATTATTTGCTCCCAACAATGATCTATTTTAGACGGTTCGATTTTCTTCAATAAAAAACGCAACATAAGTTCGTATGCATTCATTTCACATAAACATAACTTAAACCTTTTGTTTTCTGAAAATATATATTTATATTAGTTTAGACAATCTAGGCATGGATTTTTGGTCGGAGTTATATCATTTTAAATACACGACAAATATTTGTATACTTATAATCAAAGGTAATGTCTTTCATTATTATGATAATTAAATAATTGTGATGATAACCATGAGATGAAATATAATACTAAATACTTGTAAAGACACGCATGAACAAAGATACTGTAATTGTTGTTAGACAACTGGTTAATAAGTTGGTGAACTAAATATCTTAATCACAACTACACTGTACCTTTAAGTTCATTCTTAGCCTTAAATATAACCGAATAGAAGCGAATTTCAGTTCTAGATAATAACATCATTGACACAGGTGTTTATCTGCTTTAAAAGGATTAATATTTCTTAAATATTGAAAGTGCACGTAAACTCCTAGTGGAAATGTCAATGTAATTGACAAGTAATGAATAAGACTATTAATTATTATTTATAATAAGTATTAAGACTCAAGAAGTGTCATGATAATTTATAAGTGGCCAGTACTTTCTTAATATACCGTGTATGTACTAGGAGGATAGAGGTTTTATATACGAGACCTTTCGCCAGTAATGACGAAAAGTTTTGTAAAAGAAAAGAAGGTGCCTAATGTAGGAAACAGCTGATTTTTTTCGCGTTTTCGGCGTTGGTCCCATAGTAAAAGTCATTCATTATGTAAACATCCCTTAAAGTATGAACGGTCGAAACAATTTCACCCTGTATAAAGAGATATATGGTAATACTGTAAAGAAAACGCTCGTGTCCAAAATACCGCATTCCTGAAATACCAGATTTTTCAAAAAAACAAATTTTCGATTTATGAGATTCCTGTCTTACCACATTCCCGTTACACTAGATTATAAAATCGTAAGTTACTCAAGGATCTAAACCACTTTGTTGGGTGAGTTATTTTGGGAATCTTGTATATGGAGAATCTGGTGTATCGAGAATCCGGTATTTTAAAAATCTGGTATTTTAGGAATGCGGTATTTTGGGAATGACCGTAAAGAAACCATAATACTACGAGCAGAGCACTGACCTGGGTTAAAATAAAATAAATTCTTCGAAGTAGGTGCACCTTTTTTTCTAAAGTAATTTTTAAGAAGCAGTATACAAAGCTATTTTGTACACATAGGTTTCTGTCGAAATTTGCCCGGTTACAAGTTGCAGCTTACAATTTCCTATAAATGTATCACGTTCTATATCTATGTTACTCCTTTTCGACAAAGTCTTTTTTCCAAATTGTTTGAGTTGGTCCACACTAAAATGTGCTAAAGCGTCATCGTCATTTAATACGTGTAATATTTGTAGTAGCGTTGGGTGCTTATTAATAAGGGTGTTTATTTTATGATTCCAACCTTCAACTACATTATTCGTACGGTGTTGCTCCGAGAATACATTCCATATTGGAATAAAATTTGGTCTCATCCAGAATTTTTGGAAATAATTTTTAAATTCAACCAATTTTGCATCTGGAGCTACTGTTGACATCTCATTAGATACGTATTGCCAGCCATTAAAAATATATTCTATGGGTAGTAATGGCAAGACACTGCACAAGTTAACGAAATACTTCTGATGTTTTGCTTTCAGGTGCAGTTTTTTTGCCTTACGACTCAAGCAATCGCGGAAATGAAAGTAACAACCCTTAAGCTGTATATTGGGAAACATTTGCGAAAGGGCTTTGATTACCGCCATTTCGTAATCTAAGTGAACAACTTCTGGTTCCCATTCAGAGATTTGGCTTTTTATCAATTGAAACATCGTTGTATACGATTTTTCTTTTTTATGCGACATGAAAATGTATGCCAGCGGTTTAATATTTATTGTTTCGGAGTCGCTTCCCATGTCGCCGTGGATGGTGTACAGCTGGCAGAAAGGGGTTGGGCATGCCTTAAATGTCCCATCCATAAAATATTGCTTCACAGTTTTCATTGTAATTTGTGATTTTTTGCTGCAATAAATTATAATTTTTACTTCATCTTCATAAAACTCAGCCAGAATGTTATCTCGAAATTTAGCCGGTATTTGTATCTCTGACAATACGTTAGTACGTATTTTGTCAACCTGAGCTTGAGCATGAATTTTGCGGTATATGGTATTCTTTTTTTGTTTGAAGCTTGGGATCGGCTTAGAGCTTGCCATGTGCAAGCCCTTATCGTTAATCTCTAGTAAACATCGCCGATAAACTTTTGGAGCTGGTTCTCTCCCTTGGGCAGCTTGTTCTACGTATTCATTGATTATAATATCTACGTCATTTTGAGTTTCGTTTGCTGTACAACTGCTCAAATGATCCCCGAAACTCAGGATTGCGTCTTCATTCTACAAAAAAAATTAATGATCAATTGATAAATAGGCGAAGGCTAGACGTACAATACATACTTTGATCCATCAATATGGTAAATACTGATGGATCACATGATGTTCACGTAATCCACCAATATACTAGACTAGGCAATCAATAAATATCACAATATTTGATAAATATCAGTAAATCACAGTATTTATTGTACGTCTAACCTTCGCCCTACCTCAAAACTCACCACAACATGCCACCAATATTTGACCACTTGTGTTTTAGGAAAAAAATCACCATAATTTGAATTGAACTTACATCCGATACCATTATATATCCTTTACATTTTAATTTCTTGTATTCTTTGCATCGCCAATAACTTTTTTTTTCTACTCCTGTACTGTTATCTGTCTTTTACTTGGTCACGAACACTAATATAAGAACATATATAATATGAGTTCAGAGAAGTCTATACTCTATTCCCCATAACAGCACTAGTGTCGTTATAGCCACTTTACGTTATTGCTAACAACCACAGACTTCTAAATCTAGGTTAAACTGAGGTCAAGGATTAAGCGCTCAATTTTAACTTTACGGTAAAAATGCACAACTACCAACTTAACAAACAATTAAAATCCTACGGCTTTTAAGAAAAACAAAACTTTCTGAACTAAATTCATTGATGCCAACATAAAAACAAAAGTATTTTTAATATATTCACTGCGTGTCAACTTCATTTAAAAAATAAAAAGTTTACCATAGACACATACTGACAGTCATACGTCATATTTGCCTTCTTTGCAGGTTATGCCTTGTTTGTATTTTATAATTTTAAAACCTGTCGTAGAAAAAGTATTGTATGCAACGTTGTATAATTAAGTCAAAAAACGCTCATTGCGTCTCTATTTGCGATACTCGCCGCATTCGCGGCTCGTATCGCAACTCACGCAATTCGCATTTTTTGAACCTTCTTATACAACTGTTGCATAAAATACTATTATTTGCATTTATGGTGTTACGGTAATATCGATGACCCGCGTAAAAAAGAACTTTACCGCGTCCTTGTCGAATAAATTTTAAATTAGTTTCATTTGCTGGAATAGCACTTTGCGACATGTTTGTACTTAAATAAATCAAATAATTATAGAAATGTGTCAGGAAGGAAGTTAATTATTATTGTTTTATTGTATATGACAGTTATCTACAAGTGGCCAGTACGTAGCCTAGTTGAAAAGAGGTTGACAATAAAATACTACGTGATTTATTAAAAGTTGATTAAATACTAGAATGTGACTGAGTTGAGTTTTTTGTCATGTCAACTTTTCAAGTAGTTGAGTATTTATTTCATTGCACTATACAACAGTTATTCTACAATTCAACCAGACGTATATATATACGGTGTAACATGAGGAAACCGAATAATTTTAACAGCGTATTCCTGAGGCCGTAAGAAGCAAAAAATGTTATATGAACACAGGTCGAAATGTGATTTTAATTTTTCTTAATTTTCCTTCACCAGTAAAGCAATACCTTAGGATAAGAATTTTCCTTGTCAGACAAATTGTTTCAAAGCAGGATTTACGTAAAAGTGCAATCATAAGGGTGCTTTGTACTGGAGATTTCATTACAATTTTTTTAAACAATACAAGTGCAATACTAAAAAGTAGGGATGTAACGATACCGATACCGATACCGATATATCGGCCGATATATCGGTATCGCCGATATATCGGTATCGCCGATTTTATACAACCGATATTTGAAGAATTTGCTGTATGAAAAAATATCTGCAAAAAGTAATTTCAATTTCTGACTTAATTTATGTATTGGTCTATTCTATTACCTTGTGCAATGATAATTACTATGTTAATTAAATCTTTGGTTCTTAATAAAAAAAAAGAATTTTTAGTTGACAATTTATTATTTTTACTTTACACTTTCAAGGTTGACTCTCTGGGAAATATAACCAGTAGTCATTGCCATTAGTTATAATAAGGACATAAAAATATCTGAACCTGAAGTTCATACTTAATTATTTAGCTAAGATATCGGTATCGGTATCGGTATCGCCGATATTAACTACTATATATCGGTATCGTATCGGCAAAACTGTGTATCGTTACATCCCTAAATGCAACCCTTCTGGAGATATTTAGAATATTTGTAAATACACCATATTTCTAATATTTAAAGGTACATTTTTTTTATTCGTAACTCATTACTTATCTTACAAAGCTGAAAATATGCCAAACCTGCTGCGTTATCATTTCAAGCAACGGAATCACATACCACTTGAAAGATATAATTTATACTATTGTGTGACTGACTACAAAAAACTCAATAAATAAAACTTGACTATGTGCTTTAACGGCTTGTAAACTATTTGACGAAGCTACAAGTTACAATTTTAGTTTAAGCTAAGCAACATTAGTCAAAGCAACCAGTGGTATTGTTGTTTTAGACCAATGTTGCTAAGTTTAGACTTGTATTGTTACTTGTATTCGTAAAACGGGCCACTGTTAGTAACTACCCAACCAGCAAAATAGTCCATTAAGAAATCATTTTATCACTAAAGAGTCCTATTAAAGCGTTATAAAGGTTTTCGTTATGACCATGTGTTTTATAAAAGCAACTTATATCACTTTTCAGCTGTATAATATTATACAGCACTTTAGTACTGTTTAATAGTGATGTAAACGTTTACATTACAGTCCTAAATCATGCCTTTAACGCTGCACTATAAATGATTCTGTTATACCACTAAAGAGCTTCCTTGTCCTATTAAAGGAACATATATTACCGTTTTAAGGCAAATATGTGTTATTGTCGCTTCCAAATGAGTATTATAGTGCAAGTACTATAATTGTTAAAAGAATACTATTATAGGATAATAATGTACTATTATTGATTTCTTTAACACTGGTATGTATCGGATTTGTGAAATAAAGATTTCCAAATAGCTGCTATAGGACAAATACTATAGTTGCCCCGAGGACACTGTTAAAACACTAAAAAGTCTTGAAATCATTGTTTTGGTAACTGTTACGTCTCATAGTTGTATTAAAGAGTTTGAAATACTTTTAATGGGCCTTTCTGATATATAAAAGTAGCATTTGACCACTTATAATCAGCCAAAATGTCCAATAGTAGAAATTTAAAATGTTCTTTTAGAACAAGACAGACATATTGGTGTATGGTACTATCCTCTTACCACGTTGTTCTAAGCAAGGCCGGGTTCCGTACAAAATAATAATACGAATGAAACCACCCCAGCAAGTAATGTTTAATAATGTTCCAAATCAGATTGGCGCATAAAATCATCTTTTCGTAAAAAGCAGTCGTAATCCATCTTACTGTACGTACTGGAAAAGAAAAAAATATATATTGATCTTGGATCTGGGTATAAGTAGGTACCCAATAATTTGTTAATAATACAATTACTTGTGAAAAGTGATCCTGTAACATAGGGGAGACCGGGTATGGTTGTCTCATGGGTTGGTTGTCACAGCGGCCATAAAATAATACTAAACGACGGTATAAGTGCAACGATTGGTGTTAAAAGACTGCAAAACCTTCCGCACTTCAATCACTCCGCTCTCTTCCGCACTTATTTCTTCGTTTAGTATTATTTTATGGCCGCTGTGACAACCAACCCATGAGACAACCATACCCGGTCTCCCCTACATTGCAAATTATATAAATATATGGAAGGAACATGTACCACCAAATAATATCATAATGACATCAAAGGTTTCTTATACGGTTTAACAGGTGTCAAGGAACCCTATTTTTGTCATGGCGGCAAATGACTGACCTGATAGACGTTATATAGTAAGCCTATAGTAAGCACGAAGACACTTTTATACCAGCGATCGAGAAATTTATATATTTTCGTGATTTTAATTTCATAAATATTAATAATTAAGGGGGCGCATAAAAATTTTGTTTATAATACTAGTATACTTTGTACGTAAATCTTCAATCGCAAGTAAAAATGGGAGTCTAAGACAATAACACTAATTTCACAAACAGTGAGCAGCCATTTTGCTTTAAATGTGTAGTTCAATCAATTTACTTACCAAGGAGATTTTTAGTTCCGAGCAGTACGCACCGTCTCACAACTCACATCAACTTTACGGATGAACTATAATAGCTCCCTTATCTCTAATATAGGACTTAAAAGTCCATTAACAGAACTCTGATTACTTTTTTGTAACTTTTTTGTGATGTAGATGGCTCAACAATCACTGTTAAAAGCTTAAAAAGTGTTACACGTCGCGGTTTTAGTATAACTATAGCACTAAAATGTGATGTATGGAGCCACAATAACACGGTTATGTCACGAAATTGCGATATAACTGTGCCAAAACCTGCCTGAGTAAACGTTTACATCAACGTTATAGGACATGTATGAAACACTAATTAGTGTTCTGGAAACGTTCTATGGACTTTTATAGTACTTACTTTTGCTAGTTGGGTACTTAGGTACGGCTAAGAGGTGACTTATTAAATCAGTTATTAACTATAATTAAAGAAAGGGATAATAAAAACACAACTTTGTTTATTCGGACTCTGTCGAATCCTCAGAATTTGATTTATTATAGTCCTCAGAATCATCACCACCAACTTCTATAATATTTTTTTCTGCCATGTCTTCTACTACTTGACCAAGGTGGCTCATTTTTAGGGTTCCGTACCAAAATGGTAAAAAAGGAACCCTTATGGTGCGACTCTGTCTGTCTGTCTGTCTGTCTGTCTGTCTGTCTGTCTGTCTGTCCGTCTGTCACAGCCAGATATCTCAGGAACTACTGATGCTATCGATTTGAAATTTGGAATAGTGTTAAAAGTAGCTAACCCGAGCTTATTGGACATAAAAAATATCTTGTACCTTTTTTACTTTTTTTTAAAAGGCTCCGTAATTGGACTTTGAAAATTGAAAGTAGGGCTATTATATTGAGTGGGGTATCAAATGAAAGGGCTTAATTTGTAGATTAAAACACCATTTTTATTTTTTTTCTTAAATAAGTAGTTTTTAATTTATACATTTTTATGTACCATTCCCCCCCTATTATCTCCGAAGTTACTGATCAGAAAAATGTATCATAATTACTGATTATCAAAATCAACCTGAACATTACAGGAAAAATAGAACGGTCTTCCTAACTTTAATACTTTTTTAGAAATTTACAAAAACTTAATCCATCCATTAATCCATCTAGCGGAGAGTAGCAAAACTAAGCGATGGCCTGTTTCACGCTAGGGAATTTCCGGGAAAAAAACTAGATGGCGCTAAAACACTAAACATTTAACGATGCTATAATTGAACAAAGAAACATAGTATAGTAACAATTAGTTCGTAAACAGCTAATAATAAATAAATTTAAATACATTTAAATACTGTGTCACGTTTGCAAAGTTAAATAATTGTAAATAATATTATAATTATTTTACCAAGCTTATACATAGATGGCGTTGTAAATTCGGGGAACAGCTTTTTGTATGGAGAATAACAGTCCTCTTGATTTAATGGTCCTTGCTATTAAATAGAATCATTACACGTCAGGTTCTAAATATTACAGGGAAAATATAACTGTTTTCCTAACTTGCACTGATTTTTAGAAATTTGCAAAAATCATAACATATATTTATTTGCTTCTACTAAACAAATCGACATACAGTTTTTCTTGAACTATTCGCGTATCTACTTATGAGTTTGTACGGAACCCTCGGTGCGCGAGTCCGACTCGCACTTGACCGGTTTTATTTCTTCTATTTTCAGCACATGTGAAACGCAATCACTCCATCGCTGCGGAGTCACTTGCTGCAGTCTCTCTTCAAAAAGTTGTCTAACATCATTTAGTTTAAATGTTCGATTGTTTTTCGCGACGTACCCCATACCGTACCGACATGAGCCCAGACTAATTCTATGGGTTGAGCTCGCAGTGGTAACGCGGTTGCCTTAGGACCGCAATACCAGCCTCCGCAGCCATCTCGTCAACAGCACACCTAATGTGTGCCTTTCGTGCTTTTCCAGCTATTTCTAAATCATCATCATCAACAAATCATCAGCTTTTAAATTGTCTGTTGTACGATGGCAGAACATTGTTCGCGAATTGTACTGATCCGCAATTATTGCCCATTCTGCGAGTTTTTGTTTCATTGAAACGCCGTCGGTTCTTTTATTTTCTATTATATGAAAATGATCACTGACGAGATCTACCAGCAATGTTTTATCTGATGCCATCCAGTTAGCAGATTGCTTTCTTTTGTCATGAGCCATAAGTATTCTACCAAATTAAACGAACGGAAACTACAATACAAGATCACAGCAAGCAACAACCCTTTGCACAACACAGTGAATACACGTTGTTTTTGAGGTTATTTAAAACGTCAAGTTAAAATATTACCCGAACAAATCTAATAACACGCAGCGCCATTACTCAAGCACGAGACGATTTCTCTATCTTACTTGGGTGCGTAACGTTTTCATTCCATTCATTCGGTCAACGTCACAGAGTAACTATGCGAGAGTACGATATCCATAGATTAGCGTGGTGAAACGAAATTGAAGTTAACCAACTCCTGTATAAATTCAATGTTGGTGAAATCGACCCTTAATCTGTTAATAACAGGGTCAGATTTTATCAACAACATGTTAAGTAAATCTGTATTCGTAGCATTACGTGACCGCTTTCGTGTATTATGCAAACGGAACCTCCTACAGTCCTTATTTCGAGCTTCCTGAGCTTCCTCAGAAAGTTGTCCAATTGGCAAAATGACTGTCGGTCAGGTAAATGAACCGGCAACTGTATTACTGTAGGTTCACGGCTTGTAATATTGAAATTTAGAATCCTCCACGCCGCATCACACGATCCTATGTAACGTTTCGTAACGTACCTCTCTATTTCGTCATGACGAATTTCATCCGGAATTAAAGCAACACGAGATGCATCCTGACCTTTTGTAATATACTTAAAAAGGTATTTAACAACGGATCGCGATGATGTTACTTCCAAATTCATATGACAGTCATATTTTAACAACATAGCCGCGTTATAAGGTACGACCCACAAATCGTTGACAATAACGTCTCTACCGCGATATTTAATAGTGGCTTCGTTTTTACTATCGCGACGCAAATGAATAAATCCTTTGTCGTCACAATGGGTAACATCGGTTTCCCTTTTAGGGAAATACCGAGTGCATTTCCGAGATTCGCGGTCCCAGCACTGCAAGTCTGTACGGCCATTTACTCCGCACGGACCGTGAATCATGTGATTCAAAACGGCCTTGCGAAGGCTGCCTTCTTATTCTGTCTGGCTAGGAATATCAGCTCTTATAAAACTATCTATATCGACAGTTTGGACAGGACCGTTTTCCACTTTGAAACAAATGTGAGCGTGAGGAAGACCTCTCTTTTGAAATTCAATTACGTGCATAATGTACATGCACTTACCGAACCACACGCCAGATCGGAGATCTCGCAAAAGTTGGGCAAGTTTCAATTGGAAAACGCGCGAGCACAAAAGTGGAGAAGGGTTTTGTCCCTCAGGAGTTGATTCCTTTATTTCAGGCCATTTTGGGTTACATGTCATTGTGAGGAAAATGGACGGCGAACCCAATCTGTTCACCAAGCTAATAGCATCTAAATATTTACATTTCATATACCGATCGGTTTCCTCATGTTACACCGTGTATAGGTATTATTAACATGAAGTTGACACCAAGGCGCCCCCTGCCGTGCGGCATGCAGACAACTTCACACCGGTCAAGCCATTCCCGATGGAGCAGCGCCGAGCGAACTTACTTTTGGCTCAGGGCTCGGTGCGGGACGGTCGTATAGTCGTATTAGCGATTCGCGTTGCCTACTAATTTTTTAAGATTTTTTTGTAATTCTGTAATTAAATGTAAATCGTTGATTGTATTACGTCTTTATTTGGTTATTTCCCCAAGATCAGAATTGGGACCAAATATACTACGTGCCTTTCGCTTAGCTATCATAATTAAAGTGCAAATTTAACGAACGCGATTTTAAAATAACAGTTTCCATTGTTTTCCGCTATCGTAACTTCTTGGCTGTTTAAACTATTGTGCGTCCTTTTAACTATAAGAGTTTAGTGCAACAATGAAATAGTAACACGTGGCATACAACACTTCGCCCTTTTGATTTAACGGTTAACGGTTAACGAACGGTAGATTAATAAAAGACGCTTTTTATGTTGCTTTGATTGGCTTAAATTTTTGCTAATAGTTAATGATCGTTTTCGAAATCAAATAAGTAACTTTGTGTGGTTGAATTTGTTGCGTATACTTATTTAATTATGTCCGGTCGTAAGTCGCGTAGTACTACTAGACAAGGCCATAGAAAATCACATCGCAATAGAAGTAGACAGCGGTCTAGGCGGCGAGATAGATCAAAAAGTGCCGATCTCGGGCGGCAGATGCAAATTATTTTAAATCGTTTGAACGCGCTAGAGGAAAGTTCCGTTCCGTCACCATCACCCCTGCTGCCAGCCCCCCCTAGACAGGTACCACCATCGGGAGCTGCGGAGGCCGCCACAACGAGCACCACGCCGCCAACCACGCCGTTGCCTACCCAGCGCAGCCCCTCGCGTGGCCACACGGGTTCGACAGCTGCGTCAACGTCAGGTATAGGCGAACGGGCGCTGGTCGCGACGGAAACCTTCAACGTGGGCCAATCCTCAACGGAAGCTATAGTGAGCGCTATACGCTCGATCAATAATACGGTAAGGTCCAACCAATCTTACTTTATTTCTAATTTCGACCCTTCTTTGCATGATTTTGCGGTTTGGGCAAAAGAAGTAGATCGTGCTAAAGCCACCAATAATTGGAGTGACAATGAATGTCTTTCTCGTATCGGTAATTGCCTTAAAGGGGATGCCCGAATATGGATTAATGAATGGGTAACAAACGACCGCAGTTGGAGCAACTTCAAAAAAGAATTTGCGCCGCTATGCCCTAAGCGACCTGATATTGCAAACATGTTGTTTGAGGTAATGCAAACAGATTCAAATAATTACCCGACTTACGCTGATTATGCGCGACGTTCTTTGCTCCGCCTGCGCATCGTTTCCGGTCTTAGCGACGAACTTATTTCTGCAATTATCATTCGGGGAATAGTTGATCCACATATTCGAGCAGCCGCGACGAACGCCAAGTTAATGCCGAACGATTTAGTAGAATTCTTTTCTATCTATGTCAGACCCAACAAAAATTAAATCTACCCTCTTAAATGAAAGTCAGTTACGTAATGCCCGTGTCACTTCAAAGAACAAACGCATTAACGAAAACGCTCGAAAGCGGTGGTACAAACAGCAACACAGTTAACTATACACTTCAAAAATGGGAAATACTGCAAGAAAGAGAATCACACTTGAAGGCTTCGTGTTATGCATGTGTGCGTGTGTTTATGAGTATAAATTGGCTATTATTCAAAAGAATTTTGAAACAATATTTTTTCTTTTATGGCTGATCCAACGTCATTATTGACATTAATGCCATATTATTGAATTCGTGGAAAATAATGAATGAATAATAAATATAAATTACATTATATTGGTGCATCATATCAAAAATATGAAGCACCAATAAAAGCATTAGCAATACAATTAGTTTATTTCATCCCAACGTTCGTCTGAAAGCTAAATCATAATTTTGACAAATTCACCTGTCTTGTTAAATAAAACCTTTATTTACAGTACCTATGGAAAAAAAAACTTTGCCCAGACAACTACAATGACAAAGCTCAGAGGCACATTACACATACGCAAACGTTATTTGATTTGAAGTTGACATAATACGAATATATATATCTCTTTCAATCGTTATCATTTTCTCTCTGCTCTGTCTTTAATGGGCAGTTAAGTGTGTTGCTGTTTGTACGAGGACGGTAAATGTTTTTCGTGTGGGCAGGTTGGTCATGTTCAATCAGTTTGCACAAAGAAGACTAGGTTTGACAATACGATTACATCTCATAGACCAAGCAAATTACCTTAACCTGGACATAATTCGATAACTGTAATTTTCTTTTTGTGTGGTATAAAGTATTGTTAGTAATAGTTAAAATAAATAGAACTAAACATTTTAGGGTTCCGCGTCAGTGTAAAATAACCAAAAAACTAAATTTTCATCATATTATGATTTTATGAGTACAGCGTAATACATAACTTTTTAAAAGTACCTCTATTACGATATGACGCTTGCATCCCAGTTAAAGTAATCAAAATTATACTAATTAACCGATCGCGACTGTCATTAATAAAGAAGGTTCAGTAAGTTTCACGTTTTCTGGCTTATCTTATCAGAAATTATAGATAACTGTAATTCGCTAATTTATTTTAAATACTATATTATGTGAGTTGATAAATTATTAAAACTTATACAAATTCTCTTTACGGATCTGTAAAGTCTCAAATATTGGTAATTTTTGGATAGCCCTAATACATAACTACTTCAAAAGTGTTTACTTTTTGCCGTCAACATATTATTAGTACAATAAAAAATAAATTAAACAGAAAGTGTCCGCGTTTATTCATTAATTGATTTTTTTTCTTAGTTACGTTTCAATATGGACGTTATTTCTGGCGCTCTAAGGTCGTCATTTCATTGTGCCTCAATTCCGGCCGTGCGTCGCGAGACTTGCGCGTCACGGGCGATACTCGTGTAGGTAGGTATAAGTTGTCACATTCATTCTTTTATAGTCAACGATCGTCAAACTTTTATAACCACATGCACCACGGTTCAACTAGGGCGGAGGCAGAGATTGTTTGAAATATTGTCTTCTTTTGATAGATAATAAAGATAAAGAAACTGTTTATAATGAGATATAATTATGAATGTCGTGGAATCACATTTACCTATTTGTAAATCGCTTGCAGCTTGGGCCGCAAACTTCTGCGATCTCGGCCTTTCTTTGTATTACCACCCTTGTTGAGTAATATACTATTATGTGCAAGCAGCCGAGTTTTGAATATATTACACCACAACCAGGCTTCGGTATTGCAAATAGCCCCAGGAAACTTTACATACCTGTTTCAGTCAAAAAATAAAAGACAAAGCTAATTGTTTACTATTATTAAACCGCGCTTATAATACGATTGAGCACATATGTCGTTTTTGAATGAATACTTGAAATGACATTGTCAATGGTTATGTGCATATAAATGAAAATACTTATTTCAGTACAAAAAAGTTCTACTTGGGAAAAAAACATTAATTATATCACCTACTTAAATAAAATAGAAATAATATAATAATTCTACTTCGAAAATTATTCCCTCATAACACTATTGTCTTCAGTGCTATCTGTATCATCACCTGGCACAAAGAAAATAACATAGACGATTAGTGTGCTAAATAGTGTTAAGTATGTACGTTGTAAATAATTACGTTCGGTCACAATTGTAGGTATAACATGAAAATTATGTGGAAAATAATGAGATATTTGTCGAGTACTGTCGACTATAATATTTTTTTTTATATAAAACACACACACACACACACACACACACACACACACACATACACACACACACAGCATTTACCAAGAAGTACGTTCTAAATGTATTACAGTGAAACCTGGATAACTGGGACCTGGATAAGTGAGAAACCTCCATAGCTGGAATTCATGCTGAGGTCCCGGCACCTAAAGCACTGAATTACCTCTGTTAGTGGGACACAACAGACCTCTATATCTGTGATTAGTTCTTTCGATTTTATCGTCTTATTTGCCTCTGTAAGTAAGACGACATAAAAATGACCTCTGTTAGTGGGACACAACAGACCTCTATATCTGGGATTACCTAGTTCTTTCGATTTTATCGTCTTATTTGCCTCTGTAAGTAAGACGACATAAAAATGACCTCTGTTAGTGGGACACAACAGACCTCTATATCTGGGATTACCTAGTTCTTTCGATTTTATCGTCTTATTTACCTCTATAATTGGTATTTGTTTGAATTTTATAGGCACCTCTGTAACTGAGACGACAATTTTTTTTTTCCGACTCGGAATGTATTGCAGATAAATTTCCGTTTGTTTACAAATTTTTAGCCTGCCTACGAATTTCGCACGTGGTAATTGTGCCTAAATTACCTCAAGTTTTATTTTGTTTTTTCTATAGTCCGGATGTTTAGGTAATTGATAAATAATGAATGCTGAAACGAAGGTTTAAATTAAATTGAAATATGCAGAAAAGAGTGCTTAAATCTTTATCACTGCGTGAAAAATTAAATTAATACCTATCCCTTTATAAATAAAAGTCGAAAGACCCGCGATGAAATCTGTGTCGTTTATAAAAAACATGTTTGATTAGTTATATTATTTTTAATACCTATTCTGATGTTAAACAACTCATGTTCATATGTGTATACATATATATTGTTTATTTTATTTAGTAATCGCATCTCTATAACTGAAATAACCTCTTTTATTACCCTCTATCAATAGAACCCTCTGTAAATGAGACAGATATTTAGTTATACCTGGATCTAAGACACTGGGTAAGTGGAATACCTCTTTAAGTGAGACAAATTTGCGGGTCTCTTGAGGTCCCAGTTATCCACACTGTATCTATAAGTGTCTGCACTTAAACTAAGGAGATATTACAGATTGACTTATAATTATATTTATTTATTGTATGTACTTTTGTGCAAACGGTACTTCGGAATCGTATTCTTATCGCGGTTTGCTAATAATAATTATGATAAATTTATTGGTCGTCATTGGTGTCTCTGACAATGTTGCCGAAAATGATGTTGCCAATAATGACAAATTCTAGAAAATGCGGCTTTACAAAACAATTTGGTATATTAACGAGACAAGATTGCACTAAATAGTGTTAGTCCCATGTGTACTTTGATATGGTTATATAATAATACTCCACTGTAAATAAATTATGAAGATACGGTGAAAACTGTGAGAGACCATAATGATGACAAACTGGAGAATCAAAATGAAACACTTTACTCGAATCTCGCGACGTGTATCATCTCTGAAGTTTGCCGATCTACTGAAGTGCGGGGTGAAGTGTTACTTGAACACCAAATGACACTTCTTTTGCGATTTATTATAGGCAAAAATCGTACATAAAACAGTGTTTCCCCGAGTGACGTTATTTTTTTGAACATTTTTTGATTATATTTTTGGGCAAGTTGTAATAAACTTTTTGAACATGTTTTTGATGAAAAGCAATCTTTATTTATTTAAGTATAATACTGATATGCAGAACTTAAAACATTCCTTTTTATGACATCAAAAATTGGAAGAAATGGGAATGGGACACGCCTATTATTGCCATTTTAGACACAATTTTCTCAACATATTTTTTTTGGTTGATTCAAGCTCATAGCTGTTTTTGCATCATCTGCTTTATTTATCTAAGTAACGAAATAATAAAATACTTCGGCTTTGGAATTATTTAGTACCTAGTCTGGATTACCATAGCGAGACATAAATTTTTACCCTCTTAAATATTCACCCATATACACCCGCATTACCAAGACAACTGCAGATGCGTTGCCAGCCCAGAGGACTACGACGAAATGCCTCTTGTGCCAGTAATTGCACCGGCTGTCTTACCCTCCGCACCGGAACACAACAGCGCAAGCACTGTTATTATGGCGGGGGATTAATGGGTAAGACCGTGGTAGCTATCCGGACGAAAATCAAAAAACCTACAATTTGGATATTCCATATTGAGTCAATACGCGGCGCGGTCAGTACCTACAAAACTCGTTATGACCCGCTCGCCGCTCACGCCGCGCGCTCTCTCCGCCCGTGCCCCGCACCCACCCGCATGCATCTCGCTCCCCGATATGTTCGCGCGTATTTTGAATTACATTTTAAATTTCTGAAGCGTGACATTAACATGTATAATTTTGATGAAAACATGATTATAGTAAACTAAAACCTATTACTAAACAAAAAAATCACAGTTATGTTTTTAAACTACTGTGAAATACATTATTATTAAAACGTTAAAATTACATGTTTAATTTTGATCTAAAATCTCTAAAAAGACGCAATGTAGCTTAAACAGGTACAGCCATCACAGTTACCATTTTGGCTTGTCTAGATATTGAGATCGGATGAAAACTGTGAAAAAAAACGTACATGCGAATTAGGTTTTTGTTTAAGTTTGCAATTAAGTGATTTAATTTAAATGCACCTCAAAATTATACTTACAAAGTTTTTGGTTATTTATTTTACTTTTAGAGAAAAGTTAGGTAGCGTACGATATTTTGTGTTTTTTTTTAAATACGTTACGACCGCGGATTTTTTACATAATATATCTAATTAATATTCGATACTTAATACGAATAGCCGACAAAATAATAAAAACAGCGAGTTATCGAATTATGTCCAGGTCAAGCTACTTTTATGCGCCTAATAGTTCTCTTCGTGGACAATGCACAGCTAAGCGAAACGTGTCTTATACCGGGAACACACACTAAACAAAATAACAACTGCTTCAAAAACCCCTTTTTAACCTGTTAATAACCCCTTCAAAACAACTTCAGAACCTCTTAAAAAATAACCTGTTTTAAAACATGTTTGGTCGGCTACGCTTAACTCGGTCACCGGCTTAACCTGTTTATGAGTTAATTCAATCAGTTGTTAACCGAAACAAACGATTAACAATCAGACGGCTTAAGCCCTAGGAAGAGCTTAAGCGAACGAAGCTGTTTTCCGGTCCCTGATCGTGCCCCGACCGCTAGGGGATATCGAGGCAAAAACTAGATGGCGCTAAAAAACTAAACATTTAACGATGTTATAATTGAACAAAGAAACATAGTACAGTAACAATTAGCTTGCTGCGTGCGCCGGTGGTCAAGTGGTTAAGGCGCTGGGCCGGAAATCCAGAGGTACCGGGTTTTATTCCCGGTCTGGACCACAGGTGAGTACCATTTAATTTTTCTATGTACTTTGATTTTTTGTATCTATATATGTAACTTGAATCACGTTAAATAAAAAATCTTCTGAAACCCCTGTCTCAGAAGTTTTTATTTATATTATTAAACACAATATTTACCTGGTAACACTGATGTTATCCACATATATAGCAACAACGCATAGCACCATCGTTTTTGATGCAACCTCATCTTTTTCCAAAACTTTTCTCAAAACCGGCCTCTGCACGTGATATAGCTCTCTATCATATCTATATTTCAATTGTTCCAATACATTTCTTACTGTGCAGATATTTTTCATAGAATTCGGAAATTTCACTTCATAAGAAAGTAATTTCCATAGAATCAACTTGATATGATTGTCTAACCAACCGTCTGGTACTATTTTCTTATTAACCGAATCAAGCAATGTATTTTTTATTTGTTCTATAGTAAATTTTCCTTCGGTGTAGTCATTTCTTGCGTTGAAAAACTCGATATTTAGCAAGCTATCAAAATTAAATTCCGATATGAATGGATCTGCATCAATTTTTATGTATTCTTTTTCAAGTTTTTCTACATCTTTTAAAGTGTACTTCTTATGTTTCTTATAAGTGTCATCAAAAATGTATGTTTTTGATACTTTCGGATGAACAAAAGCATTTTTTAGTTCTACCTTTTTACTATTTCTGTATGGTGTTTCAAATTTTCGTTTTTTCGCTCTCGGGCAAGATAGAATAGGACTACCAGACCTCTTTGATGTTGGTGTACTCTTGCAAAAATCTTCTGTATTAAGTGTATCTTGATAATCATTTATTACTTGTGTATCTATTACTTCTTTATTAATAACATTTGAATTACCTGTTTTAAGTTTAATGATATTATTAGAAAACCTCAAGAGTTCATTTGTGTTTTTCACTTCAACTTCGAAAGTTGCAATATTATTTTCTTCATGTATATCTTTAAATACATCTTTTATCTTAGACAAAGCTAGTTCAGATATTTTCTCTTGTTTGTTACTAGCTGTTTGAAATCCTTTGAAATTACTGTCATTTACAAAAGGTTCATCTGTTACTAGTAAATCTTTAAATTCTGGCGTATTTTTAGGTTCTTTACTAAACTGACTCAAATTGAGATCTTCAAATAGTTGTTTGCTCTTTGCTAGTGCTTTTTCTGATATTTCTACTTTTTTATTACTTGCTGTTTGGAACCCTCTGAATGCAGACACACTCTCATGTTTCTCATTTACATACTCAATATCATGAAATAGCTTTTTGCTTTTCTCTAAAGCCTTATCCGAAATACTCACTTTCTTGTTACTTGCTGTTTGAAAGCCTTTGAAGTTGTTCTCTTCAACATTAACTAATGGTTCTTCTACACTTTGAATTACATCGTTATTCACTTTAGTTCCTTGTAAATCGTCGTGTCGGTGTCGTCTTTTGATCTTTGTCAAACTGACTCAAATTGATATCTTCGAATAGCCGTTTGCTTTTAGCCAATGCTTTTTCTGATATTTCTACTCTTTTATTACTTGCAGTTTGAAATCCTCTAAATACAGGTGTGCTGTCATGCTTATCACCTTTAAGATAATCAACAGCATCAATATCGTGAAAAAGCTTTTTGCTCTTTTCTATAGACTTTTCTGAGATACTTGCTTTCTTGTTGTTAGCAGTCTGAAAATCTTTGAAGACTGGACTAGCCCTTTTTTCTTGTTCTGCTATTTCTTCATTTAATCTATCATTTTCATTTTCAGAAATATATACATCTTGAAATATGTTATTACTTCTTGCCAACGCTTCATTCGAAATTTTAACCTCTTTATGACTTGCTGTTTTAAAACCAACAAATTTATTAATTAGAGGTGCATTAGGATTATCAATTTCAATATTTTTTTTGATACCAATGCTATTGGATTCATACTGGCCGAGAGACCTATTCGTTACATTTTCAATTTGTTTGTCAATTTTATTGAAGTCATCTTTGAGTTCAAAATCATTCAACATCTGTTTGCTTTTAGCTAAAGCTTTGGCAGATATTTTAATTTTCTTCTTGCTTGCAGTTTGGAAACCAACGAATGTGTCTGTAGACGGTTTGGGATCAACTAGTTGTCCATAATTATTGTCAAACATATCATCATCATTTTTAAGTTCAAATTCTTTCAGCATTCTTTTGGTTTTCTCGATAGCATCTGCTGATATGGGGATAGGTTTAGCACTTGCCGTTTTAAATCCAATAAAGATAGGTTCTCTACTTTTACCCTCTAAATTACATTTGCCAATAAGTCGCTTAGTGTTTTCTGTGGATATATCTAATATTTGAGACGGCAAATTGGTGCTCGCTTCTATTGCTTTGTTTGATACAGTAATTTTTTGTTACCAGCAGTTTGAAAACCTTTGAATATTGCAGTTTCATTCTTCATATTATTTGGTTTATCCATGTTTTGATCTGTGTCTGTTAGGAAACATTTATATTGTGAGTCATCATCGTTGCTTTCCGGTTGAACATATTTGTCATCACTTTCATGTCTACCTACTTCATCAATGGCGTCGTCTTTTTGAATACTTATGACCTCTGCTAATCGACATTTAGTATCACAATCTTTATTAGTGATATCTTCAAAAATATGTTTACCTTTCTCCAGAGCTTGTTTAGAAATCACTACAGCTTTTCGACTTGCTGTTTGGAACCCCTGGAATATAGGACTTGTTGACTTTTTATTCTCTACGATGTCACCCTTGAAGAAGTCTTCAATGCTAGTTAATTCATCTGCTAAGAAGTCTTGCGTATCAATGCCACAGTTAAAATCGTCTTCAACACGATTAACGATTTTTTTCGCCATATTTGATTTATTCTTTTCTTCTTTATCAATATTTACTTGAAGATCTTCATCAAGATTTTTATAGAAATCCTTAGTATTTTCTCTAGCTTGATCTGAGATTACAATTTCTTTATTTGCCGCTGTTTTAAAGCCGATGAAGTTACTAGTTGAAGGTTTACGAAATACATTTATTTTTTCCTTTTCTTCTGGAACTAAGATATCAGCATTTGCCAAAGTTTCATTCGATGTTTTATTTGGTTTATTTCTCACGGTTTTTAAATTTGTGACAGGATTTTTGAAAACATTTTGGTATTGGTCAATATTATCAATAGACGTCTCGGCACCCTTTATTCCCTTATCAGGATCATTTTCTATATTAACAGTCATTATATCTTGAAATAAATGTTTCGTTTTTGCCAAAGCGCCGTCGGAAATGACAATATCTTTGTCGCTAGCAGTTTTAAAACCAGTATAAGCATTGTTATTCGTCTCTTCAAAGGGCATTTCATTATCTTCAAATTCTTGTAATATTATTTTGTCATTTATTTGCAAATCCACATCCTCAATTTTATGTTGTTTTTCTTTGTTTGTAATCTCTACATTTGCTTTTGATTGGCAGTATGAATTTGTAGCAATATCAAGAGATAAATTATCTCCAATATTATTATCACTTCTTCTTGAAGCAGAGTTTATTTCTGAACTTGCCTTTAAACCATTAAAAGAGAGATTAGGTTCGTACAATTTAAAATTACTATTAAAATTGCCTTTTGCTCCTACAGGGTTGGATTTACAATCTAAATCTTCAGTATCATCTAAATCGATATCTTGAAATACTTTTTTACATCGGGCCAGAGCTTTTTCAGACAGTTTGATCTTTTTATTGCTGGCAGTTTTAAATCCTTCAAATTTTCGCTTCGTGATAACTTCATTCGGGTTTTTAAATACATTACTAGAACTTACATTACATTCGTTAGCAACCGAATTTGGTGTTCTTGCTATACTTTTAAATTCAATAACTTGACTCATTATAACATCGTCATTTATCTCTATGTCTTTTTCTAAAGCTGTTAAACCAACATTATTGAGAGTATCGCTAATTGTTTCTTCAAATATAATACTACTAGCTGTTGCCCGCGACTTCGTCCGCGTGAAATTCGAATACCCATGTGAGTGGTTAAAGGTGCATATACCTATTTTACCACAGGCTAATAGTAGTACCGCTTTCTACATTACCAAAACCACGTAAAACTGGCCGTGCGCGAAGCAGTAACTACCCCCTATGAAGCAACCCCTTTTGTCCCCCTGGGGATGAGTTTCGAAAAATTGTGACTTCACGTTTGTTTTATTGAAGAAACGTGATAAGTCAGGAGAATGACTTTTTAAGAATATGTGGATATATTTTCTTGGTTTTTAGTAAATAGGATTTTTATGTAACATTATACCTCTAACTGTAAGAACCATTCTCCATACAAACTTTAATACTTTTAAAATATGAATTTCCAAAAAAACATTTTTTTATTTTTTTTAAGTTTTTATGTTGTATATAAATAATGAACTCAGCATATTTCAAGTTTCTAGGTTTGGTAGTTAATGACTCTGTCCAAATTCAATTTTTTCACCCCCATTTAACTCCATTTAATTGAGTATGAATTTCGAAAACCAGCAAAGTTACTTTTCTTGATATATAATGAAGGGTTTACATACTTTAAAAATCATGTCCCAAGTATACAAATTTCAACTCCGAGTTTAGTTTTGCATGGGAATGAATTTTGAAAAACAATTGAATAAACAGTCTATACATAATGTTTCAAACCTTCCCATGCAAATATTCAATCCTTTTAAACCTCTCAAGGGAAATAAGAACCTCTGCACATGTAGAGTTTCTAGATCTATAAGTTTTTGTTCTGTCTTTCAAACTTTCAACCTCTATTTAATTCCTAAATTAGATGAATTTCGGAAAACGGTAATAATGGCTTTTCTTGGCTCATTATAAAAAGTATAATCTATGATGTCTTAGCCCTCCTATTGTAAAAATCATATATTCCCGATACAAACTCTCAAACCCTATTTAAGCTTTTCGGGGATGAATTTCAAAACACGGTGAAAATACTCTTATATTAAAACAATGAAGAATTTAAATATGAAGTTTCATACCTCTTACTTAAAAAGATCGTAAAGTCCCGATACAATTTTTCAACCCCTATTTAAACGCCTTCGAGGATGAATTTCGGAAAATGGTGAAATCAGTTTTCTTTTATTCTAATAAAGAGTCATGACGTTTTAAACCTCTTACTTAAAAAGATCGTAGAGTCCCGATACAAACTTTTAGCTCCCATTTAAACCCCTTAGAGAATGAATTTCAAAACACGGTGAAATTATTTTTCATTGATTTAAATGAAGAATCTAAACATGAAATTTAAAACCTCTTACTTAAAAATATCGTAGAGTCCCGATACCAACTTTCAACCCCCATTTTTCTTTTATTCTAATGAAGAGTCTAAGCATGATCGTTCAACCCTGTTACTTTAAACATCGCAGACTCTCCATACAAACTTTTAACCCCCATTTGAACCCCTTAGAGGATGAATATCAAAAAACGGTGAAATCACTTTTCTTTTATTCTAATGAAGGGTCTAAACATGATCTTTCAAACCACTTACTTTAAAAATCGCAGACTCTCCATACAAACTTTCGACCCCCATTTTAACCCCTCAAGGGATGAATTTCAAAAAACGGTGTACCTAACTTTCATTCTAATGAAGAATCTAAGCATGAAGTTTCAAACTTCTTACTTAAAAAGATCGCAGAATCTTTTACAATACATACTTTGAATACAAACTCTTAACCCCCACTTTAACCTCTCAGGGGATGTTTTTCAAAAAACGGTGAAATTATTTTTCTTTCATTTTAATGAAGAATCTAAGCATGAAGTTTCAAACTTCTTACTTTAAAAATCGCAGACTCTCCATACAAACTTTCAACCCCATTTTAACCCCTCAGGGGATGAATTTCAAAAAACGGTGAAATCACTTTTCTTTTATTCTAATGAAGAATCTAAGCACGAAGTTTCAAACCTCTTACTTGAAAAATCGTAGTCTCTGCATACAAATTTTGAACCCCTATTTGAATCCCTTAGGGGATGAATTTCGAAAAATCCGTTCTTATCTCTCACCTACGTCATATGACCATTCTACTGTGAAAGTTTCATGTTCTTCGCTTCAGTAGTTTCGGCTGTGCGTTGATGAGTCAGTCAGGACTTTGCCTTTTATATATATAGATTATTTACTTTGGCTGGTCTTAACGAGCTTTTGAATTCTATAACTTGACTCATTACAATCTCATCATTATTATCATTATTTTGTTCTAATGCTGTTAGACTTATATTTTTTAATGTATCACTTATTCCTTCTTCCAATTCCATAGGATTAGCAGAAGTTGGTGTTAAGTCTTTTTTATCTTCCTGTTCAATATCGAATATCGATTGATTATCAATGTCATGCTCTTGCTTATAACTCGCTAACTGAATATTTTTTACATTTTCATTTACAGCTTTACCAGAATCAAATATTGCCACTAACTCTTTAAGGGTGGTTCCTGTTTCTTCATTATCGATATCACATAATATGCTTTTAGCTTTGGTGAAAGAATCTGTATGTATTTGAATAGATTTATTGCTGGCAGTCTGAAACCCTACATACATAGTTGTATCTAATACATCTGATTTATCATAAAATGACGTTTCTAAGGCACATGTCAAAGGCAATTCTTGTACTTCTTTGTGTAAATATTCATATTCTTCATCACTGCTAAATAAAATCTCATCTTTAATTTCTAGCTTTACAATTTTGGATTCCGGCTTCTTGTTTTCAGTGAAAGGATCACTGTGGCCATTAGATAAACATCCACTTATTGGTTCCTTTGTATTTTTTGTATCACTATCTATACATTTATTCTCACCTGTATCTATGTTTGCAAAATCACCTTTGCTAATATTTGTAGTTATACATTCCATTCTATTTACTATTGGACTCTCTCTATGATTACTTCCATAGATATGGTCGGGTATTAATATTTCTCTACCTATAATTTGGGAGTTAATCAAATTCTTAGCAATATCTAAGTCCTCATGTTCTTCTATAATAGGATGGGCTAGATCTTCGAATTTTTCAAAACTGTACAAACTAACAACTAAAGGTGGTGTATCATTTTTCCTATTTATTGCTGGACTAATATTACGGACTGTATTAATCACTGGACTTGTAGATCTTTCTTCATCATCTTCTGACTCATCAACAATGACAACACATTTATTAAAATCTGGGGTATCTAGGCTTGTATTTATTGCAATTTCTTCATTAAGATCAGTGATTACATCACTTGGGTAACATGTTACAATATCCATTTCACATGTACTAAGACCAGAGTTTTCTAAAAGCTTACTGTCTTGATCATTTAAATCATCTTTTTCTATTCTATCTATGGGAGTAATATGTTCCTTTGTATCAGTAGATGCATTAGTCACTATATCAGGTTTTAAGCTGCCTTCATTAAGTTTAATATCACAATCATCTTCATCACTCTTTTGACTAAAAGTTTCATCAAACTCTTGAGTTACCCCTCCGTGTCTATCAACTATTTCAGCATTTTCTATGACATTAATCAACTGTGTGTCTGTTACGCACTGTGTTTCAAATTTGGTAGGTATGTGTATTGGTACCTAAAAAACAAAAAAAAACATAAATAAACATTAGGTAATAACCATGAAATTTATCAGTTCATCTAGATCTATGAAGTTTTTGTAAATCACTTATGGAGCATTCCATGATAACATCTACTTTTTATCTTTCACGAAACGCTATGGTAGCTACCCTAATAAAACTTATTAGCTGCTTAGAAACACTATCAATCTTAAAGGCAAGTTATTACATTACTATACCAACATTGAGCTTCCTAATATTACATGTCAAAAGTATTAAAAGGTAGTGTCCCTTACGAAACGTATTCGTGGAGTGGAGTGCTCCTTATGAACATCATACACTTTGATTAATATATTTTATTCAAATATGCAAAATAAACTCTAATATTTCGGTAATAGATTGAAAAAAACAAAAAGATACTGCTTAACCTCTAATTTCTACCATATTAAGGGTAGTAAAGGTAAAAATATACAATGGGCAATTCCATAGCAGATGTAATGTAAGTTAGCAATATTTTGCTGGTTTTCTTATTGATGGTGCAAATTTAAGTGTTAATATATCTAGAGATCAAAGTAATACTTATCTAGAGCACAATTAAGACTTACATTACATTTGCATCATAAATAAATAAACATTCAATTAAATGGTACCTTTTGTTACATTTTCATGGTATTACCCAATACAATATTGACTAATTAATTCCATACAATTATTTGCATATGGAGCATTCCATGAAAACATCAACTTTTTGTCCCTTACGAAATGCTATGGCAGCTACCCTAATAAAACGTATTAGCTGCTAAAAAACACTACCAATCTTAAAGCCAAGTTATGATATTACATTGCTGATAATTAGCTTCTTGAATTTATTTCTCGGAAGTATTAAAACGGTGGTGTCCCTTACGAAATATTTTCATGGAATGCTTCATATCTGAAAATGGCTTGATCATGCCCAAGACCGGGATGAATGGAAAGGCTTGGAGGAGGCCTATATCAAATCAAATCAAATCAAATCATATTTATTTTGCAAAAGAACATACACAGGTGGTATAACAAAGTACATGTCAGTAGAATTTAGTACATGAAAGTATGTTTCGCCATGATATAGCATGCAAAATCTTATTCTAGTTTTTATTAAAAATTATAACATTAATCATACAATTTGTCAAAATATTCATTTAAATTATAAAATGGTCGACTAATCAAGTAGGATTTTAATTTTCTAGAAAATTCACTAATATTATTACATTCCCTTATATCCTCATTTAAATAGTTATAAATTTTTATTCCATTATATTCCATACTCCGTTTAAAATGCACATAATTCTTAGATTCTTCTTCTTCTTTTTGGGGGTTAATATTGTCCGCTTCCGTAGGTAAGAGCTCATACCCGAATATACACGAAACCCTACAAGTGACCCCTGGGTGGTGCTAAATGGACATAAATCTTTACCGGTGGTAGGCTTCGGCCGTGGCTGGTCACCACCCCCCAGATTAAGCCATACCGCCAAACGGATTCCCGTGTTCCGGCATGAAGTCTGGGGTTGCCTTTTTGGGAGAATGTGTCCGGTCAGTTGCTATACCCAACTGGCGTCGTACCACTGGTGTGTGTTACAACGAGCGTCTGACTCTGGAGGCTAGCGGGATCCGAAGCACGGTGCTCCGCTGGCCGACCGCAGGTAGTTGGGGGCCCAAGTAGCGGAAAAGCCACCCGCGAAAGGCTGCCCCGCCAACTAGCGAAAAATCCTGGAATGGCTCCACCTTGCCGGTTGGCGACCGGACGGGAGGGCCAGGTGGCCATTTCAGGGGGGTTCGGGCGTCCCCGCGGTCTCCAAGTCAGCTGTCTTTAGGGTGGGACCACATGAGTAGGTTATTCACGTTCTAGTGGACTAATTAGCCTCGACCAACTGGCATTCTTCCGTCTTTTCACTCTCTCTCCATTCTCTCAACTCCAATGAAAAAGCAAGGAAATAAGAATAAGGCTAAACAGCGGTTGCACTCCCTCCCACTTAAAGTGCACCTCTCTAATATCCGAGGTTTGCACTCAAATATCGATTCAGTTCACCACCACCTGGAGACTGACAAGCCGCAGCTACTGTTCCTCACTGAGACGCAAATCAAATGTCCAACTAACGCGACATACCTCAACTACCCCGGGTATTCTCTGGAGTATAGGTTTTTACCTCATGCTGGGGTTTGTGTGTATGCACGCGACGACATCTGTATTAAGCGTCTCAAACATCTTGAGGAGTCCAGTTTTTCTGTCCTTTGGATTTGGGTGGACACTGGTGTGGCTCAAATCGTTTACGCCTGTATCTATCGTTCGCACAGTGGAGACCCGGAGACAACTCGGCTGTTTAAGTATCTAGAAGAGGCAGCAGACGAGGCTCAGCATACGTACCCCTTGGCAGAGCTAGTCATTTTGGGGGACTTTAATGCCCACCACCAGGAGTGGTTGTTCCCGTACAAAATGACCGACCACGCTGGGAGAGAGGCGCACAAATTTGCTATTTCGCTGAATCTCTCCCAGCTTGTCAGCTGTGCCACCAGGATACCTGACGTTGAGTCTCACACAGCCAATTGCTTGGACCTTCTGCTAACTACAGATCCAGACCAATACTCCGTGACGGTCGGGCCACCCTTGGGTACCTCCGATCACTGTCTGGTGAAAGCTGTATCCGTCTATTCCCCACCCGATCATGGCCCTTGTGGTAAAAGACGGGTGTGGCGTTACAAGTTAGCGGATTGGGACGAGATGCGTCACTTTTTTGCATCCTACCCTTGGCGTGAGGTCTGCTTCTCTTCAGGGGATCCATCGAGCAGCGCAGATGCCATAGCTGAGGTCATTCGACAGGGTATGGAATATTTCATCCCATATTCTGACGTTCCGACTGGTTATAAAGCTCGCCCTTGGTATAACGCGGACTGCAATCGTGCTGAGGCACTAAAGCAGTCTGCGTACATAGCATGGGCTGATGCTCGTAGGCGTAAAGCTCCAAATACATCCCAGCTAAAGAAAGCCTTCAATAAAGCCGCCAAGTCCAGCAAAAGACAGCTACGCAAGGCCCGTTTTGAACATGTACGCCACATTGGGACCAAACTAGCCTCTTACCCGCCAGGGAGTAAGGCGTTCTGGTCCCTGGCTAAAGCAGTCGAAGCCAATTTCTGTCGTCCTTCGTTGCCACCCTTGCTAAAACCTGACGGATCACTGGCACACACCGCAGAAGAGAAAGCGAATTTGTTTGCATCTCTGTTTGCGGAAAATTCACGTCTAGACGCTGCAGGTAAATGCCCACCTATTTTACCGCAAGTTGATACCTCTATGAGCGTAATCCATATACGCCAAAAAGAGGTCCTTGCAATCTTGCGGAGTCTAGATGTCAATAAAGCTAGTGGTCCCGATGGAATTCCAGCTGTCGTTTTGCGGAATTGTGCGGCTGAGTTGTCTCCGGTTCTGACACGCCTGTATCGCTCCTCACTTGAGACTGGGGTTGTTCCAGCGTCATGGAAGTTAGCAAATGTGCAACCTGTACCCAAAAAAGGCAGTCGGGCTGACCCTGTCAATTATCGCCCAATTTCCGTCACCTCCATACTCTGTAAGACTATGGAGCGTGTACTGAATAAACGCCTCCTTGCATACCTAGAAGGGAATGACTTGCTCAGCGATTGCCAGTTTGGATTCCGTCCAGGGCGATCGACTGGGGATCTTCTGGTGTATGTCACCCATCTATGGGGCGAAGCGATCGAGAAACACGGTGAGGCTCTTGCCGTGTCTCTCGACATTTCTAAAGCGTTTGACAGGGTCTGGCACGCTAGCCTAGTGGGTAAACTTCCAGCGTATGGAGTCCCTGAAGGCCTTTGTAAATGGATTGCTGATTTCCTGAGTGAGCGTTCGATCCGAGTAGTTCTAGATGGCTACACTTCGGATCATAGGGCTATTGACGCCGGTGTTCCTCAGGGGTCTGTTCTGTCTGCAACTCTTTTTCTGCTGCATATTAACGACATGCTTATACCCGGTACCTTTGGGTATGCCGATGATAGCACAGTTGTTGACAGATATATATCCAGCGCGAAGGCCAAAAGGGACGAAATCCAGTCTTGTCGAGAAGCCATGGTGGCTCGTGTAAATCTAACCCTCGGGGCAGTGTCCGATTGGGGAGATGCCAATCTGGTTAGTTTCAATGCCACCAAGACTCAGGCGTGTTTGTTCTCCGCTAAACGGAGTCCCTTTGATCTGGCTCCAACTTTCCGAGGTGTATCCGTACCGATTTCAGACCATTTGATGCTTCTTGGTATGAATCTATCCTCCAACATGAACTTTGGTCAGTACATTGAATCCTTGGCTAAAAATGCAGCAAAAAAACTTGGAATCCTATCCAAAGTGAGGCGGTACTTCACGCCGGGACAGCTACTTCAGTTATACCAAGCACAAGTCCGTTCGTGCATGGAGTACTGTTGCCATCTTTGGGATGGGTCTGCCAAATACCAACTGGCCGCCTTGGATTCAATTGACAAGCGTGCGAAGAGGCTCATTGGTGACCCTGTGTTAGCTCAGGAGAAGCTGCAGAGTCTTGAGCACCGCAGAAATGTCGCCAGGTTATCGGTTTTTTACAGGATACATTTCGGTGAGTGTGCGCTGGGATTGCATGATTTGATTCCACCGTCTCCATTCCATCATTACGTCACTCGGCGTGGATTAGGGTTCCACCCTTATGTCGTCGATATTCCACGAGTTCGTACAAAACGCTTTGCATCCACCTTCCTTATAAGGACCGCAAAAGAGTGGAACTCTCTTCCCGCCCATCTTTTCCCAGAAAAATATAACTTGGATCTCTTCAAGTTGAGAGTGAATAGACATCTTCTAGACAAGCATGCTACATCCTAGGCTTCATCGTCACTTAACATCAGGTGCGATCGGAGTCAAATGCTTGTCTATCACACATAAAAAAAAAAAAAAAAAAAAAATTCTGGTAACATAATGTCAAAATTGCATCTACATAATCTATGTGGTCTATTGCTACTATTAATTGCAAAACTGGACTTATTTTTATAGACAAAAATGCATACTAAGTAAATGTAGAGTGATATTACAGTCAGTATTTCATGCTTTATAAAAAGTGGACGGCAATGTTCGAGTGGTTTTGCTTTTTCGACATACCTAATAGCTTTTTTTTGTAGTAGGAGAACACGGTATACATAAACACTATTACCCCAAACCTCAATGCCGTACCTTATTAAGCTCTCAAAATGAGCAAAATAAACTGTCTTGAGTACTGAAGAGTCCAATATGTTTGACAAATTTTTCAAAGCGTAACAAGCGCTGCCCAATTTTTTACTTAGTAGGCTTATATGATTTGACCAACGCAGC
Organism: Eudemis profundana; assembly: GCA_947034925.1. Taxonomy (NCBI): domain Eukaryota; kingdom Metazoa; phylum Arthropoda; class Insecta; order Lepidoptera; family Tortricidae; genus Eudemis; species Eudemis profundana. The sequence continues at coordinate 16,731,586 of OX344815.1, forward strand.
TGAGAATCCAGTTCTATACCCAAAAACTTGACATTAGAGGCCTTTATTATGGGTAGTGGCACGTCGTACGTCATGCTATTTGTATGTCTTAGAAAAGGGAAATATTGTGTTTTATCCATGTTAATCTTAAGACCATTACATTCAAACCAATGTGTCAGTTCCGCCCAACTCTGGCTAATTTCAGTCTTTAGTGCTACAATATTTTCATTTTCCACTATAATACTTGTATCGTCTGCGTAAAGGTATACTGTTCCATAAGATATATTATATTGTATGTCATTAATGAAAATAATAAATAGCAGAGGTCCAAGAACTGATCCTTGGGGGACGCCACAATCAATCGCTTTTTTATCAGAATTAATAGATTTAATACACCCCAACCTGTCTACTTCAGATATTTGAACAAATTGAGCTCTATCCGTGAGGTAAGACGTCAGTAGATTTAATATAGACCCCCGTATGCCATAATATTGCAACTTATCCAGTAATATTCGGTGTTTTACACAATCAAACGCCTTGCTTAGGTCACAGAATATACCAGCACATTTTAGATTTCGGTTAAGGTTGGTTATTACTCGCCGCACTAGTTCAGTAATAGCTGTTACAGCATTCCGATCTCTTCTAAAACCAAATTGTTGGGAACATAAATAATTATTTTTTTCTAAATGGTTAATAATTCTGGTTGCAATTGCCTTTTCAAAAACCTTTGATAAAACTGTTAATAGCGAAATAGGACGGTAATTATTTATGTCTGTTTTGGAATGCTTTTTATGTAAAGGAACTACCTTTGCGGTTTTAAATTGAACAGGGAAAGTCTCATCACATATGCATGCGTTGAAAATATCACACAGCGGTACACATAGGACTTCAATGTTATACTTGATTACAATAGTACTTATATCGTCTGGGCCACAGGAACTTGTATTTTTTAGAGACCTGACAATGTTGATTAATTCTATCTCATCAATAGGAGCCATAAACATAGATTTTGCATTGTTAATGTGATTATTTTGTAAAAGTTTTATGTGTTGACCACTTTGCTCCGTATTGATTTCAATACCCTGTCCCACTTTAATAAAATGGTCATTAAAAGTGTTGCTTATTCTCACAGGATCGTCAATCACTTCATTGTCAATCTGCAGTTTAATGGTACCCTTATCTAAAATTTTATTTTTTCCTGTATTCTCATTTACAATGTTCCAAATGGCTTTACTCTTAGATTTAGCTTTTTGTATTATACGTTTAACATGTATATTTTTAGCATTAAATATGAGTTTCCTAAGTATACTGTTGTAGGTTCTATAGTATTTCTTAAGATTTATATCATGTCTACGTTTACGCGTTTCTAGCAATAAGTGTCTTTTCCTCCTACATGATACTCTAATTCCACGCGTTATCCAAGTCTTGTTACATTTTCGTAATTTCACATTTTTTAAAGGAAAGTGTTTATCAATAAATGTATTCATTATACTATAGAACCAGTGTAATTTTCCTTCACATGTTTTTTCTACGAATACGTTATTCCAGCTAACTTTTTTTAGATCATCTTTAAAATTCTTTAAAGCAACTTGAGAATAATTTCTTTTGGTCTGTACTTTCACTTGTTTTATTGGTATTATTAATTGATCAAAGAAAAATACAAGTTGAGCATCATGATCCGAAAAACTACAGGGTACCACATGTGCACTGTAGTTATCATACATGTCCGAAAAAACATTGTCTACTAGGGTTTGAGACGTTTCTGTTACCCGAGTATAGTCTTTTATTGTAGGCTTCATGTTATGCTCCCAAAATGTTTGCAAAAAATCCTGAGCCATAGTGGATTCGCTTTTTAAATCAATGTTGAAATCTCCACATATAATAGAACTATGTTTTTTATTTTTGTCTAAAAATATCTCTAATTGTGTTAAAAAGTTCTTTGAATCACTGCTGGGACTTCTATACACAGTGCTTATAAAAATCTTGTAGGATTCTATTTGTATAGACACACAACACACTTCAAACAGTTTTTCTTTGTAGTATCGCTCAACATTACAGACTTGGCAACCTTTAGCTATATCATCTCTGGCAAAAATAATACATCCTCCTCCGAGACTGATCGACCTAGAGCAACTAGATATAATATGATACCCAGACAACTTAATGTTCTTAACCTCGCTCGGCCTTAACCAAGACTCTGTTATACATATAAAACAGGGCTTAACATCTTTTAGTTCTATTTCCAGGAGAGTTTCCAGATGTAGTAGTTTATTTCGTATGCGATTAATATTAAGATGTAATACAGACAAGCAGTTTTTATTTTTTGAGTGGCAACTCTCTGTGTGTTTAGATGTTTTAGGCACGAAAAAACTGTTTTTTTTTTTTGTATGACTGGGAAATAATCCATTATAGTTCCTTTTTTAGTCCCGTTGATTTTTATCGGATTTTGTGTAGAGCTCTTATTCTTTTTAGAGTTAGTACGCGCAAAAAAGTATGGGATAGTGCCTTTTTTATGTGTAATAGGGTCCGTCTTACGGTTTGGTTTATTGTTCAACATCAGTTTCTTCAGCTCGGTCGGGTTTAAATATTTATTGCTATAATCCATGCAATCTATTATATAATTAAGTGACTTACACATGCTAAATAATTTGTTGAGAGCACAATCAACAAAATGACAATTTTTATACTGCTTGGATAGTTCTTCAACTCGGGCATTCAAAATATTGACATCTATATGAGGATTTTTTTTTACACTTAATATTAAGATAGAGTTATCAACAAACTTCTCAAATAAAATTCGGAGATGTGACAAAATAGACCTGATATTATGATCATTTTCTCCTACACTTATCACTAATTTGTCCTGGGATTTTAGTTCAGTAGCCAGGCAATCCTTAATTATTTCACTGCTATTTGCATATGGCTTGGTGGTGGCGGTTGTTTCGTATTTTACGTAGTCACTTTGTCCTCTCGAGAGCGCTAGGGCCGCAGCAAGTCCTACGCATTGTTGGGTGCCGTAGATGATTATTTTAGGTCGCAAGTTTTTTGTTTGTCTTCTTTTTGCAGGTATACTATAGGGGATTTGTTTTTCTTGTGATGGACAGTGTGAAGGACATTTTAAGTCATTTTTGTTTGGTGTAGAAGAAGTAATTGATTGCAAGTCAGGTTTATGTAGTTTTTCTGCTAAAGTCTCCACTTGTTTCGCAAGGCATATGATCTCAGTTTCTAAATTTTTTAGCAACTTTTCTATATCTATTATTTTTAATTGTAGGCTGAATAAATTCCTGTTGCTATCTAAATCCTTATCTACACGTGTAAACTTGGCTGGTGAAGAGGGCGCTGATGACATTACTGATAGTAAGGACTGCCTGCGTGTTTTTGTTTTTCTTGCGCTATTGCCATTTTTAGCGTCGACCGTTGTTTGACATAATGATTGAAGATATCCAACCGGGGTCCTTAACATGTTGATGAAAAGAACGCCTATAGGCGTCGAAGGCTTACTATGGGATACCCACTAAAACCAATGAGTTGTATCCTCTGTGCTGTTTAAGGGGGTGCCATAGGGTCGCGGGTGCATTCGTCCACAACACCCCAATCGAACATCAGGATGTGATTCCAATTTATATTCTAAAATGTAACCCACACAAACATATATATGTAATAACAAGGCAAGTTAATAAAAGCTTATAAAAAACTTACCTCCTTCTGCATTGGTATCATATTAACGGGCAAGAACTCTTTCTTCTTATATTTATCAAGTCTGTTACCAACTCTCTTGTTGCTTGCTGTGTCCGCATTTTGTATCGCTCTTAGCTGTTTTGATACATTTGCTAACACATCTTTGGCACTGTATAATTTTCCGGTTTTAGAATGATTTAGGCTTGTATTTTGGTATGCACTACAAGTATACAATGCTAGATGCTTTTTAGGAGTCCGTGTCATGAGTAACGATTCAAAATCTTTGTTCATTTGTGGGTTTTGATCCATTTTTTGTGAAAAATAGGGTACGGTTTGAGATTTGAAAAGGGTGTCTTAGTAAGCAGATATTATATAATAAAAATTAACTTCGTATTTACAAGCTCAATGGCAATTATTAGAGATAATTATAGTTTCTTATTCTCACAATTAATAACTTTAAACAAGAATAACACACGAAACATACGCATTGTTTTGACATTTCTAAGATGAAATAATCTTGTGGAGTGTGACGTATGTCATAATTTTAACTTGACAAAAGCCAATAGGAAGCGCCCATCCTAAATGTATCTTTGCCTTGATTGGTTAAATAAGCGTCTAGTTTGTTGTCCAAAAAGTCCCGCCATTAATAACGTTCCTGTGTACAGCAATATCTAATAATTTTATAAAATATGTAAACCAAATTCTTTAATATTTTGGCAATAACATTTCTTTTATATCTTCATTGTGGTTCGGTATATGTACCAATAGGAATAAATCGCAAAATTCCTCTTAAATACCTTGCGTGAAACGTATTGTTTATCGTTCGGAAATAATGCAAATTAATCTTCGACAAAATAATACATTAGATTCCTTAATTCAATACTAATTCAAACACAATTTAAAGACCGTACCTACTAGAAATTGTTTTTAATCAGCGTCATGGTGAAGTACACAATATTTTATATATTATTTTCTAATTTTTTCTTATTTGTTTGGCCAAGCGCGCCATAAGCATTGCATTAAACTTCAGAACGAATCTCTTTTAAGTTAGGGGCAAGTGCTCAACCTGTGGACACTTTCCAGAATTTGACTTTTAATCAGTTGTTAGACAAAAACTACGCGTATTATAAATGAATTCTTTATTTTGTTTTAATCACAATTAAACAATCTTCAAAGTCCACATATGTTTTCTACGCTAGCTATCCGCAGATGGCGGATAGAAGCATTTTAAAAAAAACACTCATTTTGTCCATAGGTACATCTACTGTCTGTACCTATGGACTCCAAAAACGTACCTATGGACGGTAACGTACCTACGGACATTAATCAACAACATACTTTTAAACAGAATAAACTTCTAGAATAACGTAATTAACAACATACAATTAAACAACATGTAATTATATGTTGCTCTGCATATCACAGTTACTTTTTTTCTTCTTGAAATCTAATATTCTTAGCAAAATCTCAAGTATAATTATGGGATTTTAAAATGCCTCCATTGTCAGCAGAAGAATATGCTGTGTGTAGTAATGCTGCTTTTTTAAGTAATCATATATCTGTTGCTCCTCAGTATCGCTAAATATCCTCCTGACATCATTTTTTAGGAGTTCTAAGCCTTCTTCACCAATATTTTGACAGTGATTTAATTTTATGTTTTTAAAGATTGTCGATTTTGGGATTTTAAACTTCTCTGCGGCTTTCCTTACTGAACTTCCATTTTCTACTTCCCAAACAGCTGCAGTCAGAGTGTCTAGGCATATCTTGTCTCTATTTTTCCCAGCTTTACTACGAGGCACTAAAACAAACAAAAATATTGTATATTAATTTTACTGTCCACAGGAACATTCAGTATAACTGTACCTATGGACAGTCCACAGGTACATTCACGGAGGTATCCACAGGTACAATTTCGGCGGTTTTTATTTTGAATTCATACCGGTCACTATAAATGCTACCTACGATTAACGAAATCTTGTAGAAATAACGTTTACATCATATAAATTAATATGCCATTGCAAAGACACCCGCAACATTTAGAGATTTTACATAAAACATGCTTTAAAAGAAGGTAAAAAATTACTTTTTGTCACAAAAACTTTCGGCAGCCTCAAAACACACAGTTTCTGTAATCAGTAAAGATGGCGATTAGCTAGTGTTGCCATATGAAAAAAATACTTTTCAAATAAGTGATTGGTATTTGACTATGGTTATTCGTTTTCTCTGTATGAGTAGTGTCCACAGGTAAAACCGTCCACACGTACAGCACTTGCCCCTAAGTACACGATTTGAGTGAACTGATATTTTCTGGAGAGAAATATTACTCAATTTCTTAGTAATTCCTCTATTTGCGGTATAAATTCCAACATTGTTTTTAACTTTAGGCCGAATATCGCATTAAAATGGTACGTATAATCTAACTTTCAATTTCGAAGTTGTTTTGGTGAAAAAAAATGGCGGTAAGTAAGGTTATGTTTTATATTTCAGTCTCACACGATATTGCTGGTTCAGCCGGGCCCCAGGCCGGAGACTAGGACGTATACGGATTACGACAGCGTAAACGACTGCATGGAGGGCGTATGTAAGATCTATGAGGAGCATTTAAAAAGACGGAATCCTAATACTCCTACGATTACTTACGACATTTCCCAGTTGTTCGACTTCGTTGATCAGGTAAGCGTTGACAACAAACAAATTAGGGCAGACGAGTACAGTCGGTCGCATCAAAATAGTATGTAAAATTCAAAGTGATATATCGTTACAGGTTTGTGCCTACAACAGTAATAAAAGTACTGACTTGTTGCGATATATATGGCGCTTTGGATGTTACAGACTATTTTGATGCTGACTGTACATATTAAAGTGAATTGCCATAAATATAGATATTTAACAATATAAATATCTAAAATCAAAATATGTATAGCCAATATTCAGAGCCCCCTTTTGAGAGTACTTTTAATACTGATTTCTATTATTCACAATAGGTTAGATATTTTCTGTATCTTTGTGACTAATAAACATCTCACAAGTTTCATTGTGTTTTCAGCTCGCAGATCTCAGCTGCCTAGTGTACCAAAAATCCACCAACACATATGCGCCGTACAATAAAGATTGGATCAAAGAGAAGATTTACGTGCTACTCCGCCAGGCGGCCGGTCAGAGCGACTAAACAGTAACTAGAAGTGTCAAAATTATCTGGTTAAATTAGTGTACAGTAGAATTTGAATTTGAAGGGACTAGCAATGTTTGGCTGGTCTAACTAAGGCCCAGTTTAGAGGGGGCGAAAACTCGTATGCGATTTTTATTTCACAGCAATTAATCAATCAACTGTACTTATCGTACTTAGGTAGCCTGCAATGTAAACAAACTTGCATGCGAGATCTCGCCCTGCCTAATTCGGAACTAAGAGCGGCAAGTAGTGAGCATGGTGGCCCGAACACAATCACTAGAACGCCCACTTTGCGCTGGTGCTATACAAAATGTGTGAAAAACCACGCCCGCAACTTGCGGCAGCCACCAGTGGCCGGACTGTGGCCGCCAATAGTGACCCAATGTGCAAAGGCTCTAAACGTTGTTCTATATGGACATGGTTCTAGAACTGTTGTTACAAACCAAACATAAGTTTGCATTTACGTTGCTAAAACCGGTCGGATGTTTTAACACATTTAGTGTCAGAAACCTGGCTATTGGATTTATTTTTTTGAAAATTTCATCTGAATGGTTTAATACCTTGCTCTGATGCCGGCCGATTTTGCGTTCCACATTGGCCTCAAACCCACCTAGCGCGCTGTGTAGGTTTCTGGTTTTCTTACTGTTTAACTTTTTACGTCATAACCCGTGTGGAAAATCCCACTTCATGGGCTGGGGGAGCCGTAAAATTTTGTACCTACCATGGGCGGTAATAAAGAAAGCCTCAGAACGCTTATTTACGGCCCTTTCCTTCAGCTCGGGCGTCAAATATCTGCGACATTCTGTTTTACCGCCTTATGCAAGTACGCGATATGTACGCATTATGAGATAGAGACAGATGGTCGTATGCGGGTCACCTCCATTCGGTCATCAGATACGCGGGCATTTCTTCAGAAATATGTCTGCGGTCACCTGATTCATCTGGCCCTTTTTCATACTAAATGTATGGAGACAGATGAATGAGTCGCAGACATACTTCTGAAGAATAGCCCACGAACGTCGGTTTTGTTAGGGCTTCTGTACATAGAACTAATTCTTATTCTGTGTCTAGTTGTGCAAGTGTTAAAGATTCTACTGTATGTGATGAGATACTAAAGTAACCGAATAATTTGTATGCTGTCTATACCATGTTCCTATAATCCGTATAGTTCATGTTTGCATTAAAATAGTATGAGCGCACTGCCTCAAGATGATGCAGGTTGATTTACTAGTACTCAATGTCATACACTGCGTCTATGGACGGTATCTAACAGCCATAGACGTTCACTGGTGGACAGGCCTCTGCCGCTCATTCCCAAAATACCGCATCCCTAAAATACCAGATTCTCGATATTGACGGTATTTAACAGCCGCAGACGCTCATTCCCAAAATACCGCATTCCTTTAAAATACCAGATTTTTAAAATACCAGTTTCTCGATATTGACGGTATTTAACAGCCACAGACGTTCACTGCTGGACAGGCCTCTGGCGCTCATTCCCAAAATACTGCATTCCTAAAATACCAGATTCTCAATATCGATACCTTTAGACTCAAAGGACGTAAACGCCGTAGGTTCTAATGGAGCTTACGCCCTTTGAGTCTAAAGGTATCGATATATCTGATTCTCTGTATACCAGATTCCCAAAATACATCCAACAAAATCCTTTAGATCCTTGAGTAACCTACGATTTTATAATCTAGTGTAACGGGAATGTGGTAAGACAGGAATCTAATCTCTCGAGAATCTGGTATTTTGGGCACGAGCGAAACGACGCCAGAACAAAAACTAATTTAAAAAGGAAACAAATTTCATTTAAAACTGTATATATTTAAAGTACTGAATAGAGTATCGTATATCGGCATTCACCGACCTGGCGTTGTGGGTGCATAATTTTTTGTTATATTCATAATTTTATACATATGTAACAGCTGTAGCCTGCCGTTTCCTGTACATTGTGGTACGATATTTTGTATCTAGTTGCACATGACGTTGTTTAGCTATAATAAGACATTAATTAGGTTATTTGTTGTCATAATCTGTTTTTTTTTTACCCATTTATTGCGTGTGATTTTTTTTGTCATGCCAGATGACATAAAAGTAACTCAAGACGACATTTTTTTAATCAATGGGATTAAAATTTATTCTAATCATGCCTGACAATTAAAAGATGACATGATTAATGGTATAGTTAAAATTCATTAGAGTTTCTGCAACGGGACATGCTACGGATTATAGGAGCTTTTATTTTATTAAGTAGGAGTTACTTTATATTGTGAAAATTCATGATCATAATATAAGAGCAACTATATAAAGGATGTTTGTAAAAAATAAAAAAATATTCTTAATGCTAAGTTCGTCTACGATCTGACCTCTACGGTGACATAGAAATTTAACCAGCTTAATAAAAACTGATTTAGTTTTTGCCTTATAAAATAAAGTACCGGAGATTTTGTAAAATCATTAGTTCCATCTGCTCCTGTATTTTACAAACATCCTGCAACATTCGTACAATTTTCTTGACATTTTTAGAATAAGTTCACTATGTAGAAAAATGCATTTTCATCTCCAGAATATAAGATTTATGAGAACTTCGAGTAAAATTAAAATAAAATTTGTTAAATGCCTATTTAGCAAAGCGGGATTGTAATAAAAATTGTGTGAGTGTGATTCATGTTTTGTACTTCAATGATGCGTGAGGTCTATAAGATAAAACAAATAAGAAAATTGCATTTTTTTACACATATATTTAATTCAAAAGTCTTAAATTTAATGTTATACATTCAAACCAACGGGTGGGACCAATGGTACCTGCGCGTTGGCCCTAAATATCACTTTAGGACCAATACAATGTCAGTCGACTCCGGGACGCGTCAGCGAGCGGCTGTTAGTCAATCTTCGTGCAAATGCTTTTAGTAGAAATACACAAAAATTAAAATTTCTTTGCACACCTAACACTCGTGTGAAATGTCTACTCGCCAACATTAGCGACTAAAGAAAACAACGAGTGTAAGTAATTTAAATACGTTACTGGAGATGACAAACTTTTATTATTACAAACATGTAAAAGATATATTTGCCGTGAAACTAAACTACTTTTTGGTACTTGGATGTGTTGATTCTATTTTTAAGTTTAATTGTACTTTAAGTATTAATGTAAGATTAAAAGTTTTCGAGATATTTTTGTGTTTTATTATTTAGTTTAGAAAACCCTAGTGCGCTTTGTATGAAACTTGTTATGAAATCGTTAGGTTAGCACAGCTGGGTAAACTTTTGACTTCCCCATACAAAGTATAACCGTGTGGCGTCACAACGTGCAATGCTAATATGCTTTAGTATGAAGCGTTTTTTTCTGCCCGATTTATTCCCACAGAGCGCGCCACTACGCTCATATCGTCTGTGAAAACCGGCCGCACACAGTAACACCATGTAGTACTGTAGTTTGTCTATCTTCTGTGGTATTAGTTATTCTTTCTCATCTGCTCAAAAGGTTAGTTGGAAGAGATCCCTTACAGGGATAAGGTCGCCTTTGTACATAACCATTGATTTTTATACTGTGATTTTATGTGCAATAAAGTGTTTACATACATACATACATAACACGAATCTAGCCTCAAAAACATTAATCAACACGAAATAATTCATACACCTCGATCTTTCAATCTCGTTCGAAATCTCGAAAATAATAACCGAGATCGCACGAATCGAGATTCCCTGTAGTCGAGATTGATGCTCGAAAATTTGCTCGAGATCGAGATTGCATTCCGTAGTGGGACGTATGGAATGATGTGAAAAAGGAATTAAAAATAAACACTATAAGATATGTGACCACATTTAATCTCTCCATGAATATTTTTAATACTTCTTATCCTTATAATATCTATGCTTAACACTTAAACAACAAATCTACGAAAAATATTCGATAGTAAATTCAATACATATTTACACTTTACTCAGATCGAGTTAATTTTCTAACAAATACAGAAAAAAAATACTTTAATGTAAATCACAAATATAATCAGGTATGGCTTGTTATTTTAACGAAACTTATTAGGTAAAAGGTACCACATTATCTTGTCAATAAAGACGACTATGTGCTTCCACGTAAAAGTAACGCGAGTCACGATGACATTACGTGTTTTTTTTTTCATTAAAGATATAAAGGAGGACCGGACAAAACGGTCCTAAGAACCAATAGCGACGTTACATATATCATTAGAAAGGTGATTCAATATACTACAATAGTTACTATGGGAGCTCATTTCAAATCACTGTGTGAAAAAAGTTATGGCGATATAAAAAACTTATTTTCATAGACGATTTTAAGCAATAAAAATGAATTATTTCGTATGCCTTGACGTTACAGTCCACCTGTCAGGCCTCCCCGGCCGCTCAGGCTCCCCCGGCCCCTCCGGCCCCCAGGCTGCCGCTAGCAGGGCACCAAAGGCCCTTAAGGCACCCCCCGCACCGTTGACGGGACTTGAGCTGCAGGCCAGCAAGGCGAAAGCCCGAAAGGCCCGAAGCAAACACGCCACTAAGGCAACCCCCGCCCACCCCGCCCCTCCGGCCGCGGATTCATTTAAGAAGCCACCAGTCCCCGTAAAGGCGGCCGCGTCCGTCTCAGCCACCCCGGCCTCTACTGAGGCCCACTCTCGCTGCCGTTCGGGTCCCCGTTAGTCTCGCCCACGCTCTGCGTGCAGCGACGCTGACGGGGACAGGAAAAGGAGTCGGTCATGTAATACGAAATAATTCATTTTTATTGCTTAAAATCGTCTATAAAAATAAGTTTTTTTATATTGCCATAACTTCTTTCACACAGTGATTTGAAATGAGCTCCCATAGTAACTATTGTAGCATATTGAAACACCTTTCTAATGATATATGTCACGTCGCTATTGGTTCTTGGACCAGCCTCCATACATTTTTGCCGGTTCTCCTTTAAGATTCAATGTATCTAGGGATAAGTAACGGGTGTCCCTTATTAGGCATAACTTAATAAACCTAATATTAAAATGCATAACAGTTTAGGCATACGATGATTAAGCATACCGATTAGATGGCATAATCATAAAAACGCATACTAGTTAATTTACATACCGATTGAATTGGCATACCTGAAATCCGCATAATGTTATTAAGTATAACGAACGCATACATTTATGCGTTCGGTACACGTGGGGCGTTACTTGGAAAAAAAACCGGTCAAGTGCGAGTCGGACTCGCGCACCGAGGGTTCCGTACAAAATCGACTATAGATACGTGAATAATTCAAGAAAAACTGTATGGTGGCACAAACTTAACTTTGCTCTTGTAAAACTGTTGTCCCCATACATCGACATATGCCGCGGTTAGTTTAGTAGGAGCAAATAAGGTTGTCTTACGATTTATGCGAATTTCTAAAAAACGCGGTAAGTTAGGAAAACCGTTTTATTTTTCCTGTAATATTTAGGATAATATTAATAATTGGTAATTATTACAGATTTTTCTGTTCAGTAAGTTCGGAGATAATAGGGGGGGAATGGTATTTTTTTCAACGTTTTTTATCTTAAATCAAAAACTACATGTCTAAGAAAAAAAATAAAAATGGTTTTGGAATCTACATATTAAGCCCTTTCATTTGATATCCCACTCGATATATTAGCTCAACTTTTGATTTTCGACATCCCATTTCAGTCCCCTTTAAAAAAAAAGTAAAACAGGTATAAGATTTTTTTTCTGTCCCATAGGCTCGGATTAGTAGTTTTTAACACTATTCCAAATTTCAAGTCGATAGCATCAGTAGATCCTGAGATATTTTGCTGTGACAGACGGACAGACAGACAGACAGACAGACAGAGTCGCACCATAAGGGTTCCTTTTTTACCATTTTGGTACGGAACCCTAAAAGGGTTCCTTTTTTTTACCATTTTGGTACGGAACCCTAAAAAGGAGTTAGTTTTGTTCACCATTTCCATGCGGGGGGCTTTTTTCCATGTGAGATCAGGTTCTAGGATTTATACAACTATATAATATTTGACGAACTCGGCTAAGCGGGTTATTTAATGTTGTCGAACGAAAGTAGTTTACCTAGCCGTTTGATAGAAGGGCTAGACGGCCCGATGTTCATCCAGGCACTTAACTAAATGACGCTGTTTAATGAAAAGGCTAGGCAGCTAACCAAATAGCTAATTATAGTGCGAATCTTGCCAGGTCAATTTTTCGCTTCGAGCCCTAATCTTTCAAACAAAGGCCATTGTATCCATTATGGTAGCTTTGCTATAATAGATACAATAAATATTGTAACTAGCTTGTAGCGCCTGGCGCTAGGCCATTGTGTCTATTATAGCAAAGCTACCATAATGGATACAATGGCCTTTGTTTGAAAGATTAGGGCTCGAAGCGAAAAATTCACCTGGCAAGATTCGCACTATAAGCTAGTTGGCGGTGACAGATACATAAGGTGATACATATACGTTCTTAGATAGGCGCAGCAACAACGCGTTTGCAAGATTTTCTAAGGGAACGTGCACGACGGAGCGGAGGTGCTGCCAACTGGTGCCGCCAATCTAAATCATATACCCTCTCATGCTGGGGCCACATTGACGAAAACGCCGTTAATAACGTTAATTTATCGCGTTAAAGGACGATTAACGTCAGTGTAGCTACGACTTACTATGTTTGACATTGACACTTACATATTATCATTGACAGCTTGATTTGACAGGGGCGATAGTTTCCTTTATTGTCCGCCCGTGTCTCTTTTGTCGTTTAGTGCTGCCACCTATAGTTCGTGCACGTTCCCTATCAGAGGTTGTATGCGTTGGGTATCAGCAGTTTCTGATTTCTAGCAGTCAGCCTGCATGCTGATTTCTGGTTTCCTATTCCAAGATAATATTATTTAACGTAAAACACTTGTGCGCCTACCGATGCTTACCTTGTAAAATCGGCAAATAGTTATTCAGTCCCGAGAGCATTCCATCCCAAAATCTATCCTTATCAGGCGGAAAAATATTCTTCCATTCCATCCAATACTGCTGTATCTCCTCCGAGCTCAGCTTACGGGAGGGGGTTGTGAAATCGGGCGGTTTAACGTTGTCCCTGAAAGATTAAGCTTGAGAATTAAGGTGCGAATCAAACAAAGTTGGCAGTTGTTAATAGCAAAGGTGGTACCTACTAGGGATGTAACGAATATTCGTATTCGCATTCGTATTTGCGAATATTCGCAAGATTTTCGGTATTCGCATTCGTATTCGCAAAAATAGTTGCGAATATATTGCGAATATTTTTGGTGCATTTTAGTACCTACCTAAAATTATGAAAAAAAAAATCGGCCAAGTTCGAGTCGGATTTCGGAACTATCAACGAGTAATTAAAAACTCGCGCTTCGATAAGTACCGACATAAATATAAAATAGGGTATTTATTTTTAATCACCAGTTCCAATTTTTCTACCGCATGGATAATCATAACCTTTAAGTTAAAGAAATTTCGCGTTTAGCTTCATTACTTATTTTATTACAAATGCTTAATCATAATTGAAAATTAAGTATTGTATTTTCATAGTTATTAATTTTGTTTATTTCTAGTAGCATAAAATTGTATGACCAATATTCGTATTCGCATTCGCATTCGCGAATATCAACCTCGATTATTCGTATTCGCATTCTCGAATGTTCAAAAACCGATATTCGTTACATCCCTAGTACCTACCTAAATAAGGTTCTAATTCTAAGTAAGTCTAATACAGTAAAATGTGTATATTTCAGGTAGGTACCTATATCTGACACTATTTATTGTATCCTTTAATTCGTTATTTGTACCTATTGCCCTTACAACTATAGTGGTCTAAGTGAAAATTTTAAGTTTTTGGAACACGGTCGATATTAAAGGTCTTTTTAAGATTAAAAGTATTTTTTTTATTTAAGTCAATGTTCGTGGGGGCCTTTTTGGGTAGCTTAAGTTCTCTATGGTCCAATGCACTCAACTATGGTCCAAACTTTGGAGTATCCCCACATGTGTACTTGCCGTGCCAGTTATAGTCGTATGAATCATGAGGAATAATAGGGATGACGACTGGGTTAAAACTATATAATTCTATTTAGTCCGTCAGTTAGATTATGGAAAAATATGGGACACGTATTTTTTGGTTTATCAAAATATTAAAAATCGACAAAGTTATAGATCATCAAACTTCTGGAGTGGGGGCTTGTGACGTCACTCCTAGGTGAAAATTGTACCTAGGCGTGACGTCACTCGAAACTTCTAAGCACTCTATCCTCGTCATTTTTTCTTTGTCAAAGAAAAGAAAAAATACGTGTACAATATTTTTTAATAATCTAACTGACGGACTAAACAGTTTTTTTAGCCGTCTAGCCCATTGAATACATACTGCATTAAATAGCTGGAGTTAAAAAATAGCGTGCAAGATGACAGCGCATAATGGTTGTGGGTTGTGGACTATAAAAATCTGAGTTTACGGTACATAAACGTATATTTACAGTATATCGTAGAGTCTTCTCTTCTCCGGTGGAACAAATACCGATACAAACTCTCCTAAGGCCGTAAGCACTTGCATCGGTTCAATTTCTAAGTAATGACCCACTGGAAATTAAAAGAAGAACATTAGGACAGAAAATAATGACTGTAATAAATTTAAAAAAATCAGATAAGTCTTGTAAAGGGTGTAAACGTCTACAATGCCGTCCTACAACTAAAAAAACCCAGCTAACTACTATAAAGTTGTATAGTGAATGTACACAACAAAGGTGCTGCCAACTGGTGCCGCCAATCTGAACTCTATCATGCTGGGGAAACGTTGTTATTATTGCGATGAAAGACGATTAACGTTAGTGTAGCCACGACTTTGTCGTGGCTACACCGTTGACCGTGTACGCCAGTGGCGTGGCGTCCAAAGAACTCGATTCCTACCGGCTCGCCTAATATCAGGTTTGTGACCACCTTATTCTAGAGCTCTTAAGGAAAAAGTACGCCAAATCTGCACCGGCTTGCCCTAGGATATATTTTACGCCACGCCACTGATAGGTACTTGACATTAACATTTAACCAGTATGATATTTCTTCAGGCCTGATAAGTTTCTTTTACTGTCCGCATAGTGTCTCTTTTGTCGATTTAGTGCTGCCACCTATAGTTCCTGCACGTTCCCTATAGAAGTCTGATTTTAGACATGGACGGCAGTATAAGTTTGATGACTTTTAACGATTAATTTTGGCATTTTTGCACTCGATACTGCCCCGAATAACAGAATAACTATTGAAACATCTAAAAAATAAAAAAATCTAAGGCAAAACGAAGTTTGCCGGGACGGCTAGTAATTTATAAAAAAAGTGATCGATACCTGGACAAAGGAACGGGTTGGTGGGCTTGGCGATAGCGAGCGAGGGTTGCGACGTGACCGTGACGCCGCGGGAGTGCGCGCGGCGCTGCGAGCCCGAGCCCCCGGAGTCTGTAATAGTGCTAGCACCCACCGTGCCCACTACACACAAACAGCTGTATTTTACTAAAATCTTAAATCTAGCAACATATGCTAGCCCTTTAAGCTACGCTACCTAACAAACGTAACCTATCCACAAAGTACGTCACACGATTCACTTTTAGACCCCCCCATGTCACACAAAAATATTTCATCTTTTTAATATAGGCTGTCACATTTGGCTAGACCCCCGTCTCCCCTCATGGGTGTGACGTGCTATATGGATGACCCCTAAGGAAGATTTTTTTTTCGATCGCTACTGGTTTCTAACAATGACTAACAAACTGGTCAAGAGCATGTCGGACCATGCTCAGTGTAGGGTTCCATAGCCGTATCTATAAGGAAATGTGCTACAGATAAAAATAAAGCTAAAAATAAACAACTGGCAAAAGGTCTTAAATGCCGTGTAATTCGATGGCACTTAATACCTTTTGGTCGAGAAGTTTTACGGCAATAACTTCAAAACCACTTCAAAACGATTTATTCGTTACTATTCAAAATAATTTTCGTTGAATGTATTTATTAAGCGTTACCTTCCTGATTTTTTTCATATTTTTTGGATTTACGGTTTAAAAGTTAAAGGGGGGGGGACACAATTTATGCAACTTTAGGGGCGATTATTTCCGAAAGTATTCACTTAATCAAAAAAAAGTACATAAAAACCTTCTAATGTTTTTAAAAGAACTATCGAATTATGTACATCACGTTAACGTTTGCTGAAAAAAAAATTTTTTTAGCTTCTGTTACATGTATGGAGTGCCCCCCCTAGATTTTTTTATTTTTATTATTTAACTAGCAAACTTAGTAGCGGCATCTACAAGACATCTATATTCCAAATTTCATCAGTATACGTCTTGTAGTTTTTGAGTAAAATGTCTGTGACATACGGACGGACGGACGGACGGACATGACGAAACTATAAGGATTCCTTTTTAGCCATTTTGGCTACGGAACCCTAAAAAAGGTCTTCCGTCGTAATTGGTTACGAACTACCGGTTTGGTACACGGCCGAAGGGTTTTAATTCGAGTCGGTCGATTCTCCATACAAACAATAACTGGCCAAGAGCATGTCGGACCATGCTCAGTGTAGGGTTCCATAGCCGTAACTATAAGGTAAAAAATACGATGTAAAAAAAAGTACAACTACAAAAGAGCGTATCTTCATAGCAATTACGTCCTTTTGTTGAGAAGCGCAGTTTATCGGCAATAACTCAAAAACGGTTAATCCGATCTTGTTGAAAATAATTTTCGTTGAAACTATTTATTGAGCGTTATCTTTGTAATTTTTTTTATATTTTTCGGACACACGGTTTAGAAGATAGAGGGGGGGGACACAATTTTCACAAATTTCGGAGCGATTATTTCCAAAGGTATTTACTTAATCAAAAACATTACTTAAGAACCTTAAAATGTTTTCAAAAGAGCTGTCGAACTATGTACCACACGTTGACATTTTGTGAAAAAAATTTTTTTTAGCTTCTGTTACATGTATGGAGTGCCCCCCCTAGATTTTTTTATTTTTATTATTTAACTACCAAACTTAGTTGCGGCATCTACAAGACATCTATATTCCAAATTTCATCAGTATAGGTCTTGTAGTTTTTGAGTAAAATACCTGTGACATACGGACGGACGGACGGACGGACGGACGGACGGACATGACGAAACTATAAGGGTTCCTTTTTAGCCATTTTGGCTACGGAACCCTAAAAAGGGGTCATCATTTGCTTCCACGAATCATGGTTTAAATGTGTTTCATTTTATAGCTTGATACATTTCGTCTGCGCAAAACAGGAAACGGCAAAAAACCAGAAGAAATTTACCGTGAACTTCTCCATATTTCTGTATAATCTCATCTGCTTCAGTCATTAATTGTAAGTCTGAGGGAGACAACTCTTGACCTCTGTAAATGAGTAAGATACGGTTAAATAATATGTGTCGTTCTCATGTAAAATCTTTACTACTTGACAATAAAGTCCCAGCATAGGCTACTTCTTTTTAATACAATTAATAATAGTTTTTTTTTTATTATATTGATACATTCTGCCTGAAAGCGTAACATATTTAAAATTCGTAGTTGACTGAGTGAGTATTAGTTTATCTGTTAGTAAAGTTAGCAAAATTTCCCGGCAAGTATTTATGTACTAACCTAAAACCGACGTGAATGGTTCGAGACGTGCTCGCTGAAAGGCTTTTCCCCACACTAGATCTCAACCGAATAGAAGACCTGTCACCTATAGCCAATCAAACAATTATATTTTGTGGTCATTTGTAGGTAAATGAATATGTAACACGTTTAGACTAGGAAATATTACCTCGAGCCGATCTGGTTGTTGTATGACGCGATACTTCGTCTGTTGTTACTCGTAGTTGTGGTTGGCGTAAATTAATATTTCGCTTTTGATGGTAACAACTTTTATTATATTGAGTTTTACAATAAGTATTTTAATAATGTAATTAATGGAGCCGTGAAGTTAGTGGCATGTATATGTTTCAGTGCTGTCACGTTGGCTGCACTGTTCCGTGTCTAGGGATGTGACCAGTGTTTAGGGATGTGACTGGTGACGTTGTAACATGCTCCCCCTCCTTGAAAGGCTGACTTTCAAGACTCTTGGGAATTTAGACCTTCTAGGGCTGACAGCCTAGAGACGGCTCTTCTTATAATGCCGTTCTTCGTTTTTACATCGACGACTCTGCAGATTCCATCTTTTCCTGGGTACAGCTTTACTATACGTCCAAGCAGCCATTTCAACGGAGGTAGATGGTCGTCCATGACTAAGACTAGTTCGTCGATTTTGATGTTTCCCTTATTTATTTTCCACTTCACACGACGCTGGAGCGATGATAAGTAGTCCTTCGTCCAACGTGTCCAAAAGTGTTGCTTTAGTCGCTGCAGGAGCTGATATCTGTTGACTGTGACTGTCTGCACAACAGGCGATGGTAGAGACAGCAGTGGACGCCCGACAAGGAAGTGCCCAGGCGTGAGTGGTGCTAAATCGGACGGATCCGCTGGCAAAGGTGTCAGTGGACGCGAGTTCATAATTGCCTCGATCTGTGCAAAAAGAGTAGCTAATTCTTCGAATGTTAGACTTGTATTACCCGCGATTCTTTTTAGATGATGCTTAGCTGATTTTACCGCTGCCTCCCAGACGCCACCGAAATTTGGCGCGTAAACTGGTGAAAAGTGAAAGACAAATTCCTCACTACATGCGAACTCTCCGATTTGCCGTTTACACGTTTGAAAAAGTCTGTTCAGTTCATTTTTAGCTCCTACGAAGTTTTTTCCATTGTCACAATAGATATTGTTCGGTTTTCCACGTCTAGCGATAAATCTACGCAAGCACATTATAAAGGCGTTTGCGGACAGGTCACTAACGACCTCTAAGTGAACAGCCTTCGTCGAAAAACAAACGAACACACATAGGTAGCATTTGGACGTTTTTGCTCCACGACCCTTTTTGTTAGAAATTAAGAAGGGGCCAGCGAAATCAGTGCCGCAATTTGTAAAGGGTGGAGCAGGAGTTACGCGATGGGCAGGCAAGTTGCCCATGATAGGCTGTATTGCATTGATTTTGAGCTTTTGACATCGCAAACATTTATTTACTATCTTAGTTGCAAGCGTCCGACCTCCTATCGGCCAAAACCGCTCCCGAATAGAATTTAAAAGCAGCTGAGCACCGCCGTGTAGCAACCGAAGGTGCTCTCTTTCAAGTAAAAGTCTGGTAAATATGTGTTTACTATCAATAAGTATTGGATGTCGTTGTTGATATGGACAATGCAAAGCGTTGACAATGCGACCGCCAACACGTAAAATGTCCTTGTCATCGAAGAAAGGATTCAATTCCAATAATTTAGATTTATGATTTAAAGATTTATTCGTTTTCAGTGAGTGTATGTCCTTGTCGAAAGATTCTCTTTGAGATATAGTTGCTAACACAATTAAACTTTTTTGCAGTTCTGTAATGTTTAGATCACCTGATAATTTCACATTGTTTTTATTGCAGTTATTAATGAAACGCAGTACAAATGCGAATACCTTTTGTAGTGTTTGTAATTTAGAAAACTTGTTAAATGGTACCACACTTTTATCGCACTGTACGGCTGTGAACGCTTTGATTTCCGGCAAAGAGGTGTTTGTGTGATTGGCTAAAGGCCACTCGGTCTCGGGCTTCTTAAGGAAGCAGGGTCCCTCCCACCACAAAAGACTGGTAAGCAACTGTCGAGGTTTAACCCCCCTTGAAGCGAGATCAGCCGGGTTTAAATTTGTTGGAATATGACGCCAAGTGTTTGGATCCGATAATTCGCGGATCTGGTCTACTCGATTACACACGAAGGTTTTTAATGTTTTAGGCTGGGTCTTGAGCCAACCCAATACGATGGTTGAGTCAGTCCAAAATATAGATCTAGTGACATTTACCCGTAAAGCTTGTGTGACCTTTCCATGCAATCGAGCACCCAATAATGCCCCTAGCAACTCTAAACGAGGAATGGTCATCTCAGGTTTTAATGGAGCAACCTTTGCTTTAGCACTTAAAAGGTGCACGTATATTTTACCCTGACTGTCAACAGACTTTAGATATAAGCATGCGCCATAGGCATCTTTTGAAGCATCCGTGAATGTGTGTATTTCGACCGTGTCAGGTTTGTGACAGAGAGCGTGTCGTGGTACTTGTAAGTCAGCAAAGTACTTTGATTCGTCGATAAACTCTCGCCATGAATTTTCAAGTTCTTTGGGTACTGGGTCATCCCAATCTAATTTACTTAACCATAACTTTTGCAGCAGGATTTTATGAAATATCGTGCAAGCGGACAAAAGACCAAGCGGGTCAAATATTTTGCATGAGCTGGATAAGATGTTGCGCTTTGTCACCTTTTCAACATGTTCAAACTCTGCAGAAAACTGTAATGTATCGTCAGTAGGTGACCATTTTAAGCCTAGCACTGTCGACTGCTTGCAAAAGTCTTGTGTTTTGTGTATTGTATCTATGTCATCGAAAATATCGGTAGCATTTGTGCGAAACTTTCTCAACGGAAAGCCTGCCTCAGACAGTTTGTCAATGACGCCTTTAATTGTTGACGCTAAGGCTGCTTTTGAATCGGAACCAGTATTTAGGTCGTCTACATAGAAATCATGCCGTATAGTATTAGCTACTGCCTCGTCAGTGCACTCATCGGCGAGTTGCACCAAGCATCTTGTACTAAGGTAAGCAGCAGACGCAGTACCGTAAGTCACCGTTTTCAATTTTAATATTCTCAGTGGCTGGGTCTCATCGTCCCTCCAAAGTATTAGCTGCAGGTGGCATTGAGAATCGTCTACCATAATCTGGCGGTACATCTTCTCAATGTCACCTGTTACAACGTATGTGTTTTGCCTAAATCGCAACAATATTGATAACAGGTCATCTTGGACTACAGGCCCCACCATCTGGATATCGTTTAAGGACTTATTTGTATTTGTTTTACAAGAGGCGTCAAATACGACTCTGAGACGCGTTGTCTCACTGTTTTCACGAATTACAGCATGGTGTGGTATGTAGTATCCAAATTTCGGACGGTCGACTTCGGTTAAATGCCCTAAGTTCTCATACTCTTTTATAAAAGCAGCATAGTCTTCCTTCATGTTAGATTTGATTAATTTCTTTTCTAAATTATAGAAACGTCTCTTGGCAATGTGATAAGAATCACCTAGCGTATTTTCTGGTACCTCACGAAGAGGAAGTTTGACGCAAAAACGACCATCATCAAGACGGACGGTGTTTTCACTAAAATGAGTTTCACAATACTCTTCATCTTTTGACAGCTTTTGTTCAAAAGGAACAGAGGGGATATCTTCAAGTTCCCAGAATTTAGCAACAGATTGTCTGATTTCTTGAGAAAAGTTACACCGAGTAGTGGAGGTTGTACCGTGACCTGTTGGACCAGAAACGAGCCATCCTAGTTTGGACTCTTGAAGAGTGGGTTTATTTTTGCCCAATTTAATTTGCTTAGTACCCACAAGATCCCAGAATACATCAGCACCCAGCAAAATATGAATTTCCGACGGCCGATAAAAGCTAGGGTCCGCCAGTTCTATAGACACAGGTACATTAAAGCGAGATGGGTCTACTTCTACACTTGGCAAAAGGCCAGTAATTTCGGGTACGACCAGACAAGAAACATTCATATCGAATGAGCCGGTCCTTGATTTCACTAGAACATCACAGCGCTCTGTTGTATTGGTCAAACTATTGTTTATGCCCGAAATGGATATGGGTGATGTTTGCGCACAAGTGAGATTCAATTTTCTCTGCATGTTTTTTGATATAAATGACGATTGGCTCCCTACATCAAGAAGAGCCTTTGCTACATATGATTGATCAGTGGAAGGATCAACCAGCTCCACTTCAGCAGTACATAGCAAGACTTGTCCGGGCAAAAATGTGGACAACGTAGTGGTCATAGCAGCCACATTATTATTTTCAGGTATGTTTGTATTTGTTGTTTCACTTATACTGTCAATGTGTAATAATGAATTGTGTTTTTTGTTACAGATTTTGCATGGACCTAAGCGGCAGCGAGAGGTGTGATGGCCAGGGCGTAGACAGTTTTTACATAGATTATGTTTTGACACTTCACTTTGTCTACAATCCACTGACAGTTCCTTGAACTTAGCACACTCATGATTGAAATGATTTTGTTTACAAAACGCACAGGTTATCAAAGTTTTTATGTTTTTATTATCACTTGTTGAACTTAAAAATGTTTTAACATGTTTCTGTTCTTTGACTTGGTAAGAAGGTTTGTCATGTTTATGTGTAGATGCACTGAATTGAATGGTTTCCAAAACATCCGCTCGATTCCGAAGAAAACTCAGGAAATCCTCAAGATTCGGTGACATTTTTAATGTGTTTTTGTGTTCTTCCCACTTCCTACTGGTGGCGCCATCTAGTTTTGACACCATCAAATATATCACTAATGTGTCCCAACTGTCCGTGGGTTCTTTCAGTGTGTGTAAGGCACGCAAATTTTTTGAGAAGTAGTCAATCATGTACCTAATAGATTTGTGTGATTCCCTACTAATAGGTTCAAAGTTGAACATCGCTTTAATATGATTGTTGATCAATATTCTTTCATTGTTATAGCGCTCACATAGTAAGTCCCATGCAACTTTATAATTTGCACTTGTAAATTCAATCGACTTTATGACTACGGCTGCTCCACCCTCCAAAGAGGACCGCAAGTAATGAAACTTATTTATTTCAGGAATGGAATCATTATTATTTATTAATGAGTCAAAGGTGTCACGAAATTCCATCCATCGAGTGTAGCATCCGTCAAAATTTGGAAGTCGGACTGTGGGAAGTTTAATATGACAGTTAACAGACTGTTGTGCAGTAGCATTTGATTGAGTAGAACCATCATAACCCTGAGATGCAGCAGAACTTGCATATTTTGTGTCAGTCGGTGGTTGATTCGACTCAATTATCGATTGTGACAATGAAATTAATTTTATCATTTGATTTTCAATTTTTTCACGCTCTAACAGCTGATCATTTATTTTATCATCTGCTATATTTTCAATTTGGGTTTGAATTTCATCAAATTGAGACAACAAATCTTGAAACCGAGTTAACTTCAACTGAAGTTCTCCGAGTAAAACTTTATCAAAGCTCTCCGCTGATATAAGTTTTGTTGTCTCAATATATTTTTCATATATGGTCACTTTAGCTTTAATAGTTGCACGCTTTTTTACCAATTGCTTCATTTCTTCTTCCATTTTGTAAATTAAAGTGAACACATATGTTTAAAGTTATCACTTCAAATAAATTGAACAGACTGTACTACAAAATAAACTTAAATTCAAACCATGTAGGCCACTGTGTGTAAACAAATGGCAATTCGAGGAGCTGTCCGCATGCAGTGATGATGTTGTCCTCACAATGAAGCTGTGATGGCACGCTGACAGGTAATTGACACAAAAGTTGCTCCGGAGAGGGTCCCGGAGGCAGGTGAACACAAATTCTGTAATTTTAGTTAAATTAATGCTTTTGTTTGCTATAATTAATACCCGCAAGCTAAACCCAATTATGTTTTATTAGTTTTCAATTGAATTTATAACTTTTGAACACTTTTTTGTCTTTTCATGTAAATAATTAGTATGAAATGTACTTTGTATGCAAATATTTGTAATTTTAGTTATAATTTTAATGCAATCTTGTTAATTAATGCAATATTGTGCAGTTATAGTTAAGATTTTATAGCTTATTGGCAGAGCAAGACCTGAGGCAACCATGAAAACCCGGAATTAGTATGGATGATGCAATCTCGGATATTACTTGAAATGCTGAAATACTTCACGCAAGGGTTCCCCTGTGGTCTTCGTACTCGTGCTAAACTCTGTTTCTGACTGTAATTCAGGATTCCGCTTGTTTCCAAGGATCCACTTGTTGTATTTTCAAATGCGCAGACGGACGACTCGACGCGACGCAGGACGCCACGCCCGAGGTTGTATTTTTCGTTGCTCGAATCACGTCGATGGGTCACCATATGTTGTTACTCGTAGTTGTGGTTGGCGTAAATTAATATTTCGCTTTTGATGGTAACAACTTTTATTATATTGAGTTTTACAATAAGTATTTTAATAATGTAATTAATGGAGCCGTGAAGTTAGTGGCATGTATATGTTTCAGTGCTGTCACGTTGGCTGCACTGTTCCGTGTCTAGGGATGTGACCAGTGTTTAGGGATGTGACTGGTGACGTTGTAACATCCTGAAACATACTTTTATTAGGTACTCTTTGTTTTATGTAGGTACCTTATCTACAATGAGAGACAGAGGCGGCTCTAGGGCTCATGTTGCGTCAGTGTGCAATCAATACCCCGATGCCGTCTAGCAGGCGGGCATTTCTCCAAAAATATGTCTGCGACTCATTCATCTGTCTCCATACATTTAGTATGAAAAAGGGCCAGATGAATGAGGTGACCGCAGACATATTTCTGGAGAAATGCCCAGGCCCTGACCCCCTAGGTACTTGGTATTGAGAAGGCAAGCCATGCTTTTGGGCTTATATGAAGGTGGACACCGCCGGAGCCTCTCTAGGCTGGCTGGGCCCCTAGGCAAATTCTTCGATCGCTACTGGTTTCGTACAAAGATTAAAACAAGTGCGAGTCGGACTCGCGCACCGAGGGTTCCGTACAAACTCATAAGTAGATACATGAATAGTTCAAGAAAAACTATATGGCGATTCGTTTAGTAGGAGCAAATAAGTGTGTTAAGATTTTTGCAAATTTCTCAAAAACAGTGCAAGTTAGGAAAACCGTTATATTTTTCCTGTAATATATAGGATGACAATAATAATTGGTAATTATTACAGATTTTTCTGTTCAGTAACTTCGAAGATAATAGGGGGGGAACGGTATTTTTTTTAACGTTTTTCGCCATAAATCAAAAACCACTTATTTAAAAAAAAATACAAAAATACTGTTTTAATCTACAAATTAAGCCCTTTCATTTGATACCTCACTCAATATAATAGCCCTACTTTCAATTTGCAAAGTCTCATTACGGACCCCTTTAAAAAAAAAGTAAAAATGTTACAAGATTTTTTCTACATCCTATAAGCTCGGGTTAGCGGTTCTTAACACTATTCCAAATTTCAAGTCGATAGCATCAGTAGATTCTGAGATATCTTGCTGTGACAGACGGACAGACAGACAGACAGACAGACAGACAGACAGACAGAGTCGCACCATAAGGGTTCCTTTTTTACCATTTTGGTACGGAACCCTAAAAATAACTTAATTGGTCCTTGTTGTTTACAGAATCCCTGCTTATTGGGATTTATCTACTAGTACTATTTGTTTCTAATCTATCTATATATATAAAAGGCAAAGTCCTGACTGACTCATCAACGCACAGCCGAAACTACTGAAGCGAAGAACATGAAACTTTCACAGTAGAATGGTCATATGACGTAGGTGAGAGATAAGAACGGATTTTTCGAAATTCATCCCCTAAGGGATTCAAATAGGGGTTCAAAATTTGTATGCAGAGACTACGATTTTTCAAGTAAGAGGTTTGAAACTTCGTGCTTAGATTCTTCATTAGAATAAAAGAAAAGTGATTTCACCGTTTTTTGAAATTCATCCCCTGAGGGGTTAAAATGGGGTTGAAAGTTTGTATGGAGAGTCTGCGATTTTTAAAGTAAGAAGTTTGAAACTTCATGCTTAGATTCTTCATTAAAATGAAAGAAAAATAATTTCACCGTTTTTTGAAAAACATCCCCTGAGAGGTTAAAGTGGGGGTTAAGAGTTTGTATTCAAAGTATGTATTGTAAAAGATTCTGCGATCTTTTTAAGTAAGAAGTTTGAAACTTCATGCTTAGATTCTTCATTAGAATGAAAGTTAGGTACACCGTTTTTTGAAATTCATCCCTTGAGGGGTTAAAATGGGGGTCGAAAGTTTGTATGGAGAGTCTGCGATTTTTAAAGTAAGTGGTTTGAAAGATCATGTTTAGACCCTTCATTAGAATAAAAGAAAAGTGATTTCACCGTTTTTTGATATTCATCCTCTAAGGGGTTCAAATGGGGGTTAAAAGTTTGTATGGAGAGTCTGCGATGTTTAAAGTAACAGGGTTGAACGATCATGCTTAGACTCTTCATTAGAATAAAAGAAAAATGGGGGTTGAAAGTTGGTATCGGGACTCTACGATATTTTTAAGTAAGAGGTTTTAAATTTCATGTTTAGATTCTTCATTTAAATCAATGAAAAATAATTTCACCGTGTTTTGAAATTCATTCTCTAAGGGGTTTAAATGGGAGCTAAAAGTTTGTATCGGGACTCTACGATCTTTTTAAGTAAGAGGTTTAAAACGTCATGACTCTTTATTAGAATAAAAGAAAACTGATTTCACCATTTTCCGAAATTCATCCTCGAAGGCGTTTAAATAGGGGTTGAAAAATTGTATCGGGACTTTACGATCTTTTTAAGTAAGAGGTATGAAACTTCATATTTAAATTCTTCATTGTTTTAATATAAGAGTATTTTCACCGTGTTTTGAAATTCATCCCCGAAAAGCTTAAATAGGGTTTGAGAGTTTGTATCGGGAATATATGATTTTTACAATAGGAGGGCTAAGACATCATAGATTATACTTTTTATAATGAGCCAAGAAAAGCCATTATTACCGTTTTCCGAAATTCATCTAATTTAGGAATTAAATAGAGGTTGAAAGTTTGAAAGACAGAACAAAAACTTATAGATCTAGAAACTCTACATGTGCAGAGGTTCTTATTTCCCTTGAGAGGTTTAAAAGGATTGAATATTTGCATGGGAAGGTTTGAAACATTATGTATAGACTGTTTATTCAATTGTTTTTCAAAATTCATTCCCATGCAAAACTAAACTCGGAGTTGAAATTTGTATACTTGGGACATGATTTTTAAAGTATGTAAACCCTTCATTATATATCAAGAAAAGTAACTTTGCTGGTTTTCGAAATTCATACTCAATTAAATGGAGTTAAATGGGGGTGAAAAAATTGAATTTGGACAGAGTCATTAACTACCAAACCTAGAAACTTGAAATATGCTGAGTTCATTATTTATATACAACATAAAAACTTAAAAAAAATAAAAAAATGTTTTTTTGGAAATTCATATTTTAAAAGTATTAAAGTTTGTATGGAGAATGGTTCTTACAGTTAGAGGTATAATGTTACATAAAAATCCTATTTACTAAAAACCAAGAAAATATATCCACATATTCTTAAAAAGTCATTCTCCTGACTTATCACGTTTCTTCAATAAAACAAACGTGAAGTCACAATTTTTCGAAACTCATCCCCAGGGGGACAAAAGGGGTTGCTTCATAGGGGGTAGTTACTGCTTCGCGCACGGCCAGTTTTACGTGGTTTTGGTAATGTAGAAAGCGGTACTACTATTAGCCTGTGGTAAAATAGGTATATGCACCTTTAACCACTCACATGGGTATTCGAATTTCACGCGGACGAAGTCGCGGGCAACAGCTAGTACAATAATATATGTTCCCATTTTTACAATGTTTTTTTAAAGTTTTGTGGTTAATATATTCCCTCTATTTATTCATTTGTTTTTATGCATGTATATGTAGGTGTATATTTGCCCCTACGATTATTTATTTTTGGTAATGAAAAGTAATTTTTTGGTCAGCCGTTATTAAAATTGATCCGCAAAAAAAAATAAGCAGTTAAATCATTTGGGCAGCATACAAAGCTTTGGCTGGCAATAAATAAAAATCGGGCGGCAACTCTTGTTCAGCAAACAATTTAAAAACGGTTAACATTTTAACCAATATTAATCTGCTTTTTTTATCATTTGGCTGCCTAATAACCAGTCGAGCTGCAAAATAATAACTTGGGCAGCAAGATTTTACAATTGGTCAGCAGAGAGTTTAATTGAGATATACAGGGTGTCACTGTGATATATACTAGGTGTCACTGTTATAAATACAGGGTGTCACTGTGTTATTTATATACAGGGTGTCACTTAATGTATACAGGATGTCACTGTGATATATACAGAATGTCATTGTGATATATAAAGGGTGCCATTGTGTTATATACAGGGTGTCACTGTGATAGATACAGGATGTCACTGTCAGCAGAGAAAATATGTCTGTAAGCAATTTAATTGAGATATACAGGGTGTCACTGTGATATATACTGGGTGTCACTGTGATATATACTGGGTGTCACTATGATATCACTATACAGGGTGTCACTGTGTTATATACAGGGTGTCACTGTGATAGATTCAAGATGTCACTGTGATATATACAGAGTGTCACTGTGTTATACAGGGTGTCCAGTAATTAATAGCCAATCTTCTAACCACTGAGAGGGCACCTTAGGCTGGTTCAGAAAATCGACTTTTAGATTTAGTAAATTCTCTTGGTTTTCGAGATTTTCACACTTTTCTTAATTTTCAGTTTTTGGTCTCGTGTTTCACTGTAATGATCGTCTAGGTCACAAATGAAAATATTTTTACTGGCTATTAATTACTGGACACCCTGTATACAGGGTGTCACTGTAATGTATACAGGGTGTCACTGTGTTATATACAGAGTGTCGCTGTGATAGATACAGGATATCACTGTGATATATACAGAGTGTCACTCCCAAAAATAGGTAGGTTAGAGTTATTTTTTTTTGATGACCCTAAAAACGAAACGGCACCCAAAAATAGGTAGGTTAGGGTTATTTTTTTTTGATGACCCTAAACACGAAACGGTTCCCAAAAATAGGTAGGTTAGGGTTATTTTTTTTTGATGACCCTAAAAACGAAACGGCTCCCAAAAATAGGTAGGTTAGGGTTATTTTTTTTTGATGACCCTAAAAACGAAACGGCTCCCAAAAATAGGTAGGTTAGGGTTATATTTTTTGATTATATGTATATCACAGTGACACCCTGTATATATCACAGTGACATCCTGTATCTATCACAGTGACACCCTGTATATAACACAGTGACACCCTGTATCTATCACAGTGACACCCTGTATATATCACAGTGACATCCTGTATCTATCACAGTTACACCCTGTATATAACACAGTGACACCCTGTATATATCACAGTGACACCCAGTATATATCACAGTGACACCCTGTATATATTACAGTGACACCCTGTATATATCACAGTGACATCCTGTATCTATCACAGTTACACCCTGTATATAACACAGTGACACCCTGTATATATCACAGTGACACCCAGTATATATCACAGTGACACCCTGTATATATTACAGTGACACCTGCTACTTGACAGCTGACAATTACCGTATGACAAAATACGCACACGATTGGCGACAGAATAGTTGCGCCCATTTTGTGAATGACCAGTTAGGTTTTATTGCCCCCTTTTTTTTGATGAACAAAATGAAATATTTTGCTTACCTACTGATTGCTTACCAAAATTTGATTAACCGTAGATCGCTTAATGCAGCTCAAATATTTAATTTGCTGACCAAAATAATTTAGAGCAGTTCAGTATATCATTAATTGCAGCCTGATTTATAAATGTTTGCTAACCATAAGTTGCTTACCAACTAGCTATTTTGGCTGACCAAATACAAATTTCTGCTGACCAAAATATGAATATTTTGCTGATCGATTAAATGATACCCTTTGGTAATTAGCTCTCGCTTTTGTTACCCTTCGCACCGCCTACTTTCTGGTTTATTTTTGTGTCAATTCCGCTACTCAAATGCTGTCTGGAAGATATACCTGGGAGATATCGCTTTTTAGCGATACGACCGCCTGGCCTAACTTTTTATTTTAATTATTTTCGCATATTTATGCACAAATAGCTGCGATCTGAGACATTTTTTATTTAACTTACCACCTTAGGTGTGTATTATAAATTATAAAAATGCCTACCTAGGTTTTATACACCATCCAGTTTTTTTGATGCCTTACCTTTAAAGGGATATTTACCTTGTCTTTTGCGTATTTTTTTTATCAGGCACGTTGCATATTACTTGATAAAACGTGTTATTAACACAACGATTAGGTACAACCAAACTACATTTGCATAGAGTAACAAGCGGCCCTAACTGTAAGCGAGGGTGTAAATATGCGATTGAGGGCTTTCTTTATTACCTCCCGTGTTGTGTACATCATTTTATGTTTACACTTGTCCAGAAAGCGGCTTTTTCCGTACGCGTAGCGTGCCGTAAAAGCCACTTTCTGGCCAGGTGTGGCATAAATATATTTGTTTTACTTTTTAGAGATTTTTTGTCGGGAGTTATTTTATCTTCACTGTATTTGAGCCACTAGGCCACTAACTGGGCGTTTTCTTACATAAATAAAATTGGCTTACCAGCATATACTATAATTGTGTAGGTATTTTAATATAAATAAATTCGAGAGAAAGTACTTATTACGTAATTAAACTGAAGCGACAGTTAGTTTTCAAAACAAGTATGGATATGTCACTTTTAAACATACTTGTACAAATTCTGCGATACCAATTATTCGATTGAGAATCTAAAATTAAAATGTCTGATTAGACCTATTAAAATTATACTTTTTAGTATTTATGAACACTAATGTTATACCAAATAATTGTTATACGTTTTAATAGTATGCAAATTAAAATATGCGTTTTAAAATATACATTTTAATATTATACGAATATACAATTATGCGTAACTACGGTATGCATTTTCAAAATAGGATGTTTTACTATATGCGTTTTAATATAGACCCATAAGTAACACTTCTTTTGTCAAAGTTTAATAAAAAGGTGATTATTATAATCTCAACTCATTTTTAACCGGTATTGTAATAGTTCATTACACAACTAGGGAGGTAATACAAAGAAAGACCGAGATCGCAGAAGTTTGCGGCCCGAGCTGCAAGCAAGGGACGTAAATATGCGATCGAGGGCTTTCTTTATTACCTCCCGTGTTGTGTACATAATTTTATGTCTACGCTTGGCCAGAAAGCGGCTTTTTCCGTACGCGCAGCGTCCGGAAAAAGTCACTTTATGGCCAGGTGTGGCATAAATATCAGTAACGGTATCAGTAGAATAATTGAGAGTATTTATATATTTTAAAACAGTAAACTAGTCTTAAAAATTACTGTCTTTTTAAAGATATTTAACGAAAAATAATCAAAAATATATTCCAATTTACATAATACAAAATATAAACAACAACTTAAACTATCTATACAAATGTAGACCGTATTCTCCTTACAATAAAATTGAGATTTATTTGAAAATTTTGACTACAACATTGACACCTACTTCCCAAAACTTTTCATTGTACATAGAATTAGAATTACCAAGGACCATTAAAATAAGAGGACTGTCATTCTCCATACAAAAAGCTGTTCCCCGAATTTACAACGCCATCTATGTATAAGCTTGGTATAAGAATAACATTTACAATTATTCAACTTTGCAAACGTGACACAGTATTTAAATGTTAGAATTTATTTATTATTAGCTGTTTACGAACTAATTGTTACTGTACTATGTTTCTTTGTTCAATTATAACATCGTTAAATGTTTAGTTTTTTAGCGCCATCTAGTTTTTGCCTGGATATCCCCTTGCGGTCGGGGCACGAGGCACGATCCAAAGTATGGAGAATGACCATAGAATGACAGTCCTCTTGTTTTAATGGTCCTTGGAATTACTTAAAATCTATATTATATAAGTTTTTACAGTACCGGTATTTATATATACAGAAAAATAATACAGTTTCCTTTAAATAAAAAATATACTAATATAACAGGCGGTTTTGTCGCTTGAAAGCGATTTATCTATGTTTAGGTTTCATTGATTTCAATTTTCACGCATAAAATATAACAAAACAGGACTTTATCGCGTAATTAAAATATTTATTTACCTCGACGTTTTGGACGCGTCATAACTCCCATGGACACTGAAGGATTGGGGCCTAGTTTCAATGGTTCGGTGATTTTAGTCCGGTTCAAACAAATATATATGAACCGGACTAAAATCACCTAACTACTGAATCTAGGCCGGATTGGAGGCGGGTATCAATATAGGGAACGTGCACGACGGGAAGGCGTTGGGAGAATCCTGAAAGCCCGTCGCCTTCAGAGAAAAATTGTTAAAGAAGGGGGTCCGGCATCATGGGTCCCAACTCAAGCTGTAGTAGCCACATTCGAAGGACAAACTTTGCCTTCAAGGGTATATGCATATTATACCTCATTAACTGTCGAAGTGTACCTGCTCCCTACAATCCAGTGCCGCAAGTGCCTGCGGTTTGGCCATATCCAGACCCAGTGCCGTTCTGATGCCCGCTGCTACAAATGCACAAAAAATCACCCCGGCGAATCCTGCAATATTGCACATGAACATGTCAACTGTCTATATTGCTCAGGCCGTCATTTTGCAACAGACCAACGCTGCCCTGAATTCTGCCGTCAGAAAGCTATAAAAAAAACAATGTCTGAACACAGCATCTCGTATCAAGAGGCTATGCTCAGGCATCCAGCAGTCCGGAGACCATATGCAGACGTGGCCAAGGTCATGTTCGCCCCCGTTTCAGAAGTCCCATGGCAATCTCCCCTTCCACGTTCCCCTCCCTCTCCCTCCCAATCTCAAACTTCAACAACCTACCGCCAAGCCATGACTCGCAAACCGCGCGACAGGGTCCCCCTGTCACCCAGTTACGATCGCCTCGCGCACCAAGCCATCGTTGCTTCTCCCTCTTCCCAGGTCCCAAATGGTTACGCTCTCTCTTCCCAGCAACCTACAGTCCAGACCCCTAACGACGATATGATGGAACTCCTCATCAAACTACTCACGAACATAATCGCCAAATGGAGCGATTGCCTACCGCCCGACGTTGCTCCCCTTATGGTGACCCTAGCTGAAAAACTGTCTTTCTCCAATGGCTCCCCCGGCCAACTTTTTACTTTGGAATAGTCGAAGCATTATTCCAAAGAAACCCGAGCTCATAAATCTAATCAATAACTACTCTGTCTCCGTAGTGGCCGTCTCGGAGACGTGGCTGAGTCCTGGATCCCGTTTTAGGATCCCGGGCTTTTCTTGTCTCCGGGACGACCGTGCTGACGGTCACGCAGGTTGTGCCTTATTGATTAGTAGAAGATACTCTTTTTCCCAAATTCCTCTCCCCCCTCATTCCCAGGACATTAACGCAGTTGCGGCTAAGGTCATGGGAATAAATTTTATCTGTGTCTATATTCCCCATCCAAACTTAAATTTGATCCCTGATCTTTCCACCATACTTTTCTCTGTCCCTCCTCCTCTTCTTATTTTAGGCGACTTTAATTGCCATAACATCTCCTGGGGTTCATCGCACAGCGACATATTCTCAGGCTTCCTCATCGACCTATTTGACGACATCAATACCGTTGTCATGAACGATGGCACCCCCACTCGTAGAGTATACCCCGGACAAGACCCCAGATCCATTCTGGACCTTGTTGTAAGCTCTCCTAATCTTTCATGCTTACTTTCCCACCGTATCCTGAGGCAATCATTTGGCAGTGATCATTTTCCTATCATCATTTCTAACCCATCTTCCATCCTCCCTTCACCCGCCCTTGAGCCCCTCCTGAAGTATAGACTAGAAAAAGCAGATTGGCCCAGTTTCTCTCTGTACGTAGAAAAAACACTGAAGGATCTTGATCCTAATCTAATAAACCCATTCCAATCTTTTTCCCAGCTTAAGTCAATTTTGCTGGAAGCAGCAGACAAAAACATTCCCAGCAAAAAGCCCTATAACTCCAAAATCCGTTCCCCTCCTTGGTGGACCGCCGAATGCACGGCAGCAGTCAAAGAAAGAAATGATGCAGAGCGCTCCTTTAATGAGTCCGGTCTTACTGAAGATTTTATTGCTTTTAATAAAATTTCGGCCCGCACCAAACGCCTTCTCAATAGAACTAAAAAGAAGGGATGGAAGGGATTCTGTGAAAGCTTGAATCCCAGGACCCCGCCATCGCTGGTGTGGAAAAGTATTAAAAGATTTAGAGGATCATTTAACCCAGACTGCACTTCTCTCTCTGACTGCTCCAATTGGTTGCCAGAATTTATCAACAAAATGGCCCCCCCACTCGCCCCTCTAGAATCCTGCATAAACCCATCCCTTCCCAACGTCCCCCTTGGGCCCTTTGACGTTCCCTTTTCCTATGCAGAATTACAACTTGTTCTAGATGGATTGCGTAATAGCTCTCCGGGGGAAGATGGAATCCCATACTGCTTTATTAGCAAACTGTGTCCATCCTCTAAAAACTACATTTTGAACTTGCTTAATTCTTGCTATATGTCCGGAGAGGTTCCTGACGAATGGAGGTCCCAAATTATTATTCCTATCCTCAAACCTGGAAAGGACCCCCATGACGCAGCTTCATATCGCCCAATCGCCCTCTCTGCAACAATGAGCAAAATACTTGAGCATTTAGTCAAAAATAGGCTCGAATGGTTTGTGGAGAGCAGAAGCATCCTCGCTGACACTCAGTTTGGATTTAGAAAAGGAAAGAGTACCATGGACAGCCTAAGCATACTCACCTCTGACATTAGAATAGCTCTGTCAAAAAAGCAGCATTTGGTTGGTTGCTTCTTAGATATTTCTGCTGCATATGACAATGTCCAACTTCCTCTGCTCAGAGCAAAAATGCTTCAGCTGAGCATACCCGCAAGGATGGTACAAATTGTCTGCAGGCTGTTTATGGGTAGAACTATCAAAATCCGTGCCGGTGGCTTGCTCCTCCCTCCTCTTACACTTTGGCAAGGCCTCCCTCAGGGTTCTGTCCTCAGTCCTCTCTTATATAATATATATACTTATGATATTGAGCAAACTGTTTCTCCCTTCTGTAATATCCTTCAATATGCGGATGACTTGGTGTTATATGTTTCGTCCAAATCTATAGATGAAGCAGAGGTAAAACTTAATGAGGGCCTTAGCTACCTCAACGACTGGCTGGATGAACATGGTCTCTCTCTTGCTCCATCCAAAAGCTGCTGTGTCACATTCACACGCAGTAGAGCCATTCCTCCTCCAATGATTGAGTGCGAAGGTGAACCCATCCCAAGCAAGGAGTCTGTGAAGTTCCTTGGTGTCATCCTTGACGCCAAAATGACTGGAATCCCTCACTTGGACTACATTGTTGGGAAATGCGAGAGGGGAGTCAACGTTCTCCGTGCCCTTTCTGGGGTTTGGTGGGGTGCCCACCCATACTGCCAAAAACTAGTATATAACGCAGTTATCCGTAGCCAGATGGACTATGGGTCCATAGTGTGGGAACCCTGCAACAAAGTGGCTCTTAAAAAATTAGACCTCATACAAGCTAAGTGCCATAGGATCATTTTGGGTGCCATGAAGTCCTCACCCAAGAATGCTATGCAGGTAGAGTGCGTGGATCCCCCTCTCGCCCTACGTAGGCAATATTTAGCTGACAGATATATATTTAAGGCTTGTTCTATCTCTAACCACCCGCTAATCCCTCGCCTGGAGGTTCTATCCCAAGAAATTGCCGTAAGCCCATACTGGGCTCATAAAGAGTCACCAAGGAACATAAAAAGTTTCATAAATTTAAGAAACCTTCCTGCCCCCATCTTTGCTTCTAACAAAAACCCCATATTTGACATAGCTTTCGATTCTCTCACTTACTCCCCTAACGTAATCTTAGATTTTGGCATTTTTAAAGATGACCCAGCGGCCAACTCAAAATTTCATAAAAAACTAGAGAAATGGCGTGATTACCTCCCCATTTTCACCGATGCATCAAAGTTGGAAGCTGATGGATGTGTTGGAGCGGCGGTATGGATTCCCAAATTTCACGTGCTGTTATCTCACAAGTGCCCTCCTCACTCATCTGTCTTTACCGGTGAATCTGTGGCTATACTGGAAGCAATATCTTACGTAGAATCCCACAACATCCCCAAAGTGATTTTATTCTCAGATGCCAAAAGTTGCCTGCAATCAATTGTGGGCAACCAATTCAAAATGAAAACAAAATTCCCGGTTATACTACAAATTAAAGATTTGTTAAATAAATGCGATAAAAAAGGCCTTCAAATTACACTCGTCTGGATCCCAGGTCACTGCGGCATTGAAGGGAATGAGCAAGCAGACACTTGGGCTAAAGCAGCTATTGAAACTGGCTCTCAGACAAACAACATCTATGCGTCTGACTTAATGATGCTTGCTCGTTCCAATGTAACAAACACTTGGCAGGAACTGTGGAACTCTTCCAGGCTCCTAAAAGGTCGACACTTTGGTAACATTCAACCTGTCATCCCACGAAAACCTTGGTTCTTCCGTTTTAGGTCAACTCATAAATGGGTTACTTCCACTAGGACACGTGTGCACTCCGGTGTTTTTAGCCAAAATAAGGGTGCGGGATAACTCATTGTGTGAATGCGGTCTGGACGAAGGTACTCTGGAACACATATTTTTCAATTGCAGTAAAAACAACTGTTCAATGTATGATCTTCTTCCTAAAACTATTCCGCGACCTTTTAGACATTTTCTCTCACTGCTTACCTCTATGGATGCTCCGTTCATTGCGCTTCTTATTAAGTACATCCAAACTAATAATATAAAACTGTAATGCTCAATACTCTCTGTTGTCTTATATATATATTTTATATTCTCTCATACTTCCTCCTTCCTCTGTTTGCACGCCTAACTTTCTTTCTCCCACTTCCTTAACTCTCTCTATAACTGTACAATTGTCCTTTTTGTTTGTGCCGTCCATAACAGGTGTTATTATTTGTTCTAGGATCCCTCAACACATCCTTCACAAAAACCAAAATTTATTTATGACGGATCACTCTCCTCTCGTGTGAAATGTCTACACGTCGACATTGGCAAAATACCCTTTGCTAAACCAGCAAGGAGTGAAAGCCATTAGTAGGGAAGAAAAAAAAAAAAAAAAAAAAAAAAAAAACTAACTAGCAAAGCGAAGTTGAAGCAAAGCAAAACGCTTCACTTTATTTATCTGTCCTCTCGAGAAACCAACTTTGTCTTTTCTCAATTACCTAGTTGGTTTGTTATACAATAATATTCATTTTATTTTTGTAGACGTGCAGGAAAATACATCGCTTGTACCGTTTCAATCGTGCTAGGTTTACAATTGTCTTAATTCTTTGTTTTCTTCTGTTTGAAATGTACTTATGTCGACATTGTTGATTCGACAAGTATATTGTTTGCTTTTGTGTTATATAGATATGTTCTGAAACACGTACTCTTTCATAATCCTTGCAGGTACTACTATAATAGATACAGAATGATTCCAAAGTGGTGAATAGAAATTATTGCTTCTAATGCAGCATATGTAGGCAAATTATTCTTTTAGGTCTTCTCTTATTGAATATGTGGTCCATTGTTTCTTTCGGTTTGTCCCGGTTTTGTTTGGACAACTCAATTGAATCTTGAATCTAAATCAATAGCCAGTGTTGAAGTCTGGTATTCTTATTTTCGACATTTTTTCTCTATGATTTTGTAGATTTGTGTGTGCCGTGTGGGGTGATGTTGGAAGAGTCGGGAGAAATGAAACTCTTGAAGTCTGGGTTAGCTGTATTCATCTTTTTTGTATGAGTATATAACATTTTTTTTATTTTTTTTTATATATATTTTATATATTAAAAAAATAAAAAATACAGTGAATAGTTCAACTAGTTGTCATGGTGTTTGTAAATAAACAGAACTGTGATAGAAATAAAAAATAAAAATCAAGAATGTACGCTGTGTCCCCTGCCTTTGTTTTGTTCACCACACTGCACGGAGATACCAATATGAAGCATTAGGAATATGAATTGTAATAGAATACAGAAATATTCTTTAATTGATTGTTACAGGACTGTGAATGAATATTTTTCTTTTTTTAGATTAAGGATCCTTGTCGGGTATAGGCCTCCCCCATATCCTTCCAGTAGTCCCTGTTCTGGGCACAGTTAATCCAGTTTGGCCCAGCTATGGCTACTATATCAAAACTGTACCACCAAGCTTCGCCGGTCTTCACGGTCTTCCCACTTTTTTCCTTCACGGTCCTGGCCAGTTACAGTCTGTTCCGTATAGGAATAAACAGAGGAAAAAAAGGTTCTTTATAATGCCAGTTTTAGGCTGACAATCAATAAATGACATCTCTAAAGTAAAATATTTATCATTGTTACGTATGTGAGCTGGCTTCCATGGTAGAACCGTACTGAGGGGTACCCCCACATCTTCTCGTCATCAACACTTTCGTCTAATGCTTTTTACTACTAAAACCTCAGAATTTGTAAATAATAAAAAAACCAGTCCTATTTGCCTTAAAATAAAGAAAGTGTCTTTATTAAATACCCAAAGAGCCAGAGATAAGCAACACTCAGGAAATGAAATGTTTAGCTATGGAGCTGCTTGTTGACCGGAGCTGTCATTATTGTACTATCAAATATTGATGTTGATTCGTATAATTGTTTTAATTATTTATTGTTTCTGTTATAGTTTATTATTCTTAAATAATTGGTAAATAGTTACTTGTAACGGTCATAGGTTATGACCGTTACAACATAACATTCAATATGACTATGAGTGATTCTGAGGGATCGCTGCCGTCTCAAGCGCAACGCGCTACCGCGGTTTCCACAAATGTATGTTTTTTTAGGATATCTTTCAACTGCTATTTCTTAATATTTTAGTACTGAAAGATACGGAGTGAATAAACACGTATTTTCTATTTTTCGCTAATGAATCCACTGTAAAAATTTGAACAATCAAAAAAATTTTAACCAGTATTTGTAAAATGAAACGCATGCATCTTTGTACACGAAATTGATTGCATTTATTAATTCCTCGTATGGATCTAAATAAATGGTGCACCATTATTCGCCTTCGCCAAGAATATTCACAAAGTCAGTCAACAAAATTCAGCTTGTGCTGGCTTTGACGAAATTGTTTTTTCAGCCCTTTCCACTGGCTCTCAATTCTCTTGATTGTGTGTCCCATCTGGTGCCACAAATTTATTTGTTGGGTCACTATGGTTGACCCTTTTATGGATATAACCATGCTCAGAAAAGCTCAGATATGCTTTCCAGTTATCCGTGTGAATAATGGAGACTTCTTCAATCTTTTTTTTATTACTCCACCAATATGTAATAGTACATTACAAAACTAGGGTGGTAATACAAAGAAAGGCCGAGATCGCAGAAGTTTGCGGCCCGAGCTGCAAGCGAGGGACGTAAATATGCGATCGAGGGCTTTCTTTATTACCTCCCGTGTTGTGTACATCATTTTATGTCTACACTTGGCCAGAAAGCGGCTTTTTCCGTACGCGCAGCGTGCGGAAAAAGCCACTTTATGGCCAGGTGTGGCATAAAAAATATATTTTTTTTTTATTTTAAAATTTAATCTGTTTATTTCCATATTTTTACAATATAGACTTTAATCTTATTATTAAAAGATTTTAATTAAGTCTGCAGACCTGTAATTATCGGGACACACCTCCAGCCGCAGGCTGTCGTTTCCATCTTCAATAATTCCTATGACCCAGTGCCCTTCGATATGTCTTCCTCAATTATACTTTCGCTTTCCAAATTTTGACTCGTCTATCTGCTCCACTTTATCCGCCGAGTTCCCACTCGGTGGGTGACCTCTGCTCTCTAAGCCAGCGGTAGGGATAACAACATAAATCGGAACCTGTGTCGATCAGGTATTGATGCTTGGTAATCTTGTCGGTGACAAAAAGTCGGCGGCGGTGGGGTTCGATCAGGCAGCAGTCAGAGTCCGCCTTTACTGACTGCTGGTCAAGTTTCCCGCTGTCCAGTTGCATGAAGGGATGCACTTGGCTGCCTTTGTACCAAACTACTTATGGTACCAGCACGTTTTAGTAGCATTAGTTGGAGTGCCACTGCGATTTGCGCTTCTAGATGCGGATCGGCCACAGGATCTTCCACGCTGCTGCTTGTTGGTTAAGGCAGCAACCTGCTGACCAAGCTTTTCTAGGCGTTCCATGACAGTTTTGAGGTCAGGTTGTCCGCTGGTAGCTTTACTGTCCACCTTATAGACACCCGGAGGCCCGGGAGTAACCTCAATGATCTTGTCTGCCAGCTCTGCCAATTTGTCTATGCTGAGATCTAACTGTGCGGTAAGTATAGCCTGCACGTGTCCAGGTAAGCGCCGCATCCACAGTGGCCGCAGTATGCTATCATCTTTTGAGGCACCGGCGAGGGACTGAAGCTGCCGCAAGAAAGCTGTAGGTTTTCAGTCGCCTCGCTCTTCATCGCTCAGCAGTCGCTCTATGCGCTGCTCTTCAGATATAGAAAGTCTTCTAATAAGCTCCTGTTTCAGTGTATCATACTTGTGTTCCTCTGTTGGGTTCATAATTATGTCCTCAATTTCACCTATTAGCCGCTGGTCTACAATACTAATAACATGACTAAATTTTGTCATGTCGCTGTTAATTCCTGCCTAGTGGAATTGTGCCTCAGCTTGTGCAAACCACATTACGGGCCTGTCCGACTAAAAAGGAGGCAGCTTAACTGCCACTCTGCACACTTCTTTTGTAGCCGCTGATGATTGGCCACCTTGGGGTTGTAGCCGCGCTTGTAAAACAGCATTCTGCACCTGCAGGGCCTGCAAGTTGGGTTCGCAGCTCTTCAACAGACATTCTGAAACACCTACAAAACACACTAAAAAAAAAACCGGTCAAGTGCGAGTCGGACTCGCGCACCGAGGGTTCCGTATAAACTCGTAAGTAGACCAACCTTACGACTAACAACAACCTTGCCTTAAACGCACTTTAGCCCTATTAAACCACGAAAAATCTTAACAGCGCGATGCAGCGTATGCTACAGCGACATCTATTGATACTAAATAGCGCGTAAATTTTACTTGTAGTTTAAATTTAAACGTAACTTTTTGTTATTGGCTGATTGAAATAATTGTTTGTCAACTAAGTTAGTTCTCATGTATCATTTTTCATTAACGAATCATGTTTTGAAGCACACCTTATTTTGGATTTGTGTCCCTAGATGGCGCTAGTGGTATTTCATTTTTATGGTATTTACTAGTGTCAAATTTCCTAACATACTCCTATTATAGAGTTTTTAATAATTATTGTTACTTTATGTTTTTTTCCCGATTCCTGATGAGTGATCATTGTATTTAATAGACATTTTTTATGTAATCTGATATAAACATTATAAACCATCATCGCTTAGTTTTGCTACTCTCCGCTAGATGGCTCTCGTATCCCTACTACCTACGGGTAGAAGAAATATGTTAAGATTTTTGTAAATTTTTAAAAAAGTATTCAAGTTAGGAAGAGAAAATATAACGGTCTTCCTAATAATGATAATAATCCTAATAAGTAGATACATGAATAGTTCAAGAAAAACTGTATGGCGATTAGTTTAGTAGGAGCAAATAAGTATGTGTTATGATTTTTGCAAATTTCTCAAAAACGGTGCAAGTGAAGAAAACCGTTATATTTTTCCTGTAATATTTAGGACAACATTAATAATTGGTAATTATGACACATTTTTCTGATCAGTAACTTCGGAGATAATAGGGGGGGAATGGTATTTTTTTAAACTTTTTTCGCCATAAATCAAAAACTATTTATTTAAGAAAAAAAATAAAAACGGTATTTTAATCTACAAATTAAGTTCTTTCATTTGATACCCCACTCGATATATTAGCCCTACTTTCAATTTTCAAAATCCCATTACGGAGCCCTTTAAAAAAAAAGTAAAAAAGGTACAAGATTTTTTTTATGTCCAATAAGCTCGGGTTAGCTACTTTTAACACTATTCCAAATTTCAAACCGATAGCAGCAGTAGTTCCTGAGATATCTGGCTGTGACAGACGGACAGACAGACAGACAGACAGACAGAGTCGCACCATAAGGGTTCCTTTTTTACCATTTTGGTACGGAACCCTAAAAGAGGCACGGGCTGACAATAAAGGATCACCCCTGTCAAATCAAGCTGTCAATGACAATATCTAAGTGTCAATGTCAAATATAGTAAGTCGTAGCTACACTGACGTTAATCGTCCTTCATCGCGATAAATTAACAGCGTTTTATGTCAATGTGGCCCCAGCATGAGAGGGTACATGATTTTGATTGGCAGCACCAGTTGGCAGCACCGTCGTGCACGTTCCCTATATTGATACCCGCCTCCAATCCGGCCTAGATTCAGTAGTTAGGTGATTTTAGTCCGGTTCATATATATTTGTTTGAACCGGACTAAAATCACCGAACTATTGAAACTAGGCCCCAATCCTTCAGTGTCCATGGGAGTTATGACGCGTCCAAAACGTCGAGGTAAATAAATATTTTAATTACGCGATAAAGTCCTGTTTTGTTATATTTTATGCGTGAAAATTGAAATCAATGAAACCTAAACATAGATAAATCGCTTTCAAGCGACAAAACCGCCTGTTATATTAGTATATTTTTTATTTAAAGGAAACTGTATTATTTTTCTATATATATAAATACCGGTACTGTAAAAACTTATATAATATAGATTTTAAGTAATTCCAAGGACCATTAAAACAAGAGGACTGTCATTCTATGGTCATTCTCCATACTTTGGATCGTGCCTCGTGCCCCGACCGCAAGGGGATATCCAGGCAAAAACTAGATGGCGCTAAAAAACTAAACATTTAACGATGTTATAATTGAACAAAGAAACATAGTACAGTAACAATTAGTTCGTAAACAGCTAATAATAAATAAATTCTAACATTTAAATACTGTGTCACGTTTGCAAAGTTGAATAATTGTAAATGTTATTCTTATACCAAGCTTATACATAGATGGCGTTGTAAATTCGGGGAACAGCTTTTTGTATGGAGAATGACAGTCCTCTTATTTTAATGGTCCTTGGTAATTCAGTAATTCTATGTACAATGAAAAGTTTTGGGAAGTAGGTGTCAATGTTGTAGTCAAAATTTTCAAATAAATCTCAATTTTATTGTAAGGAGAATACGGTCTACATTTGTATAGATAGTTTAAGTTGTTGTTTATATTTTGTATTATGTAAATTGGAATATATTTTTGATTATTTTTCGTTAAATATCTTTAAAAAGACAGTAATTTTTAAGACTAGTTTACTGTTTTAAAATATATAAATACTCTCAATTATTCTACTGATACCGTTACTGATA
This sequence comes from Eudemis profundana, assembly GCA_947034925.1. Classification (NCBI taxonomy): domain Eukaryota; kingdom Metazoa; phylum Arthropoda; class Insecta; order Lepidoptera; family Tortricidae; genus Eudemis; species Eudemis profundana. Next base: position 16,775,503 of record OX344815.1, read on the forward strand.
TTTATGCCACACCTGGCCATAAAGTGACTTTTTCCGGACGCTGCGCGTACGGAAAAAGCCGCTTTCTGGCCAAGCGTAGACATAAAATTATGTACACAACACGGGAGGTAATAAAGAAAGCCCTCGATCGCATATTTACGTCCCTTGCTTGCAGCTCGGGCCGCAAACTTCTGCGATCTCGGTCTTTCTTTGTATTACCTCCCTAGTTGTGTAATGAACTATTACAATACCGGTTAAAAATGAGTTGAGATTATAATAATCACCTTTTTATTAAACTTTGACAAAAGAAGTGTTACTTATGGGTCTATATTAAAACGCATATAGTAAAACATCCTATTTTGAAAATGCATACCGTAGTTACGCATAATTGTATATTCGTATAATATTAAAATGTATATTTTAAAACGCATATTTTAATTTGCATACTATTAAAACGTATAACAATTATTTGGTATAACATTAGTGTTCATAAATACTAAAAAGTATAATTTTAATAGGTCTAATCAGACATTTTAATTTTAGATTCTCAATCGAATAATTGGTATCGCAGAATTTGTACAAGTATGTTTAAAAGTGACATATCCATACTTGTTTTGAAAACTAACTGTCGCTTCAGTTTAATTACGTAATAAGTACTTTCTCTCGAATTTATTTATATTAAAATACCTACACAATTATAGTATATGCTGGTAAGCCAATTTTATTTATGTAAGAAAACGCCCAGTTAGTGGCCTAGTGGCTCAAATACAGTGAAGATAAAATAACTCCCGACAAAAAATCTCTAAAAAGTAAAACAAATATATTTATGCCACACCTGGCCAGAAAGTGGCTTTTACGGCACGCTACGCGTACGGAAAAAGCCGCTTTCTGGACAAGTGTAGACATAAAATGATGTACACAACACGGGAGGTAATAAAGAAAGCCCTCAATCGCATATTTACACCCTCGCTTACAGTTAGGGCCGCTTGTTACTCTATGCAAATGTAGTTTGGTTGTACCTAATCGTTGTGTTAATAACACGTTTTATCAAGTAATATGCAACGTGCCTGATAAAAAAAATACGCAAAAGACAAGGTAAATATCCCTTTAAAGGTAAGGCATCAAAAAAACTGGATGGTGTATAAAACCTAGGTAGGCATTTTTATAATTTATAATACACACCTAAGGTGGTAAGTTAAATAAAAAATGTCTCAGATCGCAGCTATTTGTGCATAAATATGCGAAAATAATTAAAATAAAAAGTTAGGCCAGGCGGTTGTATCGCTAAAAAGCGATATCTCCCAGGTATATCTTCCAGACAGCATTTGAGTAGCGGAATTGACACAAAAATAAACCAGAAAGTAGGCGGTGCGAAGGGTAACAAAAGCGAGAGCTAATTACCAAAGGGTATCATTTAATCGATCAGCAAAATATTCATATTTTGGTCAGCAGAAATTTGTATTTGGTCAGCCAAAATAGCTAGTTGGTAAGCAACTTATGGTTAGCAAACATTTATAAATCAGGCTGCAATTAATGATATACTGAACTGCTCTAAATTATTTTGGTCAGCAAATTAAATATTTGAGCTGCATTAAGCGATCTACGGTTAATCAAATTTTGGTAAGCAATCAGTAGGTAAGCAAAATATTTCATTTTGTTCATCAAAAAAAAGGGGGCAATAAAACCTAACTGGTCATTCACAAAATGGGCGCAACTATTCTGTCGCCAATCGTGTGCGTATTTTGTCATACGGTAATTGTCAGCTGTCAAGTAGCAGGTGTCACTGTAATATATACAGGGTGTCACTGTGATATATACTGGGTGTCACTGTGATATATACAGGGTGTCACTGTGTTATATACAGGGTGTAACTGTGATAGATACAGGATGTCACTGTGATATATACAGGGTGTCACTGTAATATATACAGGGTGTCACTGTGATATATACTGGGTGTCACTGTGATATATACAGGGTGTCACTGTGTTATATACAGGGTGTAACTGTGATAGATACAGGATGTCACTGTGATATATACAGGGTGTCACTGTGATAGATACAGGGTGTCACTGTGTTATATACAGGGTGTCACTGTGATAGATACAGGATGTCACTGTGATATATACAGGGTGTCACTGTGATATACATATAATCAAAAAATATAACCCTAACCTACCTATTTTTGGGAGCCGTTTCGTTTTTAGGGTCATCAAAAAAAAATAACCCTAACCTACCTATTTTTGGGAGCCGTTTCGTTTTTAGGGTCATCAAAAAAAAATAACCCTAACCTACCTATTTTTGGGAACCGTTTCGTGTTTAGGGTCATCAAAAAAAAATAACCCTAACCTACCTATTTTTGGGTGCCGTTTCGTTTTTAGGGTCATCAAAAAAAAATAACTCTAACCTACCTATTTTTGGGAGTGACACTCTGTATATATCACAGTGATATCCTGTATCTATCACAGCGACACTCTGTATATAACACAGTGACACCCTGTATACATTACAGTGACACCCTGTATACAGGGTGTCCAGTAATTAATAGCCAGTAAAAATATTTTCATTTGTGACCTAGACGATCATTACAGTGAAACACGAGACCAAAAACTGAAAATTAAGAAAAGTGTGAAAATCTCGAAAACCAAGAGAATTTACTAAATCTAAAAGTCGATTTTCTGAACCAGCCTAAGGTGCCCTCTCAGTGGTTAGAAGATTGGCTATTAATTACTGGACACCCTGTATAACACAGTGACACTCTGTATATATCACAGTGACATCTTGAATCTATCACAGTGACACCCTGTATATAACACAGTGACACCCTGTATAGTGATATCATAGTGACACCCAGTATATATCACAGTGACACCCAGTATATATCACAGTGACACCCTGTATATCTCAATTAAATTGCTTACAGACATATTTTCTCTGCTGACAGTGACATCCTGTATCTATCACAGTGACACCCTGTATATAACACAATGGCACCCTTTATATATCACAATGACATTCTGTATATATCACAGTGACATCCTGTATACATTAAGTGACACCCTGTATATAAATAACACAGTGACACCCTGTATTTATAACAGTGACACCTAGTATATATCACAGTGACACCCTGTATATCTCAATTAAACTCTCTGCTGACCAATTGTAAAATCTTGCTGCCCAAGTTATTATTTTGCAGCTCGACTGGTTATTAGGCAGCCAAATGATAAAAAAAGCAGATTAATATTGGTTAAAATGTTAACCGTTTTTAAATTGTTTGCTGAACAAGAGTTGCCGCCCGATTTTTATTTATTGCCAGCCAAAGCTTTGTATGCTGCCCAAATGATTTAACTGCTTATTTTTTTTTGCGGATCAATTTTAATAACGGCTGACCAAAAAATTACTTTTCATTACCAAAAATAAATAATCGTAGGGGCAAATATACACCTACATATACATGCATAAAAACAAATGAATAAATAGAGGGAATATATTAACCACAAAACTTTAAAAAAACATTGTAAAAATGGGAACATATATTATTGTACTAGCTGTTGCCCGCGACTTCGTCCGCGTGAAATTCGAATACCCATGTGAGTGGTTAAAGGTGCATATACCTATTTTACCACAGGCTAATAGTAGTACCGCTTTCTACATTACCAAAACCACGTAAAACTGGCCGTGCGCGAAGCAGTAACTACCCCCTATGAAGCAACCCCTTTTGTCCCCCTGGGGATGAGTTTCGAAAAATTGTGACTTCACGTTTGTTTTATTGAAGAAACGTGATAAGTCAGGAGAATGACTTTTTAAGAATATGTGGATATATTTTCTTGGTTTTTAGTAAATAGGATTTTTATGTAACATTATACCTCTAACTGTAAGAACCATTCTCCATACAAACTTTAATACTTTTAAAATATGAATTTCCAAAAAAACATTTTTTTATTTTTTTTAAGTTTTTATGTTGTATATAAATAATGAACTCAGCATATTTCAAGTTTCTAGGTTTGGTAGTTAATGACTCTGTCCAAATTCAATTTTTTCACCCCCATTTAACTCCATTTAATTGAGTATGAATTTCGAAAACCAGCAAAGTTACTTTTCTTGATATATAATGAAGGGTTTACATACTTTAAAAATCATGTCCCAAGTATACAAATTTCAACTCCGAGTTTAGTTTTGCATGGGAATGAATTTTGAAAAACAATTGAATAAACAGTCTATACATAATGTTTCAAACCTTCCCATGCAAATATTCAATCCTTTTAAACCTCTCAAGGGAAATAAGAACCTCTGCACATGTAGAGTTTCTAGATCTATAAGTTTTTGTTCTGTCTTTCAAACTTTCAACCTCTATTTAATTCCTAAATTAGATGAATTTCGGAAAACGGTAATAATGGCTTTTCTTGGCTCATTATAAAAAGTATAATCTATGATGTCTTAGCCCTCCTATTGTAAAAATCATATATTCCCGATACAAACTCTCAAACCCTATTTAAGCTTTTCGGGGATGAATTTCAAAACACGGTGAAAATACTCTTATATTAAAACAATGAAGAATTTAAATATGAAGTTTCATACCTCTTACTTAAAAAGATCGTAAAGTCCCGATACAATTTTTCAACCCCTATTTAAACGCCTTCGAGGATGAATTTCGGAAAATGGTGAAATCAGTTTTCTTTTATTCTAATAAAGAGTCATGACGTTTTAAACCTCTTACTTAAAAAGATCGTAGAGTCCCGATACAAACTTTTAGCTCCCATTTAAACCCCTTAGAGAATGAATTTCAAAACACGGTGAAATTATTTTTCATTGATTTAAATGAAGAATCTAAACATGAAATTTAAAACCTCTTACTTAAAAATATCGTAGAGTCCCGATACCAACTTTCAACCCCCATTTTTCTTTTATTCTAATGAAGAGTCTAAGCATGATCGTTCAACCCTGTTACTTTAAACATCGCAGACTCTCCATACAAACTTTTAACCCCCATTTGAACCCCTTAGAGGATGAATATCAAAAAACGGTGAAATCACTTTTCTTTTATTCTAATGAAGGGTCTAAACATGATCTTTCAAACCACTTACTTTAAAAATCGCAGACTCTCCATACAAACTTTCGACCCCCATTTTAACCCCTCAAGGGATGAATTTCAAAAAACGGTGTACCTAACTTTCATTCTAATGAAGAATCTAAGCATGAAGTTTCAAACTTCTTACTTAAAAAGATCGCAGAATCTTTTACAATACATACTTTGAATACAAACTCTTAACCCCCACTTTAACCTCTCAGGGGATGTTTTTCAAAAAACGGTGAAATTATTTTTCTTTCATTTTAATGAAGAATCTAAGCATGAAGTTTCAAACTTCTTACTTTAAAAATCGCAGACTCTCCATACAAACTTTCAACCCCATTTTAACCCCTCAGGGGATGAATTTCAAAAAACGGTGAAATCACTTTTCTTTTATTCTAATGAAGAATCTAAGCACGAAGTTTCAAACCTCTTACTTGAAAAATCGTAGTCTCTGCATACAAATTTTGAACCCCTATTTGAATCCCTTAGGGGATGAATTTCGAAAAATCCGTTCTTATCTCTCACCTACGTCATATGACCATTCTACTGTGAAAGTTTCATGTTCTTCGCTTCAGTAGTTTCGGCTGTGCGTTGATGAGTCAGTCAGGACTTTGCCTTTTATATATATAGATAGATTAGAAACAAATAGTACTAGTAGATAAATCCCAATAAGCAGGGATTCTGTAAACAACAAGGACCAATTAAGTTATTTTTAGGGTTCCGTACCAAAATGGTAAAAAAGGAACCCTTATGGTGCGACTCTGTCTGTCTGTCTGTCTGTCTGTCTGTCTGTCTGTCCGTCTGTCACAGCAAGATATCTCAGAATCTACTGATGCTATCGACTTGAAATTTGGAATAGTGTTAAGAACCGCTAACCCGAGCTTATAGGATGTAGAAAAAATCTTGTAACATTTTTACTTTTTTTTTAAAGGGGTCCGTAATGAGACTTTGCAAATTGAAAGTAGGGCTATTATATTGAGTGAGGTATCAAATGAAAGGGCTTAATTTGTAGATTAAAACAGTATTTTTGTATTTTTTTTTAAATAAGTGGTTTTTGATTTATGGCGAAAAACGTTAAAAAAAATACCGTTCCCCCCCTATTATCTTCGAAGTTACTGAACAGAAAAATCTGTAATAATTACCAATTATTATTGTCATCCTATATATTACAGGAAAAATATAACGGTTTTCCTAACTTGCACTGTTTTTGAGAAATTTGCAAAAATCTTAACACACTTATTTGCTCCTACTAAACGAATCGCCATATAGTTTTTCTTGAACTATTCATGTATCTACTTATGAGTTTGTACGGAACCCTCGGTGCGCGAGTCCGACTCGCACTTGTTTTAATCTTTGTACGAAACCAGTAGCGATCGAAGAATTTGCCTAGGGGCCCAGCCAGCCTAGAGAGGCTCCGGCGGTGTCCACCTTCATATAAGCCCAAAAGCATGGCTTGCCTTCTCAATACCAAGTACCTAGGGGGTCAGGGCCTGGGCATTTCTCCAGAAATATGTCTGCGGTCACCTCATTCATCTGGCCCTTTTTCATACTAAATGTATGGAGACAGATGAATGAGTCGCAGACATATTTTTGGAGAAATGCCCGCCTGCTAGACGGCATCGGGGTATTGATTGCACACTGACGCAACATGAGCCCTAGAGCCGCCTCTGTCTCTCATTGTAGATAAGGTACCTACATAAAACAAAGAGTACCTAATAAAAGTATGTTTCAGGATGTTACAACGTCACCAGTCACATCCCTAAACACTGGTCACATCCCTAGACACGGAACAGTGCAGCCAACGTGACAGCACTGAAACATATACATGCCACTAACTTCACGGCTCCATTAATTACATTATTAAAATACTTATTGTAAAACTCAATATAATAAAAGTTGTTACCATCAAAAGCGAAATATTAATTTACGCCAACCACAACTACGAGTAACAACATATGGTGACCCATCGACGTGATTCGAGCAACGAAAAATACAACCTCGGGCGTGGCGTCCTGCGTCGCGTCGAGTCGTCCGTCTGCGCATTTGAAAATACAACAAGTGGATCCTTGGAAACAAGCGGAATCCTGAATTACAGTCAGAAACAGAGTTTAGCACGAGTACGAAGACCACAGGGGAACCCTTGCGTGAAGTATTTCAGCATTTCAAGTAATATCCGAGATTGCATCATCCATACTAATTCCGGGTTTTCATGGTTGCCTCAGGTCTTGCTCTGCCAATAAGCTATAAAATCTTAACTATAACTGCACAATATTGCATTAATTAACAAGATTGCATTAAAATTATAACTAAAATTACAAATATTTGCATACAAAGTACATTTCATACTAATTATTTACATGAAAAGACAAAAAAGTGTTCAAAAGTTATAAATTCAATTGAAAACTAATAAAACATAATTGGGTTTAGCTTGCGGGTATTAATTATAGCAAACAAAAGCATTAATTTAACTAAAATTACAGAATTTGTGTTCACCTGCCTCCGGGACCCTCTCCGGAGCAACTTTTGTGTCAATTACCTGTCAGCGTGCCATCACAGCTTCATTGTGAGGACAACATCATCACTGCATGCGGACAGCTCCTCGAATTGCCATTTGTTTACACACAGTGGCCTACATGGTTTGAATTGAAGTTTATTTTGTAGTACAGTCTGTTCAATTTATTTGAAGTGATAACTTTAAACATATGTGTTCACTTTAATTTACAAAATGGAAGAAGAAATGAAGCAATTGGTAAAAAAGCGTGCAACTATTAAAGCTAAAGTGACCATATATGAAAAATATATTGAGACAACAAAACTTATATCAGCGGAGAGCTTTGATAAAGTTTTACTCGGAGAACTTCAGTTGAAGTTAACTCGGTTTCAAGATTTGTTGTCTCAATTTGATGAAATTCAAACCCAAATTGAAAATATAGCAGATGATAAAATAAATGATCAGCTGTTAGAGCGTGAAAAAATTGAAAATCAAATGATAAAATTAATTTCATTGTCACAATCGATAATTGAGTCGAATCAACCACCGACTGACACAAAATATGCAAGTTCTGCTGCATCTCAGGGTTATGATGGTTCTACTCAATCAAATGCTACTGCACAACAGTCTGTTAACTGTCATATTAAACTTCCCACAGTCCGACTTCCAAATTTTGACGGATGCTACACTCGATGGATGGAATTTCGTGACACCTTTGACTCATTAATAAATAATAATGATTCCATTCCTGAAATAAATAAGTTTCATTACTTGCGGTCCTCTTTGGAGGGTGGAGCAGCCGTAGTCATAAAGTCGATTGAATTTACAAGTGCAAATTATAAAGTTGCATGGGACTTACTATGTGAGCGCTATAACAATGAAAGAATATTGATCAACAATCATATTAAAGCGATGTTCAACTTTGAACCTATTAGTAGGGAATCACACAAATCTATTAGGTACATGATTGACTACTTCTCAAAAAATTTGCGTGCCTTACACACACTGAAAGAACCCACGGACAGTTGGGACACATTAGTGATATATTTGATGGTGTCAAAACTAGATGGCGCCACCAGTAGGAAGTGGGAAGAACACAAAAACACATTAAAAATGTCACCGAATCTTGAGGATTTCCTGAGTTTTCTTCGGAATCGAGCGGATGTTTTGGAAACCATTCAATTCAGTGCATCTACACATAAACATGACAAACCTTCTTACCAAGTCAAAGAACAGAAACATGTTAAAACATTTTTAAGTTCAACAAGTGATAATAAAAACATAAAAACTTTGATAACCTGTGCGTTTTGTAAACAAAATCATTTCAATCATGAGTGTGCTAAGTTCAAGGAACTGTCAGTGGATTGTAGACAAAGTGAAGTGTCAAAACATAATCTATGTAAAAACTGTCTACGCCCTGGCCATCACACCTCTCGCTGCCGCTTAGGTCCATGCAAAATCTGTAACAAAAAACACAATTCATTATTACACATTGACAGTATAAGTGAAACAACAAATACAAACATACCTGAAAATAATAATGTGGCTGCTATGACCACTACGTTGTCCACATTTTTGCCCGGACAAGTCTTGCTATGTACTGCTGAAGTGGAGCTGGTTGATCCTTCCACTGATCAATCATATGTAGCAAAGGCTCTTCTTGATGTAGGGAGCCAATCGTCATTTATATCAAAAAACATGCAGAGAAAATTGAATCTCACTTGTGCGCAAACATCACCCATATCCATTTCGGGCATAAACAATAGTTTGACCAATACAACAGAGCGCTGTGATGTTCTAGTGAAATCAAGGACCGGCTCATTCGATATGAATGTTTCTTGTCTGGTCGTACCCGAAATTACTGGCCTTTTGCCAAGTGTAGAAGTAGACCCATCTCGCTTTAATGTACCTGTGTCTATAGAACTGGCGGACCCTAGCTTTTATCGGCCGTCGGAAATTCATATTTTGCTGGGTGCTGATGTATTCTGGGATCTTGTGGGTACTAAGCAAATTAAATTGGGCAAAAATAAACCCACTCTTCAAGAGTCCAAACTAGGATGGCTCGTTTCTGGTCCAACAGGTCACGGTACAACCTCCACTACTCGGTGTAACTTTTCTCAAGAAATCAGACAATCTGTTGCTAAATTCTGGGAACTTGAAGATATCCCCTCTGTTCCTTTTGAACAAAAGCTGTCAAAAGATGAAGAGTATTGTGAAACTCATTTTAGTGAAAACACCGTCCGTCTTGATGATGGTCGTTTTTGCGTCAAACTTCCTCTTCGTGAGGTACCAGAAAATACGCTAGGTGATTCTTATCACATTGCCAAGAGACGTTTCTATAATTTAGAAAAGAAATTAATCAAATCTAACATGAAGGAAGACTATGCTGCTTTTATAAAAGAGTATGAGAACTTAGGGCATTTAACCGAAGTCGACCGTCCGAAATTTGGATACTACATACCACACCATGCTGTAATTCGTGAAAACAGTGAGACAACGCGTCTCAGAGTCGTATTTGACGCCTCTTGTAAAACAAATACAAATAAGTCCTTAAACGATATCCAGATGGTGGGGCCTGTAGTCCAAGATGACCTGTTATCAATATTGTTGCGATTTAGGCAAAACACATACGTTGTAACAGGTGACATTGAGAAGATGTACCGCCAGATTATGGTAGACGATTCTCAATGCCACCTGCAGCTAATACTTTGGAGGGACGATGAGACCCAGCCACTGAGAATATTAAAATTGAAAACGGTGACTTACGGTACTGCGTCTGCTGCTTACCTTAGTACAAGATGCTTGGTGCAACTCGCCGATGAGTGCACTGACGAGGCAGTAGCTAATACTATACGGCATGATTTCTATGTAGACGACCTAAATACTGGTTCCGATTCAAAAGCAGCCTTAGCGTCAACAATTAAAGGCGTCATTGACAAACTGTCTGAGGCAGGCTTTCCGTTGAGAAAGTTTCGCACAAATGCTACCGATATTTTCGATGACATAGATACAATACACAAAACACAAGACTTTTGCAAGCAGTCGACAGTGCTAGGCTTAAAATGGTCACCTACTGACGATACATTACAGTTTTCTGCAGAGTTTGAACATGTTGAAAAGGTGACAAAGCGCAACATCTTATCCAGCTCATGCAAAATATTTGACCCGCTTGGTCTTTTGTCCGCTTGCACGATATTTCATAAAATCCTGCTGCAAAAGTTATGGTTAAGTAAATTAGATTGGGATGACCCAGTACCCAAAGAACTTGAAAATTCATGGCGAGAGTTTATCGACGAATCAAAGTACTTTGCTGACTTACAAGTACCACGACACGCTCTCTGTCACAAACCTGACACGGTCGAAATACACACATTCACGGATGCTTCAAAAGATGCCTATGGCGCATGCTTATATCTAAAGTCTGTTGACAGTCAGGGTAAAATATACGTGCACCTTTTAAGTGCTAAAGCAAAGGTTGCTCCATTAAAACCTGAGATGACCATTCCTCGTTTAGAGTTGCTAGGGGCATTATTGGGTGCTCGATTGCATGGAAAGGTCACACAAGCTTTACGGGTAAATGTCACTAGATCTATATTTTGGACTGACTCAACCATCGTATTGGGTTGGCTCAAGACCCAGCCTAAAACATTAAAAACCTTCGTGTGTAATCGAGTAGACCAGATCCGCGAATTATCGGATCCAAACACTTGGCGTCATATTCCAACAAATTTAAACCCGGCTGATCTCGCTTCAAGGGGGGTTAAACCTCGACAGTTGCTTACCAGTCTTTTGTGGTGGGAGGGACCCTGCTTCCTTAAGAAGCCCGAGACCGAGTGGCCTTTAGCCAATCACACAAACACCTCTTTGCCGGAAATCAAAGCGTTCACAGCCGTACAGTGCGATAAAAGTGTGGTACCATTTAACAAGTTTTCTAAATTACAAACACTACAAAAGGTATTCGCATTTGTACTGCGTTTCATTAATAACTGCAATAAAAACAATGTGAAATTATCAGGTGATCTAAACATTACAGAACTGCAAAAAAGTTTAATTGTGTTAGCAACTATATCTCAAAGAGAATCTTTCGACAAGGACATACACTCACTGAAAACGAATAAATCTTTAAATCATAAATCTAAATTATTGGAATTGAATCCTTTCTTCGATGACAAGGACATTTTACGTGTTGGCGGTCGCATTGTCAACGCTTTGCATTGTCCATATCAACAACGACATCCAATACTTATTGATAGTAAACACATATTTACCAGACTTTTACTTGAAAGAGAGCACCTTCGGTTGCTACACGGCGGTGCTCAGCTGCTTTTAAATTCTATTCGGGAGCGGTTTTGGCCGATAGGAGGTCGGACGCTTGCAACTAAGATAGTAAATAAATGTTTGCGATGTCAAAAGCTCAAAATCAATGCAATACAGCCTATCATGGGCAACTTGCCTGCCCATCGCGTAACTCCTGCTCCACCCTTTACAAATTGCGGCACTGATTTCGCTGGCCCCTTCTTAATTTCTAACAAAAAGGGTCGTGGAGCAAAAACGTCCAAATGCTACCTATGTGTGTTCGTTTGTTTTTCGACGAAGGCTGTTCACTTAGAGGTCGTTAGTGACCTGTCCGCAAACGCCTTTATAATGTGCTTGCGTAGATTTATCGCTAGACGTGGAAAACCGAACAATATCTATTGTGACAATGGAAAAAACTTCGTAGGAGCTAAAAATGAACTGAACAGACTTTTTCAAACGTGTAAACGGCAAATCGGAGAGTTCGCATGTAGTGAGGAATTTGTCTTTCACTTTTCACCAGTTTACGCGCCAAATTTCGGTGGCGTCTGGGAGGCAGCGGTAAAATCAGCTAAGCATCATCTAAAAAGAATCGCGGGTAATACAAGTCTAACATTCGAAGAATTAGCTACTCTTTTTGCACAGATCGAGGCAATTATGAACTCGCGTCCACTGACACCTTTGCCAGCGGATCCGTCCGATTTAGCACCACTCACGCCTGGGCACTTCCTTGTCGGGCGTCCACTGCTGTCTCTACCATCGCCTGTTGTGCAGACAGTCACAGTCAACAGATATCAGCTCCTGCAGCGACTAAAGCAACACTTTTGGACACGTTGGACGAAGGACTACTTATCATCGCTCCAGCGTCGTGTGAAGTGGAAAATAAATAAGGGAAACATCAAAATCGACGAACTAGTCTTAGTCATGGACGACCATCTACCTCCGTTGAAATGGCTGCTTGGACGTATAGTAAAGCTGTACCCAGGAAAAGATGGAATCTGCAGAGTCGTCGATGTAAAAACGAAGAACGGCATTATAAGAAGAGCCGTCTCTAGGCTGTCAGCCCTAGAAGGTCTAAATTCCCAAGAGTCTTGAAAGTCAGCCTTTCAAGGAGGGGGAGCATGTTACAACGTCACCAGTCACATCCCTAAACACTGGTCACATCCCTAGACACGGAACAGTGCAGCCAACGTGACAGCACTGAAACATATACATGCCACTAACTTCACGGCTCCATTAATTACATTATTAAAATACTTATTGTAAAACTCAATATAATAAAAGTTGTTACCATCAAAAGCGAAATATTAATTTACGCCAACCACAACTACGAGTAACAACAGACGAAGTATCGCGTCATACAACAACCAGATCGGCTCGAGGTAATATTTCCTAGTCTAAACGTGTTACATATTCATTTACCTACAAATGACCACAAAATATAATTGTTTGATTGGCTATAGGTGACAGGTCTTCTATTCGGTTGAGATCTAGTGTGGGGAAAAGCCTTTCAGCGAGCACGTCTCGAACCATTCACGTCGGTTTTAGGTTAGTACATAAATACTTGCCGGGAAATTTTGCTAACTTTACTAACAGATAAACTAATACTCACTCAGTCAACTACGAATTTTAAATATGTTACGCTTTCAGGCAGAATGTATCAATATAATAAAAAAAAAACTATTATTAATTGTATTAAAAAGAAGTAGCCTATGCTGGGACTTTATTGTCAAGTAGTAAAGATTTTACATGAGAACGACACATATTATTTAACCGTATCTTACTCATTTACAGAGGTCAAGAGTTGTCTCCCTCAGACTTACAATTAATGACTGAAGCAGATGAGATTATACAGAAATATGGAGAAGTTCACGGTAAATTTCTTCTGGTTTTTTGCCGTTTCCTGTTTTGCGCAGACGAAATGTATCAAGCTATAAAATGAAACACATTTAAACCATGATTCGTGGAAGCAAATGATGACCCCTTTTTAGGGTTCCGTAGCCAAAATGGCTAAAAAGGAACCCTTATAGTTTCGTCATGTCCGTCCGTCCGTCCGTCCGTCCGTCCGTCCGTATGTCAGGTATTTTACTCAAAAACTACAAGACCTATACTGATGAAATTTGGAATATAGATGTCTTGTAGATGCCGCAACTAAGTTTGGTAGTTAAATAATAAAAATAAAAAAATCTAGGGGGGGCACTCCATACATGTAACAGAAGCTAAAAAAAATTTTTTTCACAAAATGTCAACGTGTGGTACATAGTTCGACAGCTCTTTTGAAAACATTTTAAGGTTCTTAAGTAATGTTTTTGATTAAGTAAATACCTTTGGAAATAATCGCTCCGAAATTTGTGAAAATTGTGTCCCCCCCCTCTATCTTCTAAACCGTGTGTCCGAAAAATATAAAAAAAATTACAAAGATAACGCTCAATAAATAGTTTCAACGAAAATTATTTTCAACAAGATCGGATTAACCGTTTTTGAGTTATTGCCGATAAACTGCGCTTCTCAACAAAAGGACGTAATTGCTATGAAGATACGCTCTTTTGTAGTTGTACTTTTTTTTACATCGTATTTTTTACCTTATAGTTACGGCTATGGAACCCTACACTGAGCATGGTCCGACATGCTCTTGGCCAGTTATTGTTTGTATGGAGAATCGACCGACTCGAATTAAAACCCTTCGGCCGTGTACCAAACCGGTAGTTCGTAACCAATTACGACGGAAGACCTTTTTTAGGGTTCCGTAGCCAAAATGGCTAAAAAGGAATCCTTATAGTTTCGTCATGTCCGTCCGTCCGTCCGTCCGTATGTCACAGACATTTTACTCAAAAACTACAAGACGTATACTGATGAAATTTGGAATATAGATGTCTTGTAGATGCCGCTACTAAGTTTGCTAGTTAAATAATAAAAATAAAAAAATCTAGGGGGGGCACTCCATACATGTAACAGAAGCTAAAAAAATTTTTTTTTCAGCAAACGTTAACGTGATGTACATAATTCGATAGTTCTTTTAAAAACATTAGAAGGTTTTTATGTACTTTTTTTTGATTAAGTGAATACTTTCGGAAATAATCGCCCCTAAAGTTGCATAAATTGTGTCCCCCCCCCTTTAACTTTTAAACCGTAAATCCAAAAAATATGAAAAAAATCAGGAAGGTAACGCTTAATAAATACATTCAACGAAAATTATTTTGAATAGTAACGAATAAATCGTTTTGAAGTGGTTTTGAAGTTATTGCCGTAAAACTTCTCGACCAAAAGGTATTAAGTGCCATCGAATTACACGGCATTTAAGACCTTTTGCCAGTTGTTTATTTTTAGCTTTATTTTTATCTGTAGCACATTTCCTTATAGATACGGCTATGGAACCCTACACTGAGCATGGTCCGACATGCTCTTGACCAGTTTGTTAGTCATTGTTAGAAACCAGTAGCGATCGAAAAAAAAATCTTCCTTAGGGGTCATCCATATAGCACGTCACACCCATGAGGGGAGACGGGGGTCTAGCCAAATGTGACAGCCTATATTAAAAAGATGAAATATTTTTGTGTGACATGGGGGGGTCTAAAAGTGAATCGTGTGACGTACTTTGTGGATAGGTTACGTTTGTTAGGTAGCGTAGCTTAAAGGGCTAGCATATGTTGCTAGATTTAAGATTTTAGTAAAATACAGCTGTTTGTGTGTAGTGGGCACGGTGGGTGCTAGCACTATTACAGACTCCGGGGGCTCGGGCTCGCAGCGCCGCGCGCACTCCCGCGGCGTCACGGTCACGTCGCAACCCTCGCTCGCTATCGCCAAGCCCACCAACCCGTTCCTTTGTCCAGGTATCGATCACTTTTTTTATAAATTACTAGCCGTCCCGGCAAACTTCGTTTTGCCTTAGATTTTTTTATTTTTTAGATGTTTCAATAGTTATTCTGTTATTCGGGGCAGTATCGAGTGCAAAAATGCCAAAATTAATCGTTAAAAGTCATCAAACTTATACTGCCGTCCATGTCTAAAATCAGACTTCTATAGGGAACGTGCAGGAACTATAGGTGGCAGCACTAAATCGACAAAAGAGACACTATGCGGACAGTAAAAGAAACTTATCAGGCCTGAAGAAATATCATACTGGTTAAATGTTAATGTCAAGTACCTATCAGTGGCGTGGCGTAAAATATATCCTAGGGCAAGCCGGTGCAGATTTGGCGTACTTTTTCCTTAAGAGCTCTAGAATAAGGTGGTCACAAACCTGATATTAGGCGAGCCGGTAGGAATCGAGTTCTTTGGACGCCACGCCACTGGCGTACACGGTCAACGGTGTAGCCACGACAAAGTCGTGGCTACACTAACGTTAATCGTCTTTCATCGCAATAATAACAACGTTTCCCCAGCATGATAGAGTTCAGATTGGCGGCACCAGTTGGCAGCACCTTTGTTGTGTACATTCACTATACAACTTTATGGGTAAGGCTGAAAAATTGGGCTTATGTAACATAAAAGTAACTAAAAATATATGTTACTGAGTAACTTAAAAGTTACATAAAAGTATTCTAAAGGGATATTCACAATGTCTACAATACAAACACTTTTTGTACTAAGTGTTTATTTAAGAGATCAAATAGGTATATAAGGTCCTAATTTATTAGTTGCAGATATTTTTACAGCTGATAGTACTCGGTCTCTGGAGTATATTAAAGCATGAAACATTATAGCTTTTACGATGTTTTTTTGGAGAAAAAGGAAAAACAAATTTGCTACGTAATAACACCCTGTTAATGTGATTACTAAATGAAAACTCATTGAAAAGATTCTAGTAGCTCTTTTACGTACCACTTAACTGTAACTGGCCACTTCACGTAGATAAATTAAAAGACATTTTGCAGTTTTCCCGCCGAACCGTTACGACATTTACGACAACAAATTGTTGATATGACAGATAGTGTTATTGTGACATGTGATAATGCACATGATGATTTATTTAGACGAAATTATAATAAATTTTATTGTTAGGTAAATGAAATCAGAAAAGTTATATGAAAAGATTTCTGAATTTCTATTTAAAGTTAATTATTTTAATGTAAAGTATAATGTGTTAAAATATCTGCAACTAATAAATTAGGACCTTATATACTTTGGTACATTTTTGAACAAAGATGAATAAGTAATTAAAGGCTGATAGCCACACAAAAGCTGTCTTCACAAATAAAATTAAATCATAATTTTTCCCCGGATTACTTGTTATAATCATTGTAATTATGTAAAATAAAATAAAAAACACGTTACTCTTCTTTGTGTTGTGTTGCGCAGTTGGGTATAAAAATTAAAACAAACCAAATATTTTAAACTAAAAACCCGACTGCAAGAACTTGTAACTGAAAAGAAAGCGTGAACAAAGCTTTACTTTACTTTTATGTTACGTAACTTAAAAATAAATTAAAATGGTAACATAAGTAGGTAACTTAAAAGTAACATAAAAGTTAGCCTCTATTCACTTTCATTTGCATTATATAGAACAATAACAAACATATTAACTCGAACACGACACCTAGCTATAAACTAATATGAAGATTATATTAATAATGTATTACGTAATACAAAACAGAACAAATTTACCATGAAATTCACTCGTAACTTTTAAATTCCATAAAAAATCCTCGGCACAAGTTGAATCGACGCACTGAACTACCCACAAAATGGCCGACCAGTGAGAGGTATACCAAGACTAAAGAATAAATAGTGTTGCCGTTATAATGAAATCAAATTCCGCAAATCAACTGCTGAAATAGCAAGACAGAACGGTTACTTAAATTAAGTAACTTAAAAGCTTCAATATGTTGACTTGTCTTATGTTACGCGTAAATTATTATTTTAAATGGGCAATGCTAATGTTAAAGCTCGAAAAACGTTGCATTAATATATGACAGTTATAAAAAAAACTCCAACATATCAGTATAATATCACAAAACTAAAAAACGATAATTACAATCTTTCAGGAACATTTTTGGGACATTTTTATTTGTATGGAAATCGATGCAATTGCATAGAAGAAAAAAAAAATTGGAATACAAACACAGAGATTTACATTTGTTAGTGGACTAGAACTAGTAGAAAAAGTTTTGTATTTTGCACGGAAAATTAAAAAAGTAAAATTTTGTAATTACTTTTCGTAAAAACAATGCCGGACGCTTACAAGTCACGAAATCATCCCTTTTTTACGGCCTTACCCTTATAGTAGTTAGCTGGGTTTTTTTAGTTGTAGGACGGCATTGTAGACGTTTACACCCTTTACAAGACTTATCTGATTTTTTTAAATTTATTACAGTCATTATTTTCTGTCCTAATGTTCTTCTTTTAATTTCCAGTGGGTCATTACTTAGAAATTGAACCGATGCAAGTGCTTACGGCCTTAGGAGAGTTTGTATCGGTATTTGTTCCACCGGAGAAGAGAAGACTCTACGATATACTGTAAATATACGTTTATGTACCGTAAACTCAGATTTTTATAGTCCACAACCCACAACCATTATGCGCTGTCATCTTGCACGCTATTTTTTAACTCCAGCTATTTAATGCAGTATGTATTCAATGGGCTAGACGGCTAAAAAAACTGTTTAGTCCGTCAGTTAGATTATTAAAAAATATTGTACACGTATTTTTTCTTTTCTTTGACAAAGAAAAAATGACGAGGATAGAGTGCTTAGAAGTTTCGAGTGACGTCACGCCTAGGTACAATTTTCACCTAGGAGTGACGTCACAAGCCCCCACTCCAGAAGTTTGATGATCTATAACTTTGTCGATTTTTAATATTTTGATAAACCAAAAAATACGTGTCCCATATTTTTCCATAATCTAACTGACGGACTAAATAGAATTATATAGTTTTAACCCAGTCGTCATCCCTATTATTCCTCATGATTCATACGACTATAACTGGCACGGCAAGTACACATGTGGGGATACTCCAAAGTTTGGACCATAGTTGAGTGCATTGGACCATAGAGAACTTAAGCTACCCAAAAAGGCCCCCACGAACATTGACTTAAATAAAAAAAATACTTTTAATCTTAAAAAGACCTTTAATATCGACCGTGTTCCAAAAACTTAAAATTTTCACTTAGACCACTATAGTTGTAAGGGCAATAGGTACAAATAACGAATTAAAGGATACAATAAATAGTGTCAGATATAGGTACCTACCTGAAATATACACATTTTACTGTATTAGACTTACTTAGAATTAGAACCTTATTTAGGTAGGTACTAGGGATGTAACGAATATCGGTTTTTGAACATTCGAGAATGCGAATACGAATAATCGAGGTTGATATTCGCGAATGCGAATGCGAATACGAATATTGGTCATACAATTTTATGCTACTAGAAATAAACAAAATTAATAACTATGAAAATACAATACTTAATTTTCAATTATGATTTGTAATAAAATAAGTAATGAAGCTAAACGCGAAATTTCTTTAACTTAAAGGTTATGATTATCCATGCGGTAGAAAAATTGGAACTGGTGATTAAAAATAAATACCCTATTTTATATTTATGTCGGTACTTATCGAAGCGCGAGTTTTTAATTACTCGTTGATAGTTCCGAAATCCGACTCGAACTTGGCCGATTTTTTTTTTCATAATTTTAGGTAGGTACTAAAATGCACCAAAAATATTCGCAATATATTCAATTCAATTCAAATTCTCTTTATTTCAGATCAAACAATCCATAATATTAGTAAAGGCTTACGACTAGGTTAGTAGGTACATGTTGACAACTTATTATTATTATATTACAAATTGGGCTACACCCTTGATTTGTCCCATCCAAAACATGAGAATAGGACAATCGAATCTGCCCGCAATCTCCGCAAGCAAGGTATTAGAGCTTGCTCTCACCCGACTCAACAATGAGGCGATCTTTTTCCTAATAACGGCTTCAAACGTATCAATGTGTGCCTCCGTGAACATACCAGAGGCACTACATCTACTAGGCAACCCCATCAATATTCTGAAGCCGTTATTGTACTGGACTCGTAGGGCGCTGTAGGCTCTTTTCGTATACCTAACCCATAGGCTCCCCGAGTAAAATGACTGACTATAGGCTTTAAAAAGCGTCGTTTTCACTTCCTTCGTACATCGGGTGAACCTACGGGCAAGCATATTACTTCGAACCGCCAACGCCCTACGTTCCCTCTCAATATCAGGATCATCATTTAAATCACAAGTTACAATGTGGCCAAGATATTTCACCTTGTCCACTACATTTAACTGAGTACCGTTTAACATGAGGGAGGGCACATAGTAAGGTTTAACCTTTCCCGCCTTAAAAATCATCACCTCACTTTTTCTCGGATTGTAAACCAGACCATGCGCTAAGGCGTATGCCTCACACGCCGCCAAGAGTTGTTCAAGCGCGCCGGCAGATGGACCCAGCAGCACCATATCGTCGGCATAGCTTATGTTGTTGATACAAGTACTTCCAACATAGCAACCCGCATGCATGCTGCTGAGCCCAACTATTAGCTCATTGACATATAGGTTGAACAACCTCGGGGACGAAATTCCACCCTGTCTTACCCCACATTCTAACTTGAATTCATTAGATAGAGCACTTGCCCATCTGACCTGATTAATCTGTCCTCCGTACCAGTACTTAAAAATGGCTACACATTCATCCGGTACGCCTGTCCTCCTAAGTTTCTGCCAAAGCAGATCGTAGTTTACACGATCAAATGCCTTGGACAGGTCTAGAAAACAGGCGTACACGGGTGTTTTTCTCCTCGTGTAATACCCGACGGTATGCTTTAAACAGAGTATTGCACTTTCAGTGGACAGCCCAGCTCTGAAGCCGAACTGTGCGTCATGTAATCGCAGGTGCTTTGTAAGTACATTGTCAAGAATACCGTCGAGTATTTTAGCCACCGTGGTCGCGAGAGAGATAGGACGGTAGTTAGACGAATTAGACAAATCGCCCGTCTTATTCTTTACCACCGGTACTACGATTGTCCTCATTAGGTCTACAGGTAAATAGGAGTGACACACACACAGGTTGAAAAACATAGAGAGCACCCTTGGCAAGTGAACCCCAGCATACCTAAAATGCTCTATGCTGAGACCGTCGTGGCCAGGCGACTTACCTCTCTGCATTTTGCTAATAACCAACTTTATATCTTTCGCAGTAAAATAGGTAGATCGCCTGCCCTCCAGGGTCCCAGCATCCGGCTGAAGCCCGGGAGCGCACCCTTCTGGTAGAAGCGACTTCACTGTAAAATTATATTTAAAAAGTTCAGCTATTTCCCCTGGCTCAGACTTATCCTCCACACTAGCAGGTAGGCCAGGTTTCAAATTCATCCTCTGAGTACCCTTCCAAAAGTCCTTAAACTTCTTATTATTATGCGCCAGGGCTATTTTATCCATTTTGAACTGCTCCTCTCGATCCTGGCACCAACGCAACTTAGACTTGAAAACCTTTTTGGACTGCCGCATGTTATCAAAAACGAGGCCACTTGGTGGTCTCCCATCTCTATATTCGCAACTATTTTTGCGAATACGAATGCGAATACCGAAAATCTTGCGAATATTCGCAAATACGAATGCGAATACGAATATTCGTTACATCCCTAGTAGGTACCACCTTTGCTATTAACAACTGCCAACTTTGTTTGATTCGCACCTTAATTCTCAAGCTTAATCTTTCAGGGACAACGTTAAACCGCCCGATTTCACAACCCCCTCCCGTAAGCTGAGCTCGGAGGAGATACAGCAGTATTGGATGGAATGGAAGAATATTTTTCCGCCTGATAAGGATAGATTTTGGGATGGAATGCTCTCGGGACTGAATAACTATTTGCCGATTTTACAAGGTAAGCATCGGTAGGCGCACAAGTGTTTTACGTTAAATAATATTATCTTGGAATAGGAAACCAGAAATCAGCATGCAGGCTGACTGCTAGAAATCAGAAACTGCTGATACCCAACGCATACAACCTCTGATAGGGAACGTGCACGAACTATAGGTGGCAGCACTAAACGACAAAAGAGACACGGGCGGACAATAAAGGAAACTATCGCCCCTGTCAAATCAAGCTGTCAATGATAATATGTAAGTGTCAATGTCAAACATAGTAAGTCGTAGCTACACTGACGTTAATCGTCCTTTAACGCGATAAATTAACGTTATTAACGGCGTTTTCGTCAATGTGGCCCCAGCATGAGAGGGTATATGATTTAGATTGGCGGCACCAGTTGGCAGCACCTCCGCTCCGTCGTGCACGTTCCCTTAGAAAATCTTGCAAACGCGTTGTTGCTGCGCCTATCTAAGAACGTATATGTATCACCTTATGTATCTGTCACCGCCAACTAGCTTATAGTGCGAATCTTGCCAGGTGAATTTTTCGCTTCGAGCCCTAATCTTTCAAACAAAGGCCATTGTATCCATTATGGTAGCTTTGCTATAATAGACACAATGGCCTAGCGCCAGGCGCTACAAGCTAGTTACAATATTTATTGTATCTATTATAGCAAAGCTACCATAATGGATACAATGGCCTTTGTTTGAAAGATTAGGGCTCGAAGCGAATTCAATTTGCATGGCTTAACTAGGTCGATTTGTTAGATGAGGTTCCCAAACTCTTGTTTTCCTTGCTGAAATTTTTCTTTTCGCTTTTTTTCCCGAAAGCGATTATCACCATTTACTTTTTTCCTCTGCAGCTTATTTTCACAGTCACTTTGTTTCCGTTTCTCATATGTTTTCGCCTCAATTTTAACCTGCAGTTAATTTCTACATTCGTTTTTTTCTTTGTTGTGTTTTTTTCAGTGTCGTTTTTGTCCGCAGCCAGTTTACTTTCACATTTGCGATTTTTCTTTGCCGTTTTTAGGGTTCCGTACCAAAATGGTAAAAAAGGAACCCTTATGGTGCGACTCTGTCTGTCTGTCTGTCTGTCTGTCTGTCCGTCTGTCACAGCCAGATATCTCAGGAACTACTGATGCTATCGATTTGAAATTTGGAATAGTGTTAAAAGTAGCTAACCCGAGCTTATTGGACATAAAAAATATCTTGTACCTTTTTTACTTTTTTTTTAAAAGGCTCCGTAATGGGACTTTGAAAATTGAAAGTAGGGCTATTATATTGAGTGGGGTATCAAATGAAAGGGCTTAATTTGTAGATTAAAACATAATTTTTATTTTTTTTCTTAAATAAGTAGTTTTTAATTTATACATTTTTATGTACCATTCCCCCCCTATTATCTCCGAAGTTACTGATCAGAAAAATGTATCATAATTACTGATTATCAATATCAACCTGAAAATTACAGGAAAAATAGAACGGTCTTGCTAACCTTAATACTTTTTTAGAAATTTACAAAAACTTAATCCATCCATTAATCCATCTAGCGGAGAGTAGCAAAACTAAGCGATGGCCTTTTTCACGCTAGGGGATTTCCGGTAAAAAAACTAGATGGCGCTAAATCACTAAACATTTAACGATGTTATAATTGAACAAAGAAACATAGTATAGTAACAATTAGTTCGTAAACAGCTAATAATAAATAAATTTAAATACTGTGTCACGTTTGCAAAGTTAAATAATTGTAAATAATATTATAATTATTTTACCAAGCTTATACATAGATGGCGTTGTAAATTCGGGGAACAGCATTTTGTATGGAGAATAACAGTCCTCTTGATTTAATGGTCCTTGCTATTAAATAGAATCATTACACGTCAGGTTCTAAATATTACAGGGAAAATATAACTGTTTTCCTAACTTGCACTGATTTTTAGAAATTTGCAAAAATCATAACATATACTTATTTGCTTCTACTAAACAAATCGACATACAGTTTTTCTTGAACTATTCGCGTATCTACTTATGAGTTTGTACGGAACCCTCGGTGCGCGAGTCCGACTCGTACTTGACCGGTTTTTTTTTTTCTGTGTCTCCTTTTTTCCCGCAGCCAGTTTTTATCAGGGCTCGGAAACCGGTATTTGCTCCATACAAAAATACCGGTATTCTTTCCGTTCTTATCGTTCTTTGGTTTATTATTTCGTTTTTGAACCAGACAATCTAATAATACGAAATCATGACTTAAATACATTTCTGAGCTCTACATAAAAAGCATAAAATAATTCAAAATAATGGACTATTTCGGGGTTTTTGCAAAATACCGGTTTCGAGCCCTGGTTTTTATAACAGTTTCCTTTCACTGGGGCAGGCGTATGTCACTCCGCGACTCTGTTGCGCGTAATTATTATTATTTCTTGCCTAATGCATCAGGCAAGTCAGTGATTGTCGCGCGCCGCGCCGACAGGAAGCGCACGTGTCCGCGCTGCACCGAGGTGTGTCGCTTGCGCATTACAAATACGAGTGACCAAAATGGATGTGAATCGTCATGCAAAAAAATGTATTGCAATGCGGCATGTTGTGTCATACTTTCTGGCGGAGACAAGGTATCGTACCGAACTCAAAATAGCATAAAAAAATGTCCGAACAATGTACTAAATTGTACGTTAGTTAAAAAAAATGTGTACTGCACATACTTACGAGAAAACAACGATTAATCTGTCACGGCTAGGAAGGATACTTTCTGGCGGGCGCTATCTATTTTACCATGTTGCCGTCGAGTTTTTGATTTTCTTATGAATCAGTAAAAATGTACTAAATTGTACGCTAATTAAAGAAAACTGTACTACACGCACTTAAGAGAAAACAACGTTCAAATGCCACCGCTAGGGAGCATACTTCCACCCCTATTTTAACCCCTTTAAGAGATGAGTTTCGAAAAACTGTAAACTGCATAATAAAGTACAAATTTAGTATTTTTTTTAGATTAATAACATTTATCAATATGTTCATGGTAAATTGGCATACACCCGCCGCGCGCCGTCCCAATGGGCGTACCCTCACATTGGAATAAATTCACGTACGGATTTTGTTAAATAGCGTACAATTTCGTGCATTTCTCGTACATATTTACTGCTTCATAAGAAAGTCGAAAACTCGACTGCTACATAATAGATAGCGCCCGCCAGTAAATATCCTTCCTAGCGGTTGTTTTCTCGTAAGTGCGTGTAGTACGTCAGTTTTCTTTAATTAGCGTACAATTTAGTACATTTTTTCATGCTATTTTTAATTCGGTACGATACCATTTCTCCGACAGAAAGTATGACACGGAAGGTTGCCGCCGTACGAACTTAAATTCGGATCACTAATTTTTCTGGCTTCCGCATTATCTATATTATATTATACATATCGATACCTTTAGACCGAAAGCGTAAACGCCGCAGGTTTTAATGGCGTTTACGCCCTTTGAGTCTAAAGGTATCGATATATAGATAAAGTTTGTGTTTGTACTTTGTTATACAAATAAGACTAATTCCGTCCCTGAAAATTCAGGGTTCAAGCTTTAGCCAGCACAAAATTACAGGAGGTTGAAAATTGCCTGAATGGAAACATATGATCATACATCGGGGTTTTCGGAGCGGGAACGTTTTACATTAGTCAAAGAATGTCGTAAGTGTGTTAAAAGTTATAACACACTTACGACCTTCTTTGATTGGTGTCAAACGTTCCCGCTCCGAAAACCCCGATGTACGCATATGATAGAAAATAAATAAATAATTTGCTTATAACGTTTAATTTAAAACTTAAAACATAAAAATGTACTTTTTCATAAACTTAATATTATGTATTACGATACATTAACTTAAGATAAGGGTCAATTGCAGAAAATATGTACCTTTTACTTTTTTTGTCTGATCATGGTGTGTCTTAAACCTTTTTACTCAGAATCATGAGCATTATTCATTTATAGAAAAAAAGTTGTCCCAAATGTCCCAACTACAAATTTTGAATCTCAGTTTCGTTACGTCCAAACTAAATAGAGGGGAAAATAGTAACGAAACTGTTAAAAAAAACCCCCGTTTTTAGTTTGGGCTTAACGAAACTGAGATTCAAAATTTGTACGGAAAAGATGGGATATTTGGGACAACATTTTTTTTTTCAAAAATGAAAAGTGCTCATGGTTCTTAGTAAAATGGTATAAGACACACCATGATCAGACAAAAAAAGTAAAAGGTAGGTACATATTTTCTGCAATTGACCAATAAAACATATTGCCATCCCCACGCTTAAATTAAGGTGGTAATATAAAAATTAATAGCCGGTTTCTTACCTAATATTTTAAGCAAGATAATCTTTTAAGACATTGTTCAATATTAATTTTCGATTCCAAATAATCATTTACAATTTTTTGAATTTTTTGATCCATTTCTATAAACTTATGTCCCCGTTTGCGATAAATTTTAACATTCATTTCCGACTGCAATATTTTGAAGTTAACATGCATTGCTTCATCCTTTAAAATAGAAATCAAATAGTATATGCTTCGATTTCTACTTACTTCCTTGTTAAGGTGGCTGTGCCAACCTTCGACCACGTTATTCGTCCTGTGTCTTTGTCCGTAACAAGAAAGCAGATCTATATTTTTTACAATGAACCACTGTTTGCTTAAATATTCGATAAAAGTATCAATATTTTTCAATGTTGCTGGCGGATTTGCTGACACGCAGTACCAACCTTCAAGAATTTTTGAATTCGGTAAATGAGCGATTGCAACACATTGAGACACAAATGCGGAACCTTCACGCGTATGCGAAATCTCCAAATCATCGGCTTTGCTCCATATAGCTTTCGATAAATGGAAGTAACAGCCACTTACTGTAGCTGTTTCAAATATATTTTTGCATGCTTTAATCGCAGCGATCTCGAAGTCCATTTTCATATATTGTGGATTAAATTCTGGTATATTGATTTTGATTGAATTAAATAATAATTCGTATGTATTTTGTGTTTTGTTTTCTAATAAAGCATATATGAATGGTACTACTTTGGTGTAGTCTTCATCGCTCCCGATATCCCCATGAATTGTGTAGAGTTGAGCATAAGGTTGGGGAACGATTTTGAAAGTTCCGTCGCAAAAGTAAGTGTGGACGTTTCTCATATTATCTTTGCATTGCGGACTCATAAATATAAGAACTCCGTTTGTGTGGTAACACATAAAGTCTTCCGACAAGTTTTCCGGCACTTGTATGTCCTCGCAACTCTCAATATTCCTTGATCCTATAACTTCATTGCGAGCCCTATACAACGAATGGCTTATTTTCAAAAATGTAGGGATTTTGTCGGCATAATCCTGTGCCAACTCATTAGACTTGTACTTTGCCATTTCCTCTTTGTAAATGGCTGGAATTGGTCTGTAATCCTGCACTTTTTTTTTCAAATTGATTATACTCTGCTTTATATCAATGGTTTGAAAGTCCGGTATACAGACGTGTTTATTTTCGTTCAGTATGCATGTATAATTCGCATTTAATTTCACTGATCCAGTACAATGTTTTTCTGAACATTTCCACACTGAAGTTCCGTTTTTGTTTTCACGGTGCAAATAATGCCTATGGCCGGCCTTAATTAAAAGTTGGCCTCCGCGATTACTGTCCATGAAATAAAATGTTTTATTCTGGTTACCACCAGACGTCTCACCAGAATCTTCCATTTTTTAGGTCTTACAAAGTAAAAGTTATTTTATTTCAGTGACCGCTCTAATGCGAAACAGGCAAATGACAGTGTCAAAGTCATACTCGTGGAGAAGTATTATTTTTCTATGATATAGAATTTTCAATTCCCTATTTTATCTGAAGAGGTTTGGTACACATTCAATCGTAAAAATGATTTCGATTATATCTATTCTGTATTAAACTAGCCAAGTCTCGATGAAGCTGCTTGTTTATCTCTAAAAAGTAATGAAATCTAGACAAAGTCGTGCCAAGTCTAAGGTTCCTTACTGCGATTTCTTTATTATTATAGTTAATGTTGTGTGACTTGGCCGTTGAACATTCTTTATACGTTAGTGGGTACCTACAAGTCAATTTGCGTTTAGTTAATTAAATTATACGTTAGTGGGCACAATCAACAACAGCCTAAAATGAGACACTAGCGTCCAATTACCAATACCAGTATGGGCTATTATCTCGCTTAACAAACATAGGTAGTTACAACAGATATAACATTACGTGTACACAAAATTGACTTGTACCCACTAACGTATAAAGAATGTTCAACGGCCAAGTCACACAACATTAACTATAATAATAAAGAAATCGCAGTAAGGAACCTTAAACTTGGCACGACTTTGTCTAGATTTCATTACTTTTTAGAGATAAACAAGCAGCTCCATCGAGACTTGGCTAGTTTTTTACAGAATGTTTTTGGTGGGATTTCACTTTTTTTTGTAGAAACGTGGGCATATTGAATTATTAGATTTTCTTATTTGACACAGTTTTTTTATTTTTATTTTTGGTGTCTTGTGTTTTCTAATCAAGGTCACCAGGTACTCCAGATCTTCGATTATCCTAGTTTTTATAGTTTTCCCTTTATGTCGCCATTAAAGCCTAACTCTGTACCAAATTTTAGCTCTCTGAGTTTATGGGAAGTACTAGTTCTATTCTGATGATCATGAGTGAGTGAGTGAGTGTCATAAATGGAAAACTTTGCTTTCGCTTAACTTCGGAACTAAATGACCTACAGACTTGAAATTTTGGATTTTAAGTATGTGATTATAGCTTACTGGATGACGAAAATTTCTGCGTTCTGGTCTTATCCAGAGGTTCTCAAATAGGGGCCTGAAAGTGCGGCGAAATGGTTCCAGTAAAGGATAGTAGAAGTAGAAGCAAATTGCTTCGCGCTCGACTTGGCGGTGCGACCTATGTTATATTTATAATGTGCTAGGAAACCTAATCGTAATTGCAGTTTTGAGTGTTATAATACATTACTTCCCTAGAGAGGTAAAACAAAGAATGTCTCAGATCGCAGGTACTTGACATCCGAGCCGAAGGCAAGGGCGATAAATATGCGATCTGAGGCTTTCTTTATTACCTCCCGTGGTAAGTAAAAATTTTTTCATCACACTTGCTCGAAAATGGTGTTGTTACACGAAGGTTTTGCGGCCGTAAATAACCTATTACGGCCTAGGGCGTAATGTTTTTTTTTTATTTGAATATTTTGGTTCTGTTTTACTCTTATTTGTCATGTTCAAAAGAAACGCCAACTTACTTTTTTAACTTATCACTGAAATATTTATTTAAAGAGAACTGTTATTGCAAATATGTACATGTAAATGTAAACACATATTTCGGTAACTTTAATTAATTGTTTAAATAGTGTATTTCAGTATTTTGCAAACATAAAATCAACTAAAATGGCCGTTTTAGGTCATTACCGCTATGGTTTCTGAACGTGACGTGAATCGCATTATCTATGGATATATATCACTTTCTTTTTTTATCCTACTGAGTGGATAAGTAAGGTTATATTATTAAGATTTCCTCACAAGTGTGATGAAGAACATTGTGTGTGCCACGGGCGGTAAAGGAATTACAAACTTGTGTTATTAAAGCCCTCGACTTCGCCTCGGGCTTGTAACAAACGGGCTTGTAACAATGTACTATTATTGCCAGGTATGACTACAGATTGAGGTCTACATATTTGCTATTTGCAGTCACGCGCAGCAACTGGTCGCAAAAGCTGACAAAGCTACTAGTCAAGCTTAAAAAAAAATTAGGGTTCCGGAGCCAAAATTACTAAATAATTT
Organism: Eudemis profundana; assembly: GCA_947034925.1. NCBI lineage: Eukaryota > Metazoa > Arthropoda > Insecta > Lepidoptera > Tortricidae > Eudemis > Eudemis profundana. The sequence goes on from OX344815.1 coordinate 16,804,979, forward strand.
TACACCCAGAATAATTAATATTTGCTCTAGGGAATTATAGCGAGCAAAAAAATATACAACTAAGTAACAAAACGAATGAGAAGAAACGCATTTGTACACAAATGCGAGCATGGTAATAATTGCTTTAGGGAAATATTGCGTGCAAAAAATATGCTGCTAAGTAATAAATCGAATGTGAAAAAATGCGTTTGTGAACAAATGCGATTAAAAAAACTCACTACTAAGAAATAGTAAGACATGGAAATTAGAGAAATGGGAAATTATGAGACTAGGAATAACCGCGAAAAGAAAATTAGCCGCAAGGAAAACATGAGTTTGGGAACCTCATCTAACAAATCGAAAAATTTCAGCAAGGAAAACAAGCGTTTGGGAACCTCATCTAACAAATCTTTAGTGGGTAGGGTCAATCGTGTAACTCATAGCGATGAGCAAGAAACATATAACTTAATAAAGCAACATTTCAGCCTGGAATCACTGGGCGTCGAGCCGCGAACGCAAAAGTCCGACCCCGATAAGCGCGCCCTAGACATTTTAGATACACTGAAAAAATTTTGCATAGGTAACTGTAACAAACATTTCGGTTACTGCGTACATAATTTTTGGGACTTGCGAACTGTGTGTTACAAAACCGTGTTTGGCTATTAGTGTTCAGGTGTTCAGGTATTTACAGCTTAACTATTTTATGTTACTAAGTTGCGTTTTAAGTTCTAACTACAGCAAACGTGTTAGTCTGGATTTAAATGAAAAATGTTGTAAGTACCAACAAAACGAACAGTTAGATTCAAGTAGCTATTTTCGATAATAATTATCTAACAATTTTACAGCTTATAACCGAACTGTTAATTAATGTATAATACTGTTTTTTGGCTATAAATAATAAAGTGTTTTGTCATAATCAAATGAACCAGTTGTGTTGTTTTTCCGACTTATTTAGCTAGTAGTAACCAGATCATTTAGTTCTTAGTAGCCAAATCGTTTAGCTAGTAGTAGCCAGATCATTTGGCTATTAGTAGCCAGATCATTTAGTTCTTAGGAGCCAAATCATTTAGCTAGTAGTAGCCAAATTATTTAGCTAGTAGTAGCAAAATTATTTGGCTAGTAGTAACCAGATCATTTAGTTCTTAGTAGCCAAATCGTTTAGCTACTAGTAGCCAAATTATTTAGCTAGTAGTAGCCAAATTGTTTGTTAACTAGTTACTTATTTATTTTGCTTACCAGTTACAATATTTTGGCTGCTAGTAGGATTTTTTGGTTTGGTTACCAATAACTAAATTATTTGGTTATCACTAGCTTGATTAGTTTAGTTATTTGTAACTGATATCAGAGAGAATCGAGTTGTAATAGAGCGCTAAGTCAAAGAAAAAGTTGTGCCTCGAAAATAGCTGTTTCACTAGATATTTCGGGGCACAATTTTTTCTTTGACTTAGCACTTTATTACAAATCGATAATCTCTGATATCAGTTACAAATAACTAAACTAATCAAGCTAATGTCCAAATAATAAAGTTATTGGTATAACCAAACCAAAAAATCTTACTAACAGTTAAAATACCGTAACTTTGCTAAAATGTATGACGAAGCGTGGATTTAATTAGTAGTCAAAATCCAATTTAAAATGGAAACATGTTTAAATGATTTGAGAGCGGGCAATTTAGTAACCCGAATGGAATGGTTCGAGGATTCAATGACATTGACAGTTGTTGACAGTTAGAGTTTCGCGCGCGGGCTTCACGCGATATGGGTAAACTGATGTGTTGTGTTCGCGAACCAAACCATTGGCTCTTAAACTTGTAAAAATCACAGTAATTAGTGGCAAGAGTGTTCACATGAACCCAAGTGATTAGTTGAGATAACGAAGTGTGTCCATTTCCGAGTGTTTCCTTGACATACGCGCCCAAATAGTAACAATGATTGAGACCGATCGGCTAAGCTATTTATTCACTTCGACATCAGAAATGGGATTACCCAAGGAATCTCGGAAGTCACATACAGATCAGAGTGAACATATTTCACATAAGTATGAGTGCAAACGATGGGAATCTCCTTTTGTTATGCAACATGGAAAGTGGACTTGATTCAAGCGATACACTACAAGATTCACACGCTGCTGATCCAGAAATAGCATAACCCAAGTGGTATCTTGATAATCATCTGGCTGTCGACTACAGTAGAGGTTGGGAAATCTAGTCACTAAGAAATCTTCTGTCGGTAAGGTTGTGGAATTATCATATTTGATGATTGAGCACTTGGATAACAGTATAGTACATTGTGCACCGAGGGTAGTAAGAAGGGGATTACTAACGAGAGTCTATTAAGAGCCCGACGCCGTAGGCGGAGGGCTTTTAATGACTCGAGTTTGTAATCCGATTACTGCCCGTGGTACACACAATGTTTTTCATCACATTTGCGAGGAAAAAAAAAATAAAACATAAAAATCAAATAAACTAAACGCACCCGCTAAGAGACAACTTCAGCTGTCAACATTTTTCAATATAGTCTTCCACAGATAATGCTAAGAACTGCGTTTAGTTTTTAAACTTGACAGGCAATGCCGCCTGATTGTACCGATTTTCAAAATAAAATTTTAAACTAAATTAATTTAATTGCATTTAAATAATTGCAAAAATTACTGAAATAATAGTAAAATATACCATATAAGTGTTATATACTCTAAAATTGGTTTAGTAGCCAAGTTTTGAAGATGTGAAATAAACCTTGGCTGATTTGAAACCTCCTTAGTCTGAAGTGACGTACGGGTTGGTTCTATATTTTAAAACTAAACTCATAACTCCCACGGGAGTTATAGATTTTCATACAGTTTTTCCTCCCGTGGGAGTTATAGATTTTTATAACCCACGGGAGGTAAATCAACTCGAGCTGGTCTATAAGCCCGCGTGTTATAACACCCTTTACGAGCAAGTGTGATGAAAAGTAATTAACTTCTCTCTCTCTCTCTGATAAATCTTAATAGAAATGGTTAGTAGGTACATAATCATTGCCCGTGAGTGTGCCCATCAGCCCCGGGCTTGGTGCGGGCTAGTTCTCGGATGTTAGTGAGCAGACTGTGGTCCCCGTACTGGCACTATGCAGTGGTACATAATTATTGGCATACTCTGTGTCAAGTACATTATGTGTTCATCATCAGCTTAGGAGGTCTTATAAATTAAATTAAAACAGAAGTACTTAATACAGCGATGCAAGACTGGTAAGCATGGCATGTTTAGATGTAATGTGCTCTCCTCTTTTGTATGTCTGTGATCATGATTAAATCTAATTTGATTATTTATTACTCAAATTAAAATTGCAGTATAAGTTGCATATCATGTTCTGAAAATTGAGATAATTTAATGGAATATGTGATTAATACACGGAGGACTTTGGACACTTCTTTTAATCAACTATCACTCTATTTTAATCACAATATTGATTATAAACAAATCTCTATACAAATGACATTTATCTTGCTATCCTGAAGGCTGGGACTGGAGTGAATTGACATGTCGTTCAAAGAACGACATCAACATTCTTACATTCAAATTGAATATGAATCATTCAATTCTAAGCGGCCAGAGTTGATTGTAACAAAACCTTATTACAATAACAGTATAGGTGAAGTAAACTTTTACAAGTTAATATCTAAATTTCCTAGCTTTGATATTTCACACATGCTATAAAGAAATGGTATTCTAAAAAAAACAATGATTATGGGTCATTAAATTCACAGGGTTAGGATACACATGTGTCAGAGTAATCGGAGTGCATAGGGTATAACGGTCATGTTACTTAATAATAAGGGATTCGTCATGTTCGTTACGTAGATGACTATGACAATACTGTGTGACAGATACTAGCCTGTGTGGCATACACTGATCTGTGTGACACATAGTAGCCTGTGTGGCATACATTGGCCTTTGTGGCGCACTCTAGCCTATGTGGCACGCATTAGCCTATGTGGCACGCATTAGCCTGTGTGGCACGCATTAGCCTGTGTGGCGCTGACGAGCCTGTGTGGCGCTGACGAGCCTGTGTGGCGCTGACGAGCCTGTGTGGCACTGACGTTAGGTGGAATTAAATTTCCTATGTGGTAGGGTAGGTATAGCAGTCATCATTTTGAAATAATCTTGTGAGCTAAGTAGTATTTGCAAATTAAAGGAATGAACATTCTTTCTGAATAATCAATCTAGCTGGGGGTGCAAATGAGTGTTAGGAATAGAGTCATGCAACATAAGGTTAGTCAGGGTGACCGAGTGGCGTATGGTATAAACCATTGTCTATTATTCAGTCATAAATGCTAAGTGTACGGGAAATAGATTTACACACGAGGACGTGTGACTATGCAGGGTGGCCGTGACGAAGCGTGGATTTAATTAGTAGTCAAAATCCAATTTAAAATGGAAACATGTTTAAATGATTTGAGAGCGGGCAATTTAGTAACCCGAATGGAGTGGTTCGAGGATTCAATGACATTGACAGTTGTTGACAGTTAGAGTTTCGCGCGTGTTAGATAAAAATAATAATGATTTTATTTTAATATGATATTTACTTACCTTATTGCAACATTTCACTTTTAAAAGCAAGTTCCACACAGCAATGTGACATTTAGTCATTTGAGTCACTTAATAGATGTAATAAGGTTAGTATAAATTTCTTAATTGATTAATCCATAACGTTAATTGGTTCCATAACTTACAAATTGTTATTTTGTAGCCAAACTTATTAATTAATACTAAATAAACCTAACTGATAACTGTTTGAAATAATACTTCGATCGTACGATGTCCGGTGGGGTGACTGTGACGTCACTTGTTGTTGTGCAGTTGTGGAATCGCTATAAATACCTGTCCCCGGCAAGACGGCCTCACTTTATGTTCGGCTGTCGTCGAGGAACGAAGTTAAGTATTAAGTTAGCTTAACCAATGTTGTTATTATGTTTATTTATTTATTTTTTAATGTTGTATTGTGTTTATGTAGATACTCTGCAACTGTTTCTGTGTAATTATACTCATTAAAACCCTTTTATATAGATTGATTACTTTGGAAAATAACATAATAAATGTAATATAATTTATAAATGAATAAATGGTTATTTACGAATAAGTATTTTTGTTACTATTCTTACATCAGAAGTAGGGATATTCCATGCTTTCACTAATACAATTACACTAATTATTTCAGATATGGAATCGAGTGATATCAGCAGTCTTCTGAAGGCGATCCGTGATGCTGTTACAAGTTCACATCATAAGGATGACGACATCGCGCTGCCGGTTTTCGATCCTGAGAAAAACGACTGCGGGGCCACGAGTTGGTGCGACAGTATTGACCTCCTCGCGAAGGAGTTCTCTTGGAGCAGCATCAAAACAGCCGCTAAAGCCGGTAAGGCCCTTAAGGGCTCCTCTTTGACTTGGTTAGAATCTTGGGACCCTTCGGACGGTAGATCATGGGAAAATTTTCGCAGGGACATTATTAATGCTTACCCTGAAAAAAAAACCTATCCGAAAGGCTTAGTAAGGCTGTGTTATACTCGTCTGAGTCCGCGGAATCGTATGGAGAATATGCAAGGGAAAAATTACGGTTACTACGTAACACAAAAATTTCATTTTCGGAATTGCAATTGATTGAAATAGTTTGTGGTGGTATATCTGACGTTGATATCAAAATGGCGTCCTTAAATAATGGGGTAACCACAACTGCTGCCCTAATTTCACTCCTTTCAAGCTATGTAAAAACTAGAAAGAGACCCTTAGAAAATAATAACAAGGATGATTCAGGACTAAATGGAAACAAACGCCCGAGGCCTAACGGCGAAAGAAAATGTTTCAGTTGCAATAAAATTGGTCATTTGCAAGTAGCTTGTCCAAACAATCAAAATAGACGATCACCCTTAACGAATTCTTATGTGACACCACAAGGTCCTACGACAAATATGGCACCACAAGGTCCTATGACAAATAATCCTAGACCTGTTAAGACATGTACCTATTGTAAAAAAATTGGTCACACAGAAAACGTCTGCTATTACAAAAATTCAGCGTCAGTAAATTTGACCCCCAATCCAGAAGCCAATTTTTTAGGCAAATTGAACTAAAACTTACAAAGGTGACAATCAACGGACATGTAATAAACTCCTTATTAGATACTGGCGCAAGTTGTAGTTTAATTAAAGAATCGATAGCAAGAAAAATAGGATGCCATCTTGTACCTACATCAATTTATATCAAAGGAATAGGCAACAATAAGATGCATGTGTTTGCTATAATGTGTGCTCCTGTTCAATTTGAAGATATATGTGTAGAGCTGGACATGTACGTTTTTAGAGACAGTGATTTTAGCTATGATCTTCTCATTGGTAGGAATATCGTTAACCATCCGGACGTAGAGATTATTACGGACTCCTCCGGATCCCGATTTCTTAGGAAACCAGTGCAATGCAACACAGAAGTGAACTTAGTGTCTCATCTCTCTAAATTTTGTGAACTATCATCAAGGGTCCAGCATCTAGATCCTGGTTTACAAGAAAAGATAAACAATATTTTTGAAAAATATCCTTCTGTGTTGGATGGTACTGGTACTGTACGAACTGGTGAACTTACGCTACGTGTCAAAACTAATGAAATTGTAAACTATCGACCATACCGGTTAGCCCCGACTGAGAGGGAGAAGGTTGATGAAATTATCTCGGAATTACTAAATAAAAACATTATTCGAGAAAGCAACTCTCCCTTCGCTAGTCCTGTCATTCTAGTAAAAAAAAAGGATGGCAGTGACCGACTTTGCGTGGATTTTCGAGCTTTAAATAAAATTTTAGAAAAAGACCGATATCCTCTCCCTCTCATAGAGGACCAAATAGATAGACTGGGCAAAGCCAATTATTTCATATCAATAGACATGAAGAATGGGTTTTATCAAATTCCCGTGGCCGCTGATTCAATTAAATATACGGCATTTGTCACACCAGGGGGCCATTACGAATTTGTAAAAATGCCTTTTGGTATTTGTAATGGTCCATCCGTATTTCAAAGGGCAATAACGAAGGCTGGAACATCTGAAATTTCTATTAGTATACATCGATGACCTACTTATTCCGTTTCAAACTATGGAACAGGGATTAGAATACTTAGAACAAACGGTAAAAGCACTTAACGATGCCGGATTTACAATAAATTTGAACAAATGTAAATTCTTTGTTGATAATATCGAATATTTAGGGCGACATATTTCTCGAGACGGTGTGAGGCCTAGTGAATCCAAAATAGCAGCTTTAATTAATTCTCCTGCTCCTACTACCGTTAAACAGGTACGCCAATTTATGGGTCTTGCGAGTTACTTTCGTAAATTTATTCCAAATTTTGCGGTTCGAACAGCCTGTATTACCAAACTTACTAAAAATAATATAAAATGGGAATGGACTTCAGAGCAGGATTCAGCTAGGGCCTATGTCATCAATAAATTATCCAGTAAACCACTTTTAACTGTGTTTGATCCGAAGCTAGAAACAGAATTATATACTGATGCTAGTTCTCTGGGTTACGGATCCATACTGGTTCAAAGGATAGGCAATAAGAAAAACGTCGTTGCCTATTTTAGTAAGAGAACATCACCTGCTGAATCTAAGTATTGTTCTTACGATTTGGAGACTTTGGCTATATTTAATGCTCTAAAACATTTTAGAGTCTACCTCCTTGGTATCAAGTTCCGAATTATAACTGATTGCAATGCAATCAAATGCACTACGAACAAAAAAGATTTGTCCCCTCGTGTTGCTCGTTGGTGGACATTCATGCAGGATTTTGACTTTGAAATCGTTTATAAAAAGGGTAAATATATCGGACATGTCGATTATCTTAGTCGTAACCCTGTTGAGACTCCTTTAGTAAATGTCTCAACCACTTCAGATACAGTAAATTTAATAGAGGAACCTCAGTCTTGGTTGGAAACAGCTCAGCAAAATGACCCCGAAACACAACATTTGATAAGTCGGGTTTTAGCTGGTGAAATTGATACGAATCGATATCTATTTTTGGATAATTTGTTGTTTTACAAGGCTTCACTACAATCAGGAGAACCTAAACTATACGTACCAAAACGGACTAGATTAGATTTGCTTCGACTTTTTCATGATGAAAATTGCCATGTAGGGTTTCATAAAACATTAGAAAAACTCCGGGAACATTTTTGGTTTCCTCGTATGACTACTTTCGTACGTAAATTCTTGTACCACTGTCGGACTTGCGTTGAACGTAAGGGACACTCGGGACCGAAACAGGGTTTCTTACATCCCATAAATAAAACACCCGTGCCGTTTCACACTATCCACTTGGACTGTACAGGGCCTTTTCCACTTACAAATGAGAGATATAAGTATATACTTTTATTGGTCGATGGATTTACAAAATTCTGTATACTGAAGCCACTTAAAAGTTTAAGTGCCCCAGAATTAGTCCCCATAATTAGAGACACTATTACTCTATTTGGTACCCCTTCAAATGTTATTACAGACAGGGGCACTAATTTTAGCTGTCAACAAATCCAGTCCCTTTTTAGAGAATTGTCTATAGAACATCACATGGTTGCTACAGGAACCCCGAGGGGAAACGGTCAAATAGAACGATATGTCTCTACAGTCATTAATATGCTGAATACTATGTGTAATGATACGTCAGATTGGCCGAACAGTTTGTGGATAGTTCAACAGTCGATAAATACTACTGTTCAAAAATCGACAGGATTTACTCCGACTAGATTGCTTATAGGATGTAATGCAAATATACCCTCGGTTCAAGCTCGTTTAAATGAAGTAGACATTTCAGAAAGCAACAGTGATGTTAGGGCTGATAGGGAATTAGCTTATCAACGTTTATGTTCAACAGCAAATAAATTTCAAAGTCGTTTTAATACAGTCAGACGAAATAACAAGGTATTTCAAGTCGGAAATACAGTATATGTAAGCCAAGATCATAGACGTCACGCTAAACTCAGCCCTAAGTATAAAGGACCTTATGAAATAGCAACGCTCCTTCCTAATGATCGATTTGCGCTTAGAGGTATGGGTAGACTAAGGAATATTACAGTAGCTAAAGATAAATTGAGACTGTGGCCAGGTGAATTAATAGAGGAAAATTAAATAAAATATGTGTTAATTAGAAATAATATTGAAACTGCTGAAGTCATTGCTTTATCTAGTCCGTCTCATGTGCAGCAGGTGTGGGACTAGCGATGTATGAATTGTATAACGCAGTGACCGTTGCTGCTGCGTCCCCTAATGTTATAGGTGGAGCAGAGCAATGTTGAAATGTAAACTAACTGTTACAATGATTAATAACTGTAATAAATCAAAAAATGTGTATATTTACTAATGCATTGTTTTTTTTTGTGTACTTCGAGGACGAAGCACATGTCAGTATGGCCGTGTTAGATAAAAATAATAATGATTTTATTTTAATATGATATTTACTTACCTTATTGCAACATTTCACTTTTAAAAGCAAGTTCCACACAGCAATGTGACATTTAGTCATTTGAGTCACTTAATAGATGTAATAAGGTTAGTATAAATTTCTTAATTGATTAATCCATAACGTTAATTGGTTCCATAACTTACAAATTGTTATTTTGTAGCCAAACTTATTAATTAATACTAAATAAACCTAACTGATAACTGTTTGAAATAATACTTCGATCGTACGATGTCCGGTGGGGTGACTGTGACGTCACTTGTTGTTGTGCAGTTGTGGAATCGCTATAAATACCTGTCCCCGGCAAGACGGCCTCACTTTATGTTCGGCTGTCGTCGAGGAACGAAGTTAAGTATTAAGTTAGCTTAACCAATGTTGTTATTATGTTTATTTATTTATTTTTTAATGTTGTATTGTGTTTATGTAGATACTCTGCAACTGTTTCTGTGTAATTATACTTATTAAAACCCTTTTATATAGATTGATTACTTTGGAAAATAACATAATAAATGTAATATAATTTATAAATGAATAAATGGTTATTTACGAATAAGTATTTTGTTACTATTCTTACACGCGCGGGCTTGACGCGATATGGGTGAACTGATGTGTTGTGTTCGCGAACCAAACCATTGGCTCTTAAACTTGTAAAAATCACAGTAATTAGTGGCAAGAGTGTTCACATGAACCCAAGTGATTAGTTGAGATAACGAAGTGTGTCCATTTCCGAGTATTTCCTTGACATACGCGCCCAAATAGTAACAATGATTGAGACCGATCGGCTAAGCTATTTATTCACTTCGACATGTATATTACTCAATGTTGTTTCAAAACATTGTTTCCGCTATGTATCATTTTTCTAAATTTTTTTGTTTCTTTAAACTGAAGATTTCAATATTTTTATAAGGTCATTTTATAAAATGCATTTATGTCAAACGATACATCTGGGAAACAGTTTTATTTCTACAGGGTGGGAGGGACTATACCGACATACTTTAGCCATGAATTCCTGGTGGTGTGACGAGTAAAAAATGTTATATCAACATGGGTCGAATATTGTCATTTTACATTAATAGTCTTATGGAACAAACTAAATCAGTAAATTAAGCCCCTCGTTATAAACATGTCCTTACTGGCTGAAAAGTTATCAAAAAGAAAAAAAAAAGCTAAAATGGAAACGAAAGGTCAATTTTTTGGCCTCGTAGTCGCTTACCATCAAATACTGCGAAGGTTAATTCCTGTTTGGTTAAAGGATTTTAAAAAAATAGTAAAGGTATCTTAGTCACATTTATTAGGGCTTGTTACACACTTGGCATTTTTCATTTACAAAATAATGAATATCTCGGAAAGTAAGCGTTTTTCGACTATACATCACATAACATTTTTTACTCCTAATAGTTGTTAGAATCTATAGTTAAAGTTTGTCGGTATAGGTCCCACGCTGTATAGGTGGTAGGCCTTAATAAAAATTCTTCGTTACAATGTTAAGTAGTTTTATTCATTACTTTCATCAATCTTGTAATGAGTTTTATTTTTTAGAGAGTATATTCTGTACCTATCTGGTAAAATTAGTACAAATCAACAATTTTATATACCTCTTTGTTTATATAATCATAAGTAGGTATTAAACAAGGACCATTAAAACAAGAGGACTGATATTCCCCATACAAAAAGCTGTTCACCGATATTTACCACGCCATATGTATTAGCTTGGTATAACAATTAAATTATTTACAATTATTCAACTTTACAAACGTGATACAGTATTTAAATGTTAGAATTTATTTATTATTAGCTGTTTACGAACTAATTGTTACTGTACTATACTATGTTTCTTTTTTCAATTATAACATCGTTAAACGTTCAGTTTATTAGCGCCATCTAGTTTTTGCCTGGATATCTTGCGGTCGGGGTACGATCCAAAGTATGGAGAGTGACGGTCCTCTTGTTTTAATGGTCCTTTGTATTAAGTATAACAATAACATAATCTTGACGTGTAATATTTCGTAATATTATGAATAAATGACTATGAGTATAATCTTATAATTCTTCTCATATTTTTTTCAGACTTATCAGTGACCCTTAAGGCCCGGTAGGACCTGGCTCGTCGCGATATTGAGGGGGTGAAGCAGGGGCACTGTGCGCGGGGCCCCGAGCGCGCGGGGCGGCGGCGGGCGCCCGCTTGCCGTAATACTCCGCGCCATAGCTTAGCTTTATAAATTCACTGACAGATCGTTCGTGCGTATTGTCTCACGTTTATTTTTTTACATCCTTTCATTGAACTTGCAATGTAACTATGTTTGTTCGAGTGAAATCTTGTAACTCAATTTTGAAGCAGGCATCTTCAACCAATTGAGCTGAAATTTTGCAACAATATGTAATAATCAGATGACAATGCAATATTATTGTGACATGACAGCTGATCTGATCATGTAGCCTGATAGTAGTCATAGGATCATCTTAATAGGCTACTTGACAGTGTGAAAAATAATGGAAGAATTATGGATATATGTATTAATTATGAGTATTAAAACCAATTTACGTCAATATTACTAAAAATAAATGGATAATTTATTTATAAAACTCGGATGAAAATTGATTATTTTTTATCTGTCGCCATTTTATCGAAAACGGTTTGGTTTGGCCGATGACGTCACACCATAGTAAACAGCATCGACAGCATCTGTCAATCCTATTTTTAAAGGTAGAACGTTATGCGATCCTCGATGACATTTGTCGGTTTACTATCATGGGTCGTCATAGACGCCATATTGTCCGAGAAACCGTTTTGGCGGTTAATTTTAAAAGTGCATTTTTATTTGCTTTTTTCGGAAAAAATACACAAAAGAATTAAAAATTACAACTTTCTAAGTGCTCAATAGACATCATTAAACAGTCGGATTGACTTTGCAGAAACCTGTCAAGTAGCCTATTATATAACATACCTAAATTCATCGTGTTTGGGTTCATTTGATTAGTTGTGCCACGCAGTTTGCAATTATAATAAGAAGTACTTAAGCTTGTCTCAAAAAACTTTTTTTGTCAGGAACTTATTTCATATTCAATCAAACACTACATTTCGAAAATTTAAGGTAAAGTAATATTCTAAGAGTTACAGGTATAAATTAAATAAAGGAACAATGTCTGATTTGAACACGTAATAAATTATTTCCTCGGTCTGTTATGGATTAAGATTTTAACTTTTTCATACAAATTAAATAGTATTTTCAATGTACGTTAACATCAGTCTAATTGACGTCGCTTGTCACGCTACAAACATAAAAAAATATCGCAATACATTACGGCTTCAAATAAACTTTAAAGTGTACCTACTAAAAATAAATGTACTAATGTTTTTTATAATGTGTTTATATTTTGTAATTTCATTTCGTATTTTACTTTTTATATATATATTGTAAAAAGCCTAATCTAAGAAAATAAAGATATACCAACATAGAAATGTACTAAAATAAAAAACATAAGTTATTTTTAAATGTGGCTGAACAAATGTTGTTCAGTTTGAGGAGTACAATCTTCGTTTTAATTATTAGCCCCGGTTACAGGCCACATATTGTATACATTAATATGTACAATTTGTTTGGCTCCACATTCAATAACCTTTCCGATCCGCAGACTCATCTTTGCGATTATTATTATAGCTTAAATTTCCTAGTGAATTAGAGGTAGTTAAAAAAAATATTTGCATGAAGTTATATAACTGTTTTGATACACGTCGTCATACATACTTCTTACATACTTACATACATACATACCGGTCAAACACATAAGCGTCCTTTGGGCTTCGCCGCAGTCGGGTAACATACATACTTACATACATACGGGTCAAACACATAACCCTCCTTTGGGCTTCATAGGTTACGCACACAGGGGCTGCCGGATGTCAGCGCAGCCCTTAGCTTGCCTAATGCTTTAGGCAAGGAATAATAATAATTACCGCGAAACAAAATCGCGGAGTGAGATATGCCTGGCCAAGTGTAGACATAAAATGCACAACATGGGAGGTAATAGAAAGCCTTCCATCGCATATTTACGTCCCTCGCTTGCAGCTCGGGCCGCAAACTTCTGCGATCTCGGCCTTTCTTTGTATTACCACCCTAGTTGTGAATGTACTATTCTAAGGTCACCTTTCGGCTCCATCACAGACCGCTTCTTACCTACTCTACTGATAAAAGTTCATACATAGTGTTTAGTTACACTATATAGTTCATATGTAGAAAGTACATACATTGTTACAAACGGTGCAACATTTGCACAGTCCGATTTGTCCTAAGTAGAAAACAAGTATCTTCCCTAAAGATGTACCTTTTTAATATAATATTTATTTAATAAATAAATAAAGGCACCCTCGATAAATACTTCATTCGCTAGAAAACAATAATTCTCGGGAAAATAAGTTCCTGTCAAGAAAGTGTTTTTTAGTACCGACTGTATTCTTTTTTGTATAATCGCAAACTGCACGTCAAAAGAAATCAAATAAGTTCAAACTACCCAAATTGCACTGTATGTTTATTAATGTAAAGTTAATAAATGCGTGTAATATAAAAAATGACATTAAACTTATAAAATATTAATTTATTACCGAATTTTTCAATAACATAATTGTCATCATATGAAAATTGTAATCAATCATAAGCGTCATAGAAATACAAACTACCGATTTTGATATTTGGTCGAAGTGAACCATCTGGTACGACTTGCTTATATAACTTACGGAAGTACAATTTTGTATAACGAATTATGCATGTTTTCTTACCCTATTCTCTCTCTAGATTGATGTTATGCTTACTGTTATTTTTTATTTATTTTATAAACGATTTTACAACAATCACTGACATGTTTTATGCCCAGAAAGGCGCGGAGAAAACACGACACAGGTCCAACGTTGGCAGAAGCCTTATCAATACTAGCGGGGTGACGGGCGTCGCGGTAGGTCCACTAGGGTCGGGCGGAATGCAGATTATTGCAGATTATCTTCGATTTCTAACATAATAGTATAAGTTATCAACCCAAACATGAGAGGAAGCCCTGCATGACTGTGAAATCATGATTGTCAGGTATTAATTTTGTCAGAAAAGGTAACTGGTAATGAACAAAATGAAAAAACTACTTTATTTTATAGTGTTTTCACGCTACTTTTCTATCGAGCGAAGTGTTCGCTATCGTGTTCTAGGTGAGAGGAAGCCCTAGATACAGTTCTGAATATTATTATATATGTTTTACAGTGACCTACGAGTCAAATAAGTGCTCTAAAAATGATTTGGAAACTAGGCTTCCGCGCCCGATTCTCGTACTACCTCGCCTTAAGTAATCATTTGGGCGTGCACTGCGTTGAACGGGAGCCCGGCGCGGGCGTTAGCTCCGGGTGTGTTTCTTGTATATTCGCAGACGCAGAGAGCTGCTCTATCAATATACAGGAAACGGTACTCGGAGCGGACGCCCTGCGCCGGGCTCCCGTTCAATGCAGCGGATGCCCTTACAAATCTATTTCACCCATAATAGGGAACTTGCATGAATTTTTTTATCGCATTTATAGTATTTTATGCAACAGTTGTATAAGAAGGTTCAAAAAATGCGAATTGCGTGAGTTGCGATACGAGCCGCGAATGCGGCGAGTATCGCAAATAGAGACCCAATGAGCGTTTTTTGACTTAATTATACAACGTTGCATACAATACTTTTTCTACGACTAGGTAAAAATATAAAATACATGGACGTCACGCGTGTCTCGTCCGGTCTCTCCGAGTGTGTACAGCCGGCATGACAGTTGTGTCTATGGTAAACTTTTTTTTGATATGGCTGGTGACACGATGTGACGAAAATTAAAATACTTTTTTTTTATGTTGGCATCAATTAATTTAATTCGGAAAGTTTTGTTTTTCTTATGAATCGTAGGAATTTAATTGTTTGTTAAGTTGGTAGTTGTGAATTTTTATCGTGAAGTTAGAACTGAGCGCTTAATCCTTGACCTAAGTTTAACCTAGATTTAGAAGTCTGTGGATGCTAGCAATAACGTAAAGTGACTATAACGACACTAGTGCTGTTATGGGGAATAGAGTATAGACTTCTCTGAACTCAAATTATGTATGTTCTTATATTAGTGTTCGTGACCAAGTAAAAGACAGATAACAGTACAGGAGTAGAAAAAATAATAAAAATATGAAAACATCATAAAAAAAGATGTCAAAAAGTTAAATTAAAATCGCCCGAGAAATACGGATGATATAGGCATTTTAAACTGCTAATTAGACAGAGAAATCCGACACAGACTGTAACGTCACACGATACTACGGCCATATAAACTCCATATTAAATTCTGTTTTCCAAGAAAGAGATAGAATGAAATGTTTGATGGCTTATATCTTGGTTACTTCTTGGCCGATTATAATTTTAATTTCACTTTTTGCTATCTTTTTTACCGTATTAAAATATTTCGTTAAGAAATGCGATAACCAAAATTCATGCATGTTCCTTATTCTAACACTAACAATAATACTTTTTTCTACTCCTGTACTGTTATCTGTCTTTTACTTGGTCACGAACACTAATATAAGAACATACATAATATGAGTTCAGAGAAGTCTATACTCTATTCCCCATAACAGCACTAGTGTCGTTATAGTCACTTTACGTTATTGCTAGCATCCACAGATTTCTAAATCTAGGTTAAACTTAGGTCAAGGATTAAGCGCTCAATTCTAACTTCACGATAAAAATTCACAACTACCAACTTAACAAACAATTAAATTCCTACGATTCATAAGAAAAACAAAACTTTCCGAATTAAATTAATTGATGCCAACATAAAAAAAAAGTATTTTAATTATCGTCACATCGTGTCACCAGCCATATCAAAAAAAAGTTTACCATAGACACAACTGTCATGCCGGCTGTACACACTCGGAGAGACCGGACGAGACACGCGTGACGTCCATGTATTTTATATTTTAACCTAGTCGTAGAAAAAGTATTGTATGCAACGTTGTATAATTAAGTCAAAAAACGCTCATTGCGTCTCTATTTGCGATACTCGCCGCATTCGCGGCTCGTATCGCAACTCACGCAATTCGCATTTTTTGAACCTTCTTATACAACTGTTGCATAAAATACTATTTCACATTCAAACATGACTCTGTCATTATTATAAACAGACACATTATTGATCATCATCAGAGATCGGATACTTGCGTGCCATTACTCGCAATAATGGGGACGCACATGTTAATAAATTGATGAGATTCAATTTCGATACCTAGAAAGATAGTAACAATTTAGTGGTAGATTCAAGTTTTATCGATATGCTTTCAAAATAATTATATAAAATTAGCAATAGTATTACGTAGATACATTTATGTAAGAAGATAGTGAAGTTTTTCCTTTGTTGATTACTTTTTTCATAAAAAAATATTTAGACATTGATTTTACTATGGTCACATAAGAATATTCGACAAACAAATTATAAGTCATGACGACATTACTGCGAGTAATGACGCCAAGAATCCGGTCCCTGATCACCATAAATGCAATAACACTTAAGGTGCTTTTCCACCGGCGAGGCGGGGCGAGGCGGGAATTGAAATTTCATACAAGGCGCGAGACGCAACATAAACATAGACAATCAATTAGTTGTAGCTACATACCAAGAATATGCCTCCTTGCTGGTTGAGTGCTTTAAATTCAGAAAAATATTGTTGAATTGTGTAGTCATGACGCTGTAAAAGGCTCAATCGGGCTTTGGTAGTACTGGTCCAGTAATTTTCAACAGTTTCCCAGGGATCGCAACAGTTTTTCAACCATAACATTTTCTCTTTTGTATCAGTTTCCAGATGGTCTTGCAATTGTATGACTGCTGCTTGGGTGCTGGTGCTAGGGCGTGGCGATCCCGGGTCACTGGATGATGACGCTGATTCACAGCGTTTCTCTCTTCGCTTAATAACACCGCATTTTATATAGTCTCTCCTGCGTTGTCGATAGCAGTCAAGCAATTTTCCTTTTGCTGAATTTTTTTGCTGAGGGCTGTAGCTGGCAAAGGGAATAAAATAGACAGAGGAACTTTCGTTTTTAAAAATTTCAGTAATTTCAAACGCCAACTGGTACAATCGTGAACTAGTAATGGTCTTCTCAGGATCATCCATCAACTCATCATTTATGATAATATTGCAAAGCCGTCTTCTTGCAGCATTGTCCAATAAACCTGTCTCTTCGTAGCGAAGAAGAAGTCCTTTTCCATCATTGTATTTCATTAGTGTTTCATACAATTTCTAAAAATGGAATAAATTTCTCATCAAAACATCCTTAATCAATAATCAAATAGGAAAGAAACATTGACATTTAGATAAATATTATGTTTAATTCCGTTTCATATCAAAATGGCAAATAAAAACATTACCCTCCTTTGCGTGCGCAGTGGGGTAATAAAAAAGGAACCCTTATGGTTATACTTCGGTGTCTGTATGTCTGTATTGAATGTGGAAATATTACCACAATTATCTACATTTATACAAAGACAAAAGCACTGAGAAAAATCAATTGTGATTGGTAGCGATCTAGACCGAACCCGCGTCCGACCGATCACAATTGTTTCTTTGGTCTTTGTATTAATGTAAATCCTTAGTCAAATTAAAACAAAATATCAATAAAAATTAAACACTTAAAAATACAAAAATTAACACAAACACTTATTTTTATGAAGTAGATGGGTCGGTTGGTTGCATTAAAAATCTTCCATAGAAAAAGTATGTTAGGTACCAAAAATTACCACTATGTTACTAAAAAAAACCGGCCAAGTGCGAGTCGGACTCGCGCATAAAGGATTCCGTACGATCCTATTAAAAAAACTTTCTCAACCCAGCTTAACTGGCCGGTTAAATTTAGTTTGCTCCTGGTATGTATGGCGTCAGATACAAATGAGGTGCAAACTTAACGCAACCCGGTTGTTCAGAAATTATTTTTGAAAAAACTATGTCAAAATTTTAGGCCTATAAGTTTTGGCGATAAGGGGGAATGGTACATTTTTACCTATTTTCTTAAATAACTTAGTTTGCAAAACCTTTGTTTAAGATTTGATCCTAAATGGTACCGTATTTTTCCTTATGAGGTACGGAACCCTAGAAAATAACTTAATAATCAATAATTTCGCTTAATTAATATTGAGATTTCGAAATCATGTTGATCCTTGTTTGATTGAAACGTGCATAAATTTTAAGCAAGTACCAATTCCATCAAAATAGTTTATTTTACATGAGACCCAGTTTAACTGCAATACATTTTTAAATGACCCAGGTATAGTGTGATCCAGGTTATGTTGTGTCC
This sequence comes from Eudemis profundana, assembly GCA_947034925.1. Taxonomy (NCBI): domain Eukaryota; kingdom Metazoa; phylum Arthropoda; class Insecta; order Lepidoptera; family Tortricidae; genus Eudemis; species Eudemis profundana. Next base: position 16,823,763 of record OX344815.1, read on the forward strand.
AATTCACTTAATAATACAATAGTATTGTGTGGTCTTGCTAACTCATCGTAACGTCATAAAAGATAAGCGTACTTTAAAGATAAAGACTATACAACAACATTTACATTTTAGCGGATTATTAACTCTAGGGCCTTTGCCAAAAGTTAAAATTGATTTTGTTTTATTTGAATACTCCCGTGGGCCCTGGCGTTTACCTGAGCCCCTGAGAATAGGAAGGTACCTAGAGCGCCATTGTTCTATTAGTGCACCCGTAATCTATTGCTAATGGAGATAGAGTCGATAATCTATTGACCTTTAAAGCTGGCTGTAAATACTTTTTACATCCTCAGGTAAAAGGTTCCGCTTTGTCGCATGTCAATAAGGGCGAATAATTGCCCACTAGTACAGAAATTCAGACAGAAATGGACATTATTGACGATCGACAATGTGGTACCTTTTACTTGAAAACGTCACATATGGTCATTTTGGTGCTTTGCGGTTAAACCCACAATAGCATTGTTACTTATAAGTGGAAAAGACACAACGAAAACCATTTTACTTGAAAACGTCACATATGGTCATTTTGGTGCTTTGCGGTTAAACCCACAATAGCATTGTTACTTATAAGTGGAAAAGACACAACGAAAACCAATCTAAATTTATCAAAAATTAATAGGCAGAGACTTAACAGATACTTATAACATTAGTATAAAATTGCAAAATTTTACTTACACAACGGTTTTTCTGCTCTCGTTGTGGCTCAGCACTGGTTGATTGTTCTTCTGCTTGTTCTGTCAATGTGTATGCCGGACCGTCAATTAAATATACATCATTCATGCTTATTCCATCTTCAACCTCCTCCATCTGAAAGGTATTTAAAATTTACATCTACACTACATTGGTACATATAGTATAGAATGTATACTTATGCCTTTATTATGTGTCAATGTGTAGTTATTTATCCACTTCTAGACATAAGCCTTCCTTACACTAGGCATGTTCATAGCACTCGCTGTGGGCAGAGGCGTCGCTAGGTAACCAAAGGCAAACAAAACTGGGACCCTCGTAGAAGGTGGGAGAATTTTTAGCTAGTTCAATAGGAGGTTTGCTGGTCTGGGTCTGATGAGGCCCTTTGGTAACTATGCCCCTGGCTATGGAGAAATGTTTGGGTTTCTAGAATCATAGAAATGTTGTATAGGTACTTACTGTTTTGTTGCCATGTGAAAATGCATCGGTTATTATATTCTTTAGCATAGCAATCTGAGTAATCAACTTGGCTCTATGGCCTATTACTGGGACGAGATCCTTGATATCATCAGCTGACAATATTTGTAATGTTTCCAAATCAATGCTGTGTTCTGAAATACAATAAGTTCCATTAGCACATTTTGATTTTGTTTCAAACAATCAAATTCTTCTTTATATTCCTAGACTTTCAATGCAACATAAAAATTGTATACTTCTGCCAGCCAGCCAGCTATCACCTACTGTCACTTCACTAATGGCTGGGTGGTGGAGGCGTAATAAGGTCGGCACCTCACGCCAACACGACACTACACTGAGGAAAATATTTAACCACAAGACTTGGCTTATTTTAGGTACGCTTAGCCATAACCATAACATCCCAAAAAAGGGGGCTCCACCTCCACATTTCAGTAATAATAACAAAATAGTCACGACATAAGTTTACAAAACACCTGTTCATGTTGCTCGAAAAAATTGGAATTGTCAACTTTCATTTCAGCCTTTAGCATGGCGTGCCCGCTCAGAGCCCCTTTTTATGCGATGTCATAATCATAACCATAGTTTGATAAGGCGTTATTAAAGTTAAGTTGATTGACCAATCTGGTTTGTCTATAAGAAACAAAAAGTTTGGTAAGAGTAAGAGTATTTGGTAAGATAAATTGCCAAAAGTTATGTAGTCACTTTTTTAAGTTATAGGTAGCCGGATAATCCTTATGTCTACATAACTTTTGGCAAAATCTTACCAAACTTTTTGTTTCTTATAGACAAACCAGATTTTTAAATCAACTTAACTTTAATTACCGTACAGGCCCGTAACTTCGCCTGGGTTTTGGCACTTTTTTGCAAATTTCCCACAAATTAACACCCTATTTTTGCTTGTTAAGAGCAAAAACAAATTAATCTAAAAGGGACTTTAGTTTACCGTAGTTTAAGGTCTAAAATTCGCTAAAGAATGACTACAATTGGACTCCAAAGGTGGTAGGCGAAGTATAGGCAAGATGCCCTGTCTTCGCCTATATACTGCCGGAGCGTAAATTATAGACAAAATTTGAAGTTGCCGCCAGCTATCTTATTTATTTTTAACGTGTATTTCGAATTTGAACCTTAACTATTCCCAAATAGTCATATTTAAAAAAAAAACGATGGTAGGCGAAGTCAAGTATAACGATCTGAAGTTAGTTTCATACATTTACTGTACTTTCGATAGGGTTGTCAAAAATCACGTCATCTTACTCGACAACAAAAAAGAAAGGGTAATGGTTTAGGAGTAGTAAAAAATACTTGTTTTAAAATTATATATATTATGAAAGATTAGGTAATCATCTATTTTTATCTTCACACATTTCGTCACATTTAAAATTGAGTAACAAAATTATCTCAGCCTCAAACATCACAGCCGTCTAGCATAATAGTAAAGGTAAACATGAATCAAAAACAACTAACTTTCTGATTCTGACTAAAAAATATTCCTAAGGGTACATTTAGATTTCTTCTTAGAAATTACATAACACCTAACTAGGTCATTCATAATCCTATGTTACGTGGAATAATTATAATATCACAATACAGGGTGAAATTAAATTCACTGGCCAAATTGAAACACCCGAAAGAACTCGAAAAAATATTAAACACGTGTTTTTTGTTTTAATACCGCTCAGTATATTTTTTTTGAAAAAAATCATCATCAAGTTGTCCTTAAAATCTCGTACGTTATGGTGAACCGTCAAACTACCCACTACACCCGCTTTCCTTATCAGTTAAGGTCATTGACAACCCGCCCCTCCCACAGCTTGCAATCATGCCACCATATTATGAACCCTATTGCAGCGAGATAAGACGCTTACCTACATAAGTTGCTAATTTTTCCTTCATACTTTAACGGGCTTAGTACCGTCAAAATGCAAAGGCATTTTTTAAATCTAAAATGATAAATCTGACTAATAGATAATTAACAAAAGGTCCGTGGTTTAAAACAATGAGTAAATTTTAAGTCGGGAATCTTTGCATTCAGGCGTATTTAAAAAATTGAATCAACTTATGTACATTTGATTAAAAATCGACACAATTAAACTATTTACATAATCACCCTCGGTACTTACTGAAGCAAGTATTAGTTATACTGCAATAGATGTTCAAACTAGAGGTGGGTGAAAAATAACGTCACGATGAAAAAATCACAGTGATCCGCCGTCGGAAAGTATCACCGTGACAGGCGAAGGCGGAACAACGTTACAAAATCACGTAGGTCGTTCCATAGCTCTAGGGTGTCTTCTGTCACTCAGTCACTCACACAACGATCCTCGGCGCCATTCGGTCGGTATTAATCGGCAACTCATCGGGTCGGGTTCGGCGGATGCAAGTGAAAGAGAGCGATTGACTTCTTGCTCGCACAGAGCACAAGACAAATAGATCTAATAACAGTGCTAGAAAGGGCGGTTTAATTAAAAATTAAATAATTTTTACCGTTATATTAGTATATTATTTCACTGTATTAAATTAAACCTAATTCGTGAAGAAAACTACAAATTGTTTTATGATAAGTTGATAACAATTTCTTTTTCTAAAAACGAATAATAAGTACGAGATTAGTATGTACACATTGAGCAGAGATACAAGTACACAACTCAATAATTTTAATTGTAAATATCTCATCAATAATACTTACACTCTATCATACTATAACTAGAAGAAATGCCTAAGATGGGTAATTTTTCCCTTTTATTTGTATTATTTAATTTTATTGTTGTATTATCATTGTACCTCGCGATGTACAATGAGTAAGTATCAGTGGAAATCTTACACAAAACAAACTAGTCCCATATTAAGCAAAGCTTATTCTATTTCATCTATGGCTTCTTAATAGATTTAATTTAGTACTACCTTAACTGTCTATGCGTATTAAGGTCTATAAAATAGTGCGAATCTTTTCTAGTCACTGTCCTTGAACTTGGATTAACCTAGTGACCTCAGTGCGACAAGTGCCCTGTAATTGGAAAGTAATTTCGTGCATTATTTTGATCGCGCCATTTTTATGAGTGATTATACTTACGGATAGTTTTCGAAATTGAAATACGACAAAAGTGACTATTGTGGTGTAAATATATAAGTAGTAAAACTGAGTGTAAATAAAGTGTAAAATATTTTATAAGTGTAAATAATTAGTAGGTAAACTTTGTATATACTCAATTATAATTTCCAATTACCATGGCAGATTCACGAAGATTAAAGACCAGTAATTTGTGGAATTGCTTCGAAGACTCTGGTGATAGTGTAAATAAAATTGCAACTTGTAAAATATGTAGAACAAAATTAAGTTTTAAGTCTTCAACGTCAAATTTAAGAAAACATTTGGAACGAAAGCATCCCACAATCCAATTCGCATCTACGAAATCTCATTCTTCAGATCTCAACTGCCAGGCTGGGCAGGCTAATCCATCTGCTTCGTCCCATCCGTCGAATGTAAATTCACAGGCCCATCCAATTCCATCTACATCTAATACACCGGATGTGATTGTAAACTCCCAGGATTCACAGACCCTTTCATCTGCCTCATCCCATTCTATATCCATTCCTGCCGTGGACGTAGATGTTAACGTACGGCAATCAGCGGCTCCATCACTCCCGACAGCCGCTACATCGAACCCCAGTACATCAGCATCACGACTAGTACTAAATAATAAAACTGTAAATATGAGCATGAATAGATACATAAAAAAGAAAATTACACCGAGTGAGAAAAAAAAACTTGACGAACTCTTGATGCAATTATTTATTTTTGATTACCAGCCATTTTCCATAGTCGAAGACCGAGGGTTCAGGGCGTTCGTAGGAGGATTGAATCCTGCTTATAATTTGCCAAGCAGAAAAGTGCTGTCAAATAACTACTTGCCTGCTTTGTATGAAACTTGTTTAGCCGAAATAAAGGAGCAATTGGAAAGTCAAGCAGAAAGCGTATGTCTAACTTCCGATATATGGACATCAAGTGTAAACGACGCGTATCTGGGCCTCACAGCGCATTATATAAACGAAAACTTTGAATTAAAATCGGGATTGCTGGAGTGCGCAGCTATGTTTGGTCCACACACGGCTGATAATATTAAAGAAAACGTGGTCCGTATTGTAGATGAATTTAAAATAAAAGATAAGATATTAATAGCGGTGACCGATAATGCCAGCAACATGAGGAGTGCTGTAGACAAATTAGGTTACAAGCATTTTGGCTGTTATGCTCACACGTTAAATTTAATTGTGAAACACTGCACCACCGAGAGCTCTGCGGACCCATCAGTTAGGGAGCTCATTTGTAAAGTCAAAGGAATTGTTTCACACTTTAAAAAAAGCGTTAAAGCAACGGAAACCTTAGTCACACAGCAAAAGCAAAATGGTGTCACTATGCCTAAGAAATTGATACAAGACGTATCAACTCGATGGAACTCGACATTACATATGCTGGAGCGATTTGTCGAACTGGAAAATGCAGTGAAAACGTCAATGGCTTTATCGGATGAGAGATGGGAGAAATTAAACTCGGAAGAATGGCGTATCTGTCACGAGTTATGTGTTATACTAAAACCTTTCGACCAATTAACACAAACAATGAGCGGGGAAAAATACGTCTCCGGAAGCCAAATTTTAATCCTGACAAGAGGGCTTATTTCCGCGCTTAATCAAATGCTGCAACAAACCGAAGATCCCTTTGAGGAAGATTTTGTCGACAGTTTAACCGACGTGACTAAAAATTTTGCCCGATTTCTTCGTTCCGAAACTGAAAGAAGGTTCCCAAATTTGGAAGCTAGTAAAACGATCGGTATCGCAACGATGTTAGACCCAAGGTTCAAGCTACATGTTTTTAAGAACACATGCTACGCGGCGGACATAAGGAGGACAGTGACCGATTTGGTTTCGCAGAATATACGGAAGCGAACTCATTCAAATAATGAGCAAGTGGAAGTAGTTCAACGCGCCGAAGAACCACAGACGAAGAAACCCCGTTTTGATATATGGGGAGAGTACGACACCATTATAAATACCGTACGCCCTGAAGGTACTCCGCAATCACAAGCCATCCTGGAAATCCAAAGATATCTGGAGTTACCAGTTCTAGGAAGGACAGAGAATCCGCTAGAGTGGTGGAAGGACTATAAAACCAGTTTCCCCAACCTAGCAGTGCTGGCACGTCGAAGATTAAACTTCTTGGCGACTTCCGTGCCCTGTGAGAGGCTGTTTTCAAAGGCGGGAAACCTGCTAAACGAAAGGCGTACAAGACTCGGCGTTCGAAAAGTAAAACAAATACTATTCCTAAACTCAAACTATACGCCACCTAAATAAGACGCAACCACCAATACTACCACCTGTAAATAAATTGTAAATATTGTACATTTTTAATCATGTAAATACTGATTCCAAATAATAAACACGCCGCACATGCTTTTAGAATTTTCCGTGCGACAGTCCTAAGCCTGTAAAAGTGTGAAGGTTATTTGGAATCAGCTAGAGCTACATATAACCTATATAATATATTTGTATATGTATATCAAAGGTAGATTATACAATAAGGCCGGTGATACTTTATTGTCCGTACATAGTGTGCGTAGTTATTACTCTAGGCAGGTGATCTGAATTCTGATCTGAGTGAGTCTGAGTACTGCGAATGCGACCCGACTGATTGAACTGATCTATTAGGCAACATGTGATTTGATTTGTGACCATTGTGACGCGTAGCGGCTGGCTACAAAAACGCATGTCGTTTTGTGAGTGACCGGTGTGACAAAGTCACGATTATTTTTCACTGTGATTTTTTTGGAACTGTAACGACAGTCACGGTGAATGGAAAGTAACGCTTTTAGCCAACTCTAGTTCAAACTGTAATCCACGCACCTCCAAACAAAGTTCGGCACGCTTATGCACATTGTTTTTTAATTTGCGAAGCACTACAACGTTGTTACGCACTTCGTCAAAGGCACGCACAATTTTACGCTTTAAATCGTCCATACTTTCGGCTTCGTTCATGTAGACGCGTCTTTTTATTTCACCAACCAACCAACCCAACTGGTATAATCTTTGTGCACCACGTAAACATTCACCACTTAATAAATAACACCGCACCATTTCGTAATATTCCCGGTTCGAATACATTTTTTAAATCTTAGTACGCGCGCGACTATTATTTTACGGTTGGCGAGTGACGAGTGACTAATCATTTGCTATGTTTACCTCTAGCATGGTTTAAGACTACCCTCGTTTATAAGATTGATAAAATTGCCTACCATAGCAATAGTGTTGTGCTATAGTGGACCCTATTGCTACGATATAAGGTTTAGTGTAGGTTAGATAAGGGTTTTGTTGATGTTGTTATTAAAACATACTACTAGGTATGTTTACATTTGTAGTAATAGGGTGACCACGACTCGTGGAAAATATAAAAAAATTGAAAAATGAAAATTGAAAAATAAAAATTCTTTTTTTTTCGCTAAATAGATTCCTTAAGTGTAACCTAGTGTCAGGAAAAAATTTGGCCAGTGATTTTAATTTCACCCTGTATATATAATATCAAACATTTTTGCTTGTATAAAAACAAATATTAGGTATTTTTAATTAATATCCATAGTATTTTGGCACTATTTAACAATCAAAGAAGAACCTAGTAAGTCATACCTACTAGAGAAATGTAATATCAATACTTAAGGATAGAAACGAAATTACACCTGACTAGGTGAGTACTAGTAACAATTTAACGAGATCAATCATAGACTTAAAACTAAGTTGTAAAGTAATCACAGCCATCTTGCTGGATAATAGATAAACATAGTTAGGTAATCATGAATCTATTATACATATCGAGTAGATTTATTTATAAATCAAATATTTTTGGTAGGTACGAGTAGGTAGCATAATAACTAAAAAACTGGTCACATTATCGTTGGCTTCAAGATATTAAAAGTTATAATTAGCACAGAGTAAATATTCGGAACACAACAGTTTCACAAGCATACAATCTTAATTTGAGATCCATACACGTACGAGTTACGTTAGACATTAAATCGGTATCAAGTAGTATCAACTCAATGAGAATCAGTCTCGTAAAACATAAAATTATACTTAAAAAGTAAAATAAAGTATTATAATATCGTTTTAGAAAGGTAACTATTGTACGTTGTAAGCACTGAAATCGACATGAAATATTATTTGACCCCGTCGAGTAATATCTGGTTCTGGTAATATCAGAACAATATCATCCAAGTGCTTCATTGTGCAAACATCATCGACCCTTGGGTATGTGAACGCAAATACGGTTTTTAAGAAAAACAAAACTTTCCGAACTAAATTCATTCATGCCAACATAAAAAAGCATTTTTAATTTAAGTATATTTTAAATTAAAAAACAAAGTTTACCATAGACACATACTGTTGGTCAAACGTCATATTTGCCTTGTTTCCAGGTTATGATTAATTTTGTATTTTATAATTTAAAACCTCGTCGTAGAAAAAGTATTGTATAATTAAGTCAAAAAACGCTCATTGCGTCTCTATTTGCGATACTCGCCGCATTCGCGGCTCGTATCGCAACTCACACAATTCGCATTTTTTGAACCCACTTATACAACTGTTGCATAAAATACTATTTTAAAAAGGCTCGGAGCCCTTTTTTAGAGCTGGCTTGAAAAAAAAGGCTTAGTAGGACTCGAGTCTTAAAAAAGCCTCGAGCCCTCTGTAGGCTTTAAAAAGGACTCGAGCCTTTTTTAAGCCTATAAAGGGCTCAAGCCTTTTTTTAAGCCTAGGCCTTTTTTAAGACTCGAGGCTTTTTTAAGATTCAAGGCTTTTTAAAGTCTATTGAAATTTTTAACATTTATGAATGCTGTCGCAGTCTGGGTTTGCGGCGTTTGGGAATCTTTACTTAATTAATTCATACATAAATGCGAAAGTAATTCTGTTTGTCAGTCTATCTGTCTGTCTGTTTGTTGCCTTTTGCACATTAAAACCGCGGTACTGCTGATTGTGATGATTTTGATAAAATTTGGTACGCAATGACCCGCCCCCGGTGGATCAGTCCATCATCATCAGAGATCGGAATAGGCTGAGTATATTTACCTCAACTTCGCGGGAGGACGTAACTAAGAGTGGTTACAACCATCAAAAATAATTGATTCTTTTTGAACCCGGGATTTCCCTGGTTTTGGGAACTCCGTAATAAAACGTCGGAACCCCATCGTGTTTGGGCTCATTTGTTTTGTCTTGACGAGTACTCTGTCAATGTCGATTTCGATGTCGATGTCGATGTCCGATGTCGATGTCGATCGCGATGTCGATGTCCGACGTCGATGTCAATCGCGATGTCGATGTCGATGTCCGATATCGATGTCGATATCGATGTCCGATGTCGATGTCGATCGCGATGTCGATGTAGATGTCCGATGTCCGATGTCGATCGCGATGTCGATATCGATGTCCGATGTCGATGTCCGATGTCCGATGTCGATGTCCGATGTCGATGTCCGATATCGATGTCCGATGTCGATGTCCGATGTCGATGACCGATGTCGATGTCCGATATCGATGTCCGATGTCGATGTCGATGTCCGATGTCCGATGTCGATGCCCAATTTTGATTTCGATGTCGATGTCTATGTCCGATGTCGACGTCGATGTCCGATGTCGATGTCCAATTTTGATTTCAATGTCGATGTCTATGTCCGATGTCGACGTCGATGTCCGATGTCGATGTCCGATGTCGATGTCCGATGTCGATGTCCGATATCGATGTCCGATGTCGATGTCGGATGTCGATGACCGATGTCGATGTTCGATATCGATGTCGATGTCGATGTCCGATGTCGATGTCCAATTTTGATTTCGAAGTCGATGTCTATGTCTGATGTCGATGTCCAATTTTGATTTCAATGTCGATGTCTATGTCCGATGTCGACGTCGATGTCCGATGTCCGATGTCGATGTCCGATTTTGATTTCGATGTCCGATGTCCGATATCGATGTCCGATGTCGATGTCCGATGTCGTGTCCGATGTCGTGTCCGATATCGATGTCCGATGTCCGATGTCCGATGTTGATGTCGATGTTAATGTCCGATGTCCGATATCGATTTCGATGTCGACATCGACATCGGACATCGACATTGACATGGAAATCGACATCGACATCGGACATCGACATCGGACATCGACATCGAAATCGACATCGGACATCGATATCGACATCGACATAGACATCGACGTCGAAATCGACGTCGGACATCGATAGCGGACATCGACATCGACGTCGACATCGACATCGACATCGGACATCGACATCGGACATCGGACATCGACGTCGACATCGACATCTGACATCGGACATCGGACATCGATATCGGACATCGGACATCGGACATGGACATCGACATCGCGATCGACATCGACATCGGACATCGGACATCGACATCGAAATCGACATTGACAGAGTACTCGTCAAGCCAAAACAAATGAGCCCAAACACGGATGGGGTTCCGACGTTTTATTACGGAGTTCCCATGCCCACTTTCCGGCTCCATCATCAGGCCCTGGATATCATCTCGGTTCAGAGTACTCGTCAAGGCGAAACAAATGAGCCCAATCACGATGGGGTTGCGTCGTTTTTTTACGTAGTTCCCATAGATATCTTCCGGCTCCATCATCAGAACCTGATCATCATCTAAGACACATGTAAGTGGATGTGAGCTCTGCCGTTCCTATTTTTCAAAAAGATGTCTTGCCTACCTTATGATGCGTAGCTAAATCAATTGTTAATCTCAATTAACGATTAACGAATAACAATTACGTAATCGTTAATTGCAATTAACAATTACTTTACTGTAATTGGTAATTGTTAATTGGGATTACATTTTTGCCAACACTGTTTATTACGGAGTTCCCATGGCCACCTTCCGGCTCCATCATCAGACCCTGGATATCATTTCGGTTCAGAGTACTCGCCAAGACGAAACAAATGAGCCCAAACACGATGAGGTTCCGACCTTTTATTACGGAGTTCCCATGGCCACCTTCCGGCTCCATCATCAGACCCTGGATATCCTTTTGGTTCAGAGTATTGGTCAAGACAAAACAAATGAGCCCAACGTTTGACGACCGCTTTAGCTTAGTTGGTAGTGACACTGCCTACGAAGCAGGAGGTCCTGGGTTCGAATCCCGGTAAGGGCATTTATTTGTGTGATGAGCACGAATATTTGTTCCTGAGTCATGGATGTTTTCTATGTATTTAAGTATTTGTATCTATTAAATATATCGTCGTCTAGTATCCATAACACAAGCCTTATTGGGCTTACTATGGGGCTAGTTCGATTTGTGTAAGATTGTCCCCTAATATTTATTTATTATTTATTTATTTATTTATTATCACACACTTGGATTGACAACCCTAGGGGTAGGCGAAGTGTAGCTACAAGATGGCCGGAACATCACCTCAATTACATTTTAATCGATTGCGACGTATACACATAACTTACGTAAACCAAAGGACTCGAGCCTTTTAGCCCTTTTTAAAAAGGCTCGCCTCGAAAAAAAGGGCTAAAGGGCTAAAAAGTCCTTTAGCCTTTTTAAAAGGCTAGTCTTTTTAAAAAGGCTAGACTTTTTAAAGGGCTCGAGCCTTTTTAAAAAGGCTAGCCTTTTTAAAAAAGGCTCGAGCCCTTTAAAAAGCCTAGCCTTTTTAAAAAGACTAGCCTTTTAAAAAGGCTGGAAGCCTTTAGGCTTCGAGCCTTTTTCATATGAGATAGTATAGTTGGTAGGTGGATAGATGGGTAGGCGGGTAGAAGGGTAGGTGGCTAGAAGGGTAGGTGGGTAGAAGGGTAGGTGGGTAGAAGGGTAGGTGGGTAGAAGGGTACGTGGGTAGAAGGGTACGTGGGTAGAAGGGTAGGTGGGTAGAAGGGTAGGTGGGTAGAAGGTGGGTGGGCTTTTTGGTTCGTGATGATGATGATCAGAGATCGGAATAGGCTGAGTATATTCACCTAAACTTCGCGGGAGGACGTAACTAAGAGTGGTTACATTACAACCATCAAAACTAATTGATTCTTTTTATTGAACCCGGGATTTCCCTGGTTTTGGGAACTCCGTAATAAAACGTCGGAACCCCATCGTGTTTGGGCTCATTTGTTTTGTCTTGACGAGTACTCTGAACCGAGATGATATCCAGGGTCTCATGATGGATCCGGAAGGTGGCCATGGAAACTCCGTAATAAAACGTCGGAACCCCATCGTGTTTGGGCTCATTTGTTTTGTCTTGACCAATACTCTGAACCAAAAGGATATCCAGGGTCTGATGATGGAGCCGGAAGGTGGCCATGGGAACTCCGTAATAAAAGGTCGGAACCTCATCGTGTTTGGGCTCATTTGTTTCGTCTTGGCGAGTACTCTGAACCGAAATGATATCCAGGGTCTGATGATGGAGCCGGAAGGTGGCCATGGGAACTCCGTAATAAACAGTGTTGGCAAAAATGTAATCCCAATTAACAATTACCAATTACAGTAAAGTAATTGTTAATTGCAATTAACGATTACGTAATTGTTATTCGTTAATCGTTAATTGAGATTAACAATTGATTTAGCTACGCATCATAAGGTAGGCAAGACATCTTTTTGAAAAATAGGAACGGCAGAGCTCACATCCACTTACATGTGTCTTAGATGATGATCAGGTTCTGATGATGGAGCCGGAAGATATCTATGGGAACTACGTAAAAAAACGACGCAACCCCATCGTGATTGGGCTCATTTGTTTCGCCTTGACGAGTACTCTGAACCGAGATGATATCCAGGGCCTGATGATGGAGCCGGAAAGTGGGCATGGGAACTCCGTAATAAAACGTCGGAACCCCATCCGTGTTTGGGCTCATTTGTTTTGGCTTGACGAGTACTCTGTCAATGTCGATTTCGATGTCGATGTCCGATGTCCGATGTCGATGTCGATCGCGATGTCGATGTCCATGTCCGATGTCCGATGTCCGATATCGATGTCCGATGTCCGATGTCAGATGTCGATGTCGACGTCGATGTCCGATGTCCGATGTCGATGTCCGATGTCGATGTCGATGTCGACGTCGATGTCGATGTCCGCTATCGATGTCCGACGTCGATTTCGACGTCGATGTCTATGTCGATGTCGATATCGATGTCCGATGTCGATTTCGATGTCGATGTCCGATGTCGATGTCCGATGTCGATGTCGATTTCCATGTCAATGTCGATGTCCGATGTCGATGTCGACATCGAAATCGATATCGGACATCGGACATTAACATCGACATCAACATCGGACATCGGACATCGGACATCGATATCGGACACGACATCGGACACGACATCGGACATCGACATCGGACATCGATATCGGACATCGGACATCGAAATCAAAATCGGACATCGACATCGGACATCGGACATCGACGTCGACATCGGACATAGACATCGACATTGAAATCAAAATTGGACATCGACATCAGACATAGACATCGACTTCGAAATCAAAATTGGACATCGACATCGGACATCGACATCGACATCGATATCGAACATCGACATCGGTCATCGACATCCGACATCGACATCGGACATCGATATCGGACATCGACATCGGACATCGACATCGGACATCGACATCGGACATCGACGTCGACATCGGACATAGACATCGACATTGAAATCAAAATTGGACATCGACATCGGACATCGACGTCGACATCGGACATAGACATCGACATCGAAATCAAAATTGGGCATCGACATCGGACATCGGACATCGACATCGACATCGGACATCGATATCGGACATCGACATCGGTCATCGACATCGGACATCGACATCGGACATCGATATCGGACATCGACATCGGACATCGACATCGGACATCGGACATCGACATCGGACATCGATATCGACATCGCGATCGACATCGGACATCGGACATCTACATCGACATCGCGATCGACATCGACATCGGACATCGATATCGACATCGATATCGGACATCGACATCGACATCGCGATTGACATCGACGTCGGACATCGACATCGCGATCGACATCGACATCGGACATCGACATCGACATCGAAATCGACATTGACAGAGTACTCGTCAAGACAAAACAAATGAGCCCAAACACGATGGGGTTCCGACGTTTTATTACGGAGTTCCCAAAACCAGGGAAATCCCGGGTTCAAAAAGAATCAATTATTTTTGATGGTTGTAACCACTCTTAGTTACGTCCTCCCGCGAAGTTGAGGTAAATATACTCAGCCTATTCCGATCTCTGATGATGATGGACTGATCCACCGGGGGCGGGTCATTGCGTACCAAATTTTATCAAAATCATCACAATCAGCAGTACCGCGGTTTTAATGTGCAAAAGGCAACAAACAGACAGACAGATAGACTGACAAACAGAATTACTTTCGCATTTATGTATGAATTAATTAAGTAAAGATTCCCAAACGCCGCAAACCCAGACTGCGACAGCATTCATAAATGTTAAAAATTTCAATAGACTTTAAAAAGCCTTGAATCTTAAAAAAGCCTCGAGTCTTAAAAAAGGCCTAGGCTTAAAAAAAGGCTTGAGCCCTTTATAGGCTTAAAAAAGGCTCGAGTCCTTTTTAAAGCCTACAGAGGGCTCGAGGCTTTTTTAAGACTCGAGTCCTACTAAGCCTTTTTTTTCAAGCCAGCTCTAAAAAAGGGCTCCGAGCCTTTTTAAAATAGTATTTTATGCAACAGTTGTATAAGTGGGTTCAAAAAATGCGAATTGTGTGAGTTGCGATACGAGCCGCGAATGCGGCGAGTATCGCAAATAGAGACGCAATGAGCGTTTTTTGACTTAATTATACAATACTTTTTCTACGACGAGGTTTTAAATTATAAAATACAAAATTAATCATAACCTGGAAACAAGGCAAATATGACGTTTGACCAACAGTATGTGTCTATGGTAAACTTTGTTTTTTAATTTAAAATATACTTAAATTAAAAATGCTTTTTTATGTTGGCATGAATGAATTTAGTTCGGAAAGTTTTGTTTTTCTTAAAAACCGTAGGAATTTAATTGTTTGTTAAGTTGGTAGTTGTGCATTTTTACCGTAAAGTTAAAATTGAGCGCTTAATCCTTGACCTAAGTTTAACCTAGATTTAGAAGTCTGTGGCTGCTAGCAATAACGTTAAGTGACTATAACGACACTAGTGCTGTTATGGGGAATAGAGTATAGACTTCTCTGAACTCATATTATGTATGTTCTTATATTAGTGTTCGTGACCAAGTAAAAGACAGATAACAGTACAGGAGTAGAAAAAGGGCTAAAAGGCTCGAGTCCTTTGGATCACTAATAATAACACCATAAGAAAGAGCATTTGTTGTACATTATAATACAAGAAAAAGCTTACCTTTATCTCTTCTTTTGCACTTACTATCGTTAAGTTCCGCCGAGGTAAAACCGAACACGTGCTTTCACTTGAACGAAAAAACCGCACTGATCGCAAACGGCGTTAAGTTAGCCACAATTGATGCGAGAATATTGCCATGCATAAAAAACACTTTCTATTTAGTAGTTTTGTGTGGAGCCAGCTCTAAAAACTAGGCGTGAACTTCAACTTTTATAAAAATAGGCGATGATAGGTATCCCAGGCGAAGATACGGGGTTCGACGGTACGCCTTATAAAACTATGGTTAAGCGTGTCACACACTACGCAGATACGATAATATTTTATCTGCGTATAATAACTTAATGATCTGAAACTATCACACACTACGCAGATACGATAATATACGAGACGATACATTCAGTCTAAATCCTTCAAACTGAACTGATGATCTGCAGATAAAATACTATACCATATTTATATCGGCAGATATTATACACAGATCAATTTATATACGCAGATAATATCTTTGCCATCTGTCGATATATGTCGGTGCCCACAGATACTTTACGATAAAATATAAGTTATCTGCGCTGTGTGTGTTAGCTCATTGAATTGTATAGGGAGCGATATTGACAGATATGCGTTCAGATACAGATATCTTATCGTATCTGCTTAGTGTGTGACACGCTTTATGGCTAAGCGTACCTAAAATAAACGTGTGGTTAAATATTTTTCTCAATGTAAGTAAATTATTTTTACCTTTATCTAGTTTTTAACATAAAGTATGTCCACGCCGACTTGTTACGATTTATGAATAGGTAAGGTAACTTGTATAGGTGGCATAGCTGGTGCCGGCAAACATCTTTGCGTGACCTTGAGTGCGCAGTAGCCGATTTACGTACAAATCACGCTACTGCGCACTCAAGGTCTGCTCAAAATGTTTGCCGGCAACTGTAATGTTACTAAATAGGTATTAAATAAAAACAAAAACATGATCTTCTTACCTTTAAACTTGTTGATATAGATTGAGAGGCCCCACGATTTTAGGTACTCCTCTATCTCTATACCTGTAGCAGTAGGTCCCTGTCCCTCTCCCTCGACTGGAGCCGCCGCAGCAGCCGCGGGCGCAACACGTACCGCGGCCGCTTCAAATTCGTCCATGTTGAAAACTCGCCCCGTTTTATGAATTTTTTTTACAAAAACCATTCATTCAAAGTAATTCAAAGTATTTCCGAATCAATCAATCAATACAGTAATATAAGCTGAGCAAGCAACACGCGATGGCCCGGCTGCCTGCAGGAAAGAACATGTCGGTCGGCTCGGCTGCGCTGCTTCAGTGTTGCCACCTTGCAAAAAATATGTCGCTAGAGTCGGGCTCGAAAATCACTAGATTTCGTTTATATTTTAATAAAAAAGAATCTCTAGAAATCACTAAGGATTACTCCATACTTTTGGAATCCAGAGAATATGTAGCTGCTAAAAATAACAAAGTAATTTCAGCCTTAAAATAACCATTAAAGCTTATAGGAAATGTCTAATTTCTTTAAGTACTTATGTGAACAAGGTTTGTAGATCGAACAAAATATGACAATTGGTTTTTTTTTTTGGAAGGAGAAAAAATCTAAAAAAATCTTCTCTGTTTAATTACTGGCCTTATCTACAATCTATCTTGTTGTACGGCAACTAGGGACGCAGCTAACTGTACGAATGAGAATGATTATATAACTATATCCCATTCTAACATATAGTTGCGTTCCTAGTTGCTGTATGTATAGCAAAACGCGACTGTACAGGTACACATTAGTTAGTAGTTCGGGACACGAGTCTCAGGGCTACCGCGTGTCTTGTTTTAATTGTTTAGATGGCGGATATCATTTTTTTAAATATAATGATATGGATATAATTTTCGAGGTTTCTGGGGATGCTTATTACGAAAATGACATCCATTTTCACATCCAAGATGGCGCATATTTAATTATCTTAAAAATCGATATGGCTGTCATTTTCTAGGTTTCTGGGGATGCTAATTACGAAAATGACATCCATTTTCAAATCCAAGATGGGGGACATTTATTTATCTTAAAAATCGACATGGATCTCATTTTCTAGGTTTCTGGGGATTCCGATAATAAAAATGACATCCATTTTCAGATCCAAGATGGCGGATATTTATTTTTCTTAAAAATCGATATGGGTGTCATTTTATAGGTTTCTGATGATGCTGCCCAAGTAGCACAGCTGGGTGGGAAATAGCTCGTATATCATATCTATTTAGGTACTTAAGTGAAATATATAGCCATGACTAAGTTCTATATAGGTGGAAAGAACCCTTATTCAATTTCAATCTTATTATCTAACAAAAATTTTACAACATCTTGTAAATATCGGTCGGCGCCCTTGTAATTGGTGCCACAATCTGACCGGATCAGAGACGGAAGTCCCCTACGTGAGACAAACCTATCCAAAGCAGCAATAAAGGCCTCCGTCGAAAGATCACTAACAAGCTCAAGATGCGCGGCCTTGGTGGACAGACATACGAAAACGCACAGATACGCCTTTACCGTCTTCGCGTTGCGGAGTTGCGAAGTTTTCACCAAGAAGGGTCCGGCGAAGTCCGTTCCAACCCTGGAGTAGGGTCTAGCCTCAGTGACCCGGTCCGGTGGTAGGTCACCCATCTGAGGCTGCATCGTGGCTGCCTTGAGTCTGAAACAAGGCAAGCACCGAAACACGATGCCCCGCACGAGTCTTCGGCTGTTCAAGATCCAAAACTCCCGCTGTAGAATGCCCAGAAGCGCATTGCAGCTGGCATGGGAGTTCTTAAGGTGGCGATCGGTCACCAACAAGTCCACCAAGTGCCCCTTCTTGGGCAACAATATGGTGTGGCGCGCCGAATACGACAAATTCGCATTACGAAGCCGTCCTCCAACCCGGAGTACTCCTGACTCGTCCACAAACGGGTTGAGGCGAGCTATCGCCTTCTGCAATTTGGGTCGCCCTTTCCGTAAGGTCTTCAACACATCTCCAAAGTGTTCTTCCTGTACAACCCGAATCCAATGAAGTAGGGCGGTACTCCGCTCTTCACTGGAGAGAACACTACCACGTGACCGGTTGTCAGGGTTCACTCCAACAAGCTTGTCGAGGGAGCTGTACCGTTCTAGCAACCAAGCGGTGTCTGGCGCTGGAGCTGTCTCGACAAGGTGGACCTTCAAGCCAGAAGATGGCACTTGGCAGGCCAGTGTGTCTCCCTTTCCAATAACCAATTTGGTTTCCACCACAGTGAGTGGGCAACAAGCTCAGGTGCTGAACAGCCCCTGGATGCCACGTCAGCTGGATTCATTTCACCTGGCACGTGTCTCCAAACCAATGCAATCTCAGAGTTCTGGATCTGCGAGACACGGTTGGCCACGAAGACCTCCAAGCTATGGACTGACGACTTCAGCCAGCACAAAACAATCTGACTGTCCGTCCATGCGTAGGCACCCTCCGCAAGGTCCACGGTGTCCTTCAGGGTGGAGGCCACATGGTTCATCAGGCGCACAAGAAGAGCGGCACCCGCCAATTCCAACTTCGGAATTGTCCAACGCGTCCGAAGGGGGGCCACCTTGCTCTTCGCCATGACCAAGCGTACGTCGACCGCTCCGGCGGAGCTGACCGTTCTCAAGTAGACGGCAGCTGCAAATCCTCGCTCGGAGGCGTCGCAAAACCCGTGAAGGGTAGCCCTGCATTTGCCTGCAGGCAACAGCTTACGCGGCAGTTCGACCTGATTGATCTCCGTGAGCGTGGAGAAGTAGGTCTCCCAATCGCTCAGCAAGTCCCCGGAGAGCGGATCATCCCAGCCCAGTGGGACTATCCACAGGCGCTGCATAAACGCCTTGGCCGTGAAGATGACCGGTGCGATCCATCCGTTTGGATCGTACGTTCTGGCCACCGTAGACAGAACAAGCCGCTTTGTCCAGACCTTCGGGGAATCCAGTTCCACCCGATAGGTAAACACATCTTGGACCGGTCGATACTGCACGCCCAGGACCGATAACATGTGTGGGTTCTCGGCGTTTTCGAAGAGGTGCGGGTCTTGCTGGTGCTCCTCAGGGAGCCCGGCCAACAGTGCCGGTGAGTTGGACAACCATTTCCGCAACTCGTAGCCACCAGTCCGCAAGAGTTCAACCAACTCGTTCCGTAGAACCAAAGCTTCTTCGACGCTATTTGCCCCGGTGCACACGTCATCAACAAACAGGTCCCGTTCCAAAATGGCGGACGCTCGAGGGAACCTCAGTCGCTCTCGGGCCGCCAATTCAATCAAAGTACGAATTGAGATGTACGGGCTGCTCTTCAGGCCGTACGTGTTCGTATTCAGCTCGTACACCAACATCGGTTCATCAGGGCCACACTATCAGCGCCACAATATCAGCTGATACCGACGGTCTTCAGGATGGATCACAGTCTGCCGGAACATCATCCGGATGTCAGCGACGAACACTACCTGATGCTTCCGAAAGTTCGTTAGGATGTCCGTTATGTCCTTGTGCAGCTTCGGACCTGCATGCAAACACTGGTTCAAGGACACGCCCGTCGAGGTGGCCGCGGAGCCATCGAAGACCACCCGAATCTTGGAATCCGGGGACTTCAAGACGGCGTGGTGAGGCAGGAAGTAGTGTTCAACCGTACGCCAGTCCAGGTTAGACACCGACATATGTCCTAACCCCTCGTACTCCCTCATGAAGTCCACATACTTCTGCCGGAAGAGCGGGTCTCTTCTCATGCGGCGCTCCATCGAGACCAGCCGCTTCTCAGCCAATGCGCGAGAAGCACCCAAGGGTGGCCGATGAGTAAGCAAGGGAAGTCGAGTTATGAACCGACCAGAGCGGAGGCGGCCAGTGTTATTCTGGTAAAACAACTCGCACTCCTGTTGCTCCGGACTAATCCGCGGCGCGGTCGGCGGTTCTTCAATCTCCCAGAATCGTTGCACGGCTTCTGAGAGTGCAGTTCCAACCAAGCAGCTCTCCTCAGCAGGAGGCGGAGGAACTGCCAACACCTGACCCATCACAGCATGTCCAAACTTGGTGTCCAAGGCCACTAGGCCACCAGGCTGTAAGGTCCGTTTGCTGGTGAGCAAGACCCTCCCTAGGACGTCCGCACCCAGCAGCACGTCGATCTGGCTAGGGGTGTCGAAGCCAGCATCAGCCAAATCCAAACCAGCTGTCAAGTCGCGCACCTCCGGCGGCAGCCGCACTTGGGGGAGTCGCCCGACCACTTCATCCAGCACCAATGCGGAAGCTGTAATCCTCGCATGGGAAGTGGGACTCTGCCCAAACGTGAAAGTAACCTGTCCTGCCAGGTTTGACACTTCTACGTTGCCTACCCCACGCACAGTGTCCGGGTGGGGTGTCATATCCAAGCCCAACCGTTGCACCAACCGACTGGATACCAAGCAGCCTTGTGCACCCGTGTCCAGGAGAGCACGTGCACAGACTGATCCTTCGCCAGGACCCCACACACAAATCAAGGCCGTGGGCAACAGCACGGTCTTGTGGGGGTTGGCGGTGGTGGGTGCATGAGCGGCGTACCCCTATTCGGGGTGCCGGGTGGCCTCCGGGTCCGGTTGGTAGGGGCGCTCAAACTGTGCGAGTGGATCCCACTCCGGCTGGTACGGCCGTCGCGTCGTGCGCGCTGTCTGCGGCACCTGGTACGCCCGGGGGCGGCCGTACACCGGCAGTCTCGCCTCTAGGCGGGGTCGCTCCACAAGCGGTGGCGACATTCGCGGCGGCGCCATTCGCGGCGGCGACATTTGTCGCGGCGACCATCGCGGCGACATTTGCGGCGACAATCGCGGCGACATTTGTCGCGGCGACAATCGCGGCGGCGACAATCGCGGCGCCTGCCGAGGAGGAGGCGGTCGCGGGCACCCGCCCGTAGGACCCCCCCGTGGGGGCGCGGGCGCGCGCGCAACCGCAGCGTAACTCTGGGGGAGGGGGGGGGTACCACCCCGACGACCCCTCGCCTCATTAGCCGTGTACCCCTGGTCACAGCCTGGTGCTGACTCCGGACAGGGGGGGAGAATGAACCCCGCGCAGGGGGTGGTTTGGAACCCCCACTGCGGTTCATGCATAAAATTGGGTGGTGCTTCCCATCACACCAACTGCATGCTTGGCGTTGGGCACAATCCCTAGCAAAATGATTGCCCAAACAAACAAAGCACCACTGTCTCTGCTTTGCGATACCGCGGCGGCCCTCTACCCGCTGGTCCAGGAACTGCTTGCAGGCAGGCACCCTATGGCCCGGGTTCCGGCAATATGCACAGGGGTCTGGGTCCGCCGTCGCCACATTGTAATGTCGGGGCCCTGGTGGGCGCGGTCCCGACTTGCCCCCATATCCCCTCGGAGAAGCAATCCTCATCTGGGGCCGGGGTGCTCCAGATGGTCTCGGAGGGGAGGGCAAATCCGAAGTGTCTGCCCGTCGACACTCGGTTTCCAAAAATTCCACCAAGTCGTTGTAAGCCGGTAGGTGCTGGGCACTGTCCCCACCATATAGTAGAGGATCCCAGTATAGAACGACCTTCACCGAGCTGGTTAATGGATGAAAAGTATTGAATATTGAATTAAATATGTTAATAAATATATTGCAAGTGGGTTGCCTAAAAAAATTCAGTCCAGAATATGATTAATTAAAAATTGAAAAAAAAAATTTTTTTTTAATTTTTCACCGTTTTGTTTAATAGACAAATGACATACCAATCAAAAGTATGAAGCCTATAGAATATGCAAACGTTAGGTTGCCTATATTTTTCCCGTCATAACTTTTGGGTTGCCAGGCATAAACAGGTACATCATATTAGTAATTTGCACTGGTCTGGTTAATGAATAAACTTTATGCCAAAATAAAGATTATTTTATTACGAACACGGTGATATAGGGTTGCCTGCGAAAAATCAGTCCTGAATTCCGGTTGCCGAGTTTTAAAAAGTCAAAGCCCTTCAATCCCGGTTGCGTTAAGTTTGCACCTGGTTGGTATGTGATGCCAAGGAAACCAGGTGCAAACTTAGCTCAACCGGTTAATACGAAAAATTTAGAATGAAGTCGGCACGGGTACATCGATATTATTGATTTGCACTGGTCTGGTTAATGAATAAACTTTATGCCAAAATAAAGACTATTTTATTACGAACACGGTGGTATAGAGTTGCCTGCGAAAAATCAGTCCTGAAGTGCGGTTGTCGAGTTTTAAAAAGTCAAAGCCCTTCAATCCCGGTTGCGTTAAGTTTGCACCTGGTTGGTATGTGATGCCCAGGAAACCAGGTGCAAACTTAGCTCAACCGGTTAATATGAAAAATTTAGAATGAAGTCGGCACGGGTACATCGATATTAGTGATTTGCACTGGTCTGGTTAATGAATAAACTTTATGCCAAAATAAAGACTATTTTATTACGAACACGGTGGTATAGAGTTGCCTGCGAAAAATCAGTCCTGAAGTGCGGTTGTCGAGTTTTAAAAAGTCAAAGCCGTTCAATCCCGGTTGCGTTAAGTTTGCACCTGGTTGGTATGGATGCCCAGGAAACCAGGTGCAAACTTAGCTCAACCGGTTAATATGAAAAATTTAGAATGAAGTCGGCACGGGTACATCGATATTAGTGATTTGGTTGGCATCACATACGGGTACGTCTGCCGTCTTAGTCTAAAAGGCGACTTTTTGCTATGGAAGTTCATAGTAAAAAGTCGCCTTTTAGACTAGGACGGCAGCTGTGCTGACTTCATCCTAAATTTTTCATATTAACCGGTTGAGCTAAGTTTGCAAGGAAACCAGGTGCAAACTTAACGCAACCTTAAGTTTGCACCTGGTTTCCTTGGCATCACATACCAACCAAATCACTAATATCGATGTACCCGTGCCGACTTCATACTAAATTTTTCATATTAACCGGTTGAGCTAAGTTTGCACCTGGTTTCCTTGGCATCACATACCAACCAGGTGCAAACTTAACGCAACCGGGATTGAAGGGCTTTGACTTTTTAAAACTCGACAACCGCACTTCAGGACTGATTTTTCGCAGGCAACTCTATACCACCGTGTTCGTTATAAAATAGTCTTTATTTTGGCATAAAGTTTATTCATTAACCAGACCAGTGCAAATCAATAATATCGATGTACCCGTGCCGACTTCATTCTAAATTTTTCATATTAACCAGTTGAGCTAAGTTTGCTCCTGGTTTCCTTAGCATCACATACGCAACCGGGATTGAAGGGCTTTGACTTTTTAAAACTCGACAACCGCACTTCAGGACTGATTTTTCGCAGGCAACTCTATACCACCGTGTTCGTTATAAAATAGTCTTTATTTTGGCATAAAGTTTATTCATTAACCAGACCAGTGCAAATCAATAATATCGAAGTACCCGTGCCGACTTCATTCTAAATTTTTCGTATTAACCGGTTGAGCTAAGTTTGCACCTGGTTTCCTTGGCATCACATACCAACCAGGTGCAAACTTAACGCAACCGGGATTGAAGGGCTTTGACTTTTTAAAACTCGACAACCGCACTTCAGGACTGATTTTTCGCAGGCAACTCTATACCACCGTGTTCGTAATAAAATAGTCTTTATTTTGGCATAAAGTTTATTCATTAACCAGACCAGTGCAAATCACTAATATCGATGTACCCGTGCCGACTTCATTCTAAATTTTTCGTATTAACCAGTTGAGCTAAGTTTGCACCTGGTTTCCTTCGCATCACATACCAACCAGGTGCAAACTTAACGCAACCGGGATTGAAGGGCTTTGACTTTTTAAAACTCGGCAACCGGAATTCGGGACTGATTTTTCGCAGGCAACCCTATATCAGCGTGTTCGTAATAAAATAATCTTTATTTTGGCATAAAGTTTATTCATTAACCAGACCAGTGCAAATTACTAATATGATGTACCTCTTTATGCCTGGCAACCCAAAAGTTATGACGGGAAAAATATAGGCAACCTAACGTTTGCATATTCTATAGGCTTCATACTTTTGATTGGTATGTCATTTGTCTATTAAACAAAACGGTGAAAAATTAAAAAAAAATTTTTTTTTCAATTTTTAATTAATCATATTCTGGACTGAATTTTTTTAGGCAACCCACTTGCAATATATTTATTAACATATTTAATTCAATATACAATACTTTTCATCCATTAACCAGCTCGGTGAAGGTCGTTCTATACTGGGATCTTAGACTAATACCGTTGCTCGAACCGGGCCCGAACATCATCCGGCAGTCGGTTCAACAAAAAACTCAACAACATATATGACCACTTGTCCACGGGCAATTCCAATTTTTCCAGGCCCTTTGTCGCACTCAGGACCGGATTCAACATTTTTATCCGGATGTCGGAGACCTGTCCGATCCGAGGAATTGACCAAATCTTCCCCATGAGCGCGTCCGCTAGCCGTCGCACGTTCTCGTATCTACTCCTTAGTAACGTGCGGGCGGTTTCATAGTTGTCGTCGGTTACCGACAAATGCGCGACCAGGTCGCGTGGCTCACCGACCAAAGCAGACAACAACTGCGCCAACTTCAAAGATGCAGGAAGATCCGTCCGTGCATGTACCAGACTGTCAAATAAATCAATAAAACTGGTCCACTGGTCTAAGTCACCCCGGAACACAGGAATCTGGATGGCAGGTAAGCGAGCTGCCAATGCCGGGTTCAAATTCCCCACCGGTTTACCCTCGATGGTTACTGAAGCTGTCCGAGCCCGAAGTAGCTCAGTAGCCCGCTGTGTGATCTGATCCGCTAAATCCAGGCATTGGTCAAAATCAGCTTCCACCTGCTCACAGTCCGAGGCTTCCTGGTTGGCTCCCGCTAAAAATTTTCCAAATCGTGACTCCAAATCTGTGAGACGCTGGGGTACCTGTTCGTATCGCGACAACAGTGCATCTTCCCGGTCTTGTCTGCCAACCAAAGCAGACGCTGAGGCAAACCAACGCAACGCGGCCTGTATTACTGCTTTATCCGACATGTTTTAAACAATTTATTCAATAAACACAAACAAAACAAATTTATTTCCTGTGGAAATTCCTCAAATATAAACAAACCTGGTCACCCTACTTGTGGTACCAACTATGAGATGACCTGCCAGACAAAACAATTTAATTCTTCTTATTTTTATTTTGGGTGTCCACTATTGGATGTAATTTTAAATTCAAATTTACCACTCAATCAGTAAGCTATCAAAACTCAATTACAAGTTAGCTGATAAATAATTATGCTATTAAATTTACAATGAATTCCAATTAGTTTCAATTTTTACCCGAGAGATATATTTCCAATTCTCCAATACTTGTACAATACACACAACTAGACAATATGATTAGCCTATAGGCAACAAATAATCTTCAAATATAGTCTGTTTGCTAGAATGCACTTAATTTAAACTAACACAAGTATTGGGTTTATTTTAAATTTTAAACTTATTAGAAAAAATCACTTAACTAACAGGGATTTCGGTACAATTTCTATCCAAATTACTTGTGTATGCTAGGGAACCACTTTCAGACAATCAATAATCAATACAATTGATCGAAATTGTAACTTTTCTTCCGTAATTCTAACCTCAAAAACGTACACGTGTTTCAACCAAGTGCCAAAAAATTACCAAAAAAATGCGATTTCTTTGCCGTGAATCGCAAAATCAAACCATATGCTTCTGCTACCAATTTGTTTCGTACGGAACCCGGATGTCCCGGACGAATTTTGACCCCGATACGGAGTGCAAAAACGGGACTCTTACTACTAGTGACAAGCTCACTTACCTAGTCGCTCGTTGACGTGGGCCCATTTCCGTCAAGTAAATCACAGTCAGGTCAGTCACTGTCAGAGTCTCGTCAAGGTTCAGCTTTACGCTGATGATGCGCACTGGCCCCGGGTCGCCACGCGGCGAATCACAGCACCGGTCCAAACGCCAAAAATATGTGTGGATTCACTCGCGAATACAATTCTCACACTTCAAAACACAAAATAGTTCGTGTACACCAAATTCACAAACCAAAACCACTAATTCGGCACACAAAAGTAATCCGATCGCCTGAGTGCGTTACTTTGCCAAATTCCGGAAACGTAATGTCAAAAAAGCACATTATCTCTTTTAGGTTATAATTATTTGACATTGACAAATGTCATGTTGTGGGCGCGTTCCGATATTGCATCGGGACGTAACACAACCAATATAGAGCCACGGGGAGAAAAATTGCAGCCTATTTTTGGTTCTATATTGAATCCATAAGAGATCTCACGATTACCTTAAGTGGCAATTAGAACTATGGGTGAAAGTTATGCGCAGTGAACGACGATTTTTATTGAACGATTTTAGGTTCTAAATTGAATCCATAAGAGATCTCACAATTACATTAAGTGGCAATTAGAACTATGGGTGAAAGTTATGCGCAGTGAACGACGATTTACTGAACGATGAAATTTCAGTTCAGTCAATGAGTGATAAATGGGACGCCAAAGTTCTTTTGAGTGACGTGGCAACAATTAAGTCGGTAAGTTGTGTTTTTTTAAAGTGAATGTGATCTGCCATTTTAATTTTGGATTTATACATCTGTTTGGTAACTGATTAAAACTTCACGTTCAGGCATTGAAATAAGCACGAAATTCTTGCGAATGTTTTTTTACCGTGAAACTATAGTATGGTTTCTTTGTAAATTTCGATGCGCCCTTGATTTGATCAGGAATATTTAAAAAGAGAGTGTTAAATCATATAAGGAATTGATACTGATAAGAACTAAAACTGTAAAAACCTGACGTAATGATTGTAGGTTACGTACAATGTTAAAGTAACATCGTCACAACTATCAAAAGTCTGTGATTATGCGTCAGTGTAATAAAATTCTGTTTAAAATAAATCATTTTCAAGGACTCCAATTTGTAAAGATGGCGAAACAAAAAAGATCTTACAGTGTTTATTTCTACTTATTTGTTCTCTATTTGAAACTATCAGGTCTGAAAATCACTTATTTGTATCTTGCGAGTGGCAAAGCAGTGAATGCTATTACGAATACTAATTATTTTCTCTTTTGTAGATCGTCCAGTGCTCGTGAATTAGGCCCAAGCAGCACATTAGTGAATTTTGCAGCTTATCTTATAGCTTTATGTTCTAAATGAGTGGTTTAACAGTGTTTGACTACACTTATAGCTTTAAACACAACTCAACCTTATTTACGAGACCTGTCACTTATAGTTGCTTAGGAACGTTTTTTGTTTCTACTTTATTACTTATAGTTGAGTAAAGTCGATTTTTCTACTTAAAGTTGCATGCAGGTTGTAATTGTCACTGAATAAGAAGCAATATTGATATATAAGGCCCTAAAGTTACTTATGAGCCACTTTTATATATAAGTGGGAACATACCCTTATTTGGAACTTTTAATTCCAAATTACTAGTATAATAGAGTAGTATATCACCAATAGTGGCTAAAGAGATAATTTTACGGCCCTTTTGGAACCTAAAGTGATTGCAACTTTAAGGCCTAGAAGGGTCGTAAAATTATTTATTTAGCCACTATTGGTGATATGGGCTTTTTTATTTAAAGTGCGTTCTCAACTGACAGTTACAGAACTGACGGTTAGTGTCAAACTCCATACATTTCGTTACGAACTGACAGGTTAGACGGTATTTGAACATAGCTTAAGTTTTGCCTAACCGTACATTTTAAAATAGAAATACCCATATACTACTCTATTATACTAGTCATTTGGAATTAAAAGATCCAAATAAGGGTCCCAAGCAGCACATTAGTGAATTTAGCAGCTTATGTTATAGCTTTATGTTGTTCTAAATAAGTGGTTTAACATTGTTTGACAACACTTGTAGCTTTAAACACAACTCAAATTGTATATGAGTTCATCTTGTCACTTGTAGTTGCTTAGGAACGTTTTTTGTTTCCACTTTATTACTTATGGTTGGGTAAAGTCGATTTTGCAACTTAAAGTTGCATGCAGGTTTTAATTTTCACTGAATAAGAAGCAATAGTGCTATATAAGGCCCTAAAGTTACTTATAAGCAACTTTTACATATAACTGGGAGCATACCCTTATTAGGAACTTTTAATTCCAAATGACTAGTATAATAGAGTAGTATATCACCAATAGTGGCTAAAGGGATAATTTTACGACCCTTCTAGGCCTTAAAGTTGCAATCACTTTAGGTTCCAAAAGGGCCGTAAAATTATCTCTTTAGCCACTATTGGTGATATACTACTCTATTATACTAGTCATTTGGAATTAAAAGTTCCAAATAAGGGTATGTTCCCACTTATATATAAAAGTGGCTCATAAGTAACTTTAGGGCCTTAAAATATCACTATTGCTTCTTATTCAGTGACAATTACAACCTGCATGCAACTTTAAGTAGCAAAATCGACTTTACCCAACTATAAGTAATAAAGTAGAAACAAAAAACGTTCCTAAGCAACTATAAGTGACAGGATGAACTCGTATACAAGTTTGAGTTGTGTTTAAAGCTATAAGTGTAGTCAAACACTGTTAAACCACTCATTTAGAACATAAAGCTATAAGATAAGCTGCAAAATTCACTAATGTGCTGCTTGGGATGATTACGAAAATGACATCCATTTTCAAATGCAAGATAGCGAACATTTCTTTTTGTTAAAAATCGATATGGGTGTCAATTTCTAGGTTTCTGGGGGACTATAGATTCCAAAAATAACATCCATTTTGGATTTCAAGATGGCGGACGTCACTTTTTTGAAAAAAACGACATGGATCTTTTTCTAGGTTTTTGGGGGTATGTATATAGATTCCATAAATAAATGGCATCTTTATGAATTTCAAGATAGAAGTGACATCCGCCAACTTAAAATTCAAAATGGATGTCGTTTTTGGAATCTCCGCCCCTAGAAACCTATAAAATAACACCCTTATTGATTTAAAATAAATGTCCGTTATCTTTGATTTGAAAATGGATGCCATTTTCGTAATCGCCATCCCCAGAAACCCATAAAATGTCACCCATATCGATTTTTGAGAAGAATAAATGTCCGCCATCTTGGATTTGAAAATGCATGTCATTTTCGTAATCAGCATCCCCAGAAACCGAGAAAATGACACCCATATCGATTTTTAAGAAAAATAAATATCCGCCATCTTGGATCTGAAAATGGATGTCATTTTCATTATCGGAATCCCCAGAAACCTAGAAAATGAGATCCATGTCGATTTTTAAGATAAATAAATGTCCGCCATCTTGGATTTGAAAATGGATGTCATTTTCGTAATTAGCATCCCCAGAAACCTAGAAAATGACAGCCATATCGATTTTTAAGATAATTAAATATCCGCCATCTTGGATGTGAAAATGGATGTCATTTTCGTAATCAGCATATAGTTATGTATGAATGTATGTATGTAAACACTTTATTGTACATAATAACCAGTTTTGCGGTGGCGATGTCGGCATTTACGCAAACATCAAAAGTGTTCACTGTTACTTCTGACTATACAAATCGCTCCTTGAAAATCATAACGTCATTAAACGAAAAACACGATTTTTGGGTACGGGGCTTGAAAGTTTCCGAAATATTAAAACGTCTAAAACTACTTTATTAGTAATAAAAGTATCATTTTTATACTGTGTTTTGTTAAATACGTGACTATGCTTTTTACCGATAAGAGTAAATTCTGTCTTTTATGGAAAGTAAATTTTTGGTCAGCCGTTATTAAAATTGATCCGCAAAAAAAAATAAGCAGTTAAATCATTTGGGCAGCATACAAAGATTTGGCTGGCAATAAATAAAATCGGGCGGCAACTCTTGTTCAGCAAACAGTTTAAAAACGGTTAACATTTTAACCAATATTAATCTGCTTTTTTTATCATTTGGCTGCCTAATAAACAGTCGAGCTGCAAAATAATTACTTGGGTAGCAAGATTCTACAATTGGTCAGCAGAGAGTTTAATTGAGATATACAGGGTGTCACTGTGATATATACTGGGTGTCACTGTGATATATACAGGGTGTCACTGTGTTATATACAGGGTGTCACTGTGATAGATACAGGATGTCACTGTGATATATACAGGGTGTCACTGTGTTATATACAGGGTGTCACTGTAATGTATACAGGGTGTCACTGTGATAGATACAGGATGTCACTGTGATATATACAGGGTGTCACTGTGTTATATGTATACAGGGTGTCACTGTAATGTTACTGTGATATATACAGAATGTCATTGTGATATATACAGGGTGCCATTGTGTTATATACAGGGTGTCACTGTGATAGATACAAGATGTCACTGCCAGCAGAGAAAACTTGTCTGTTAGCAGTTTAATTGAAATATACAGGGTGTCACTGTGATATATACTGGGTGTCACTGTGATATATACAGGGTGACACTATGTTATATACAGGGTGTCACTGTGATAGATACAGGATGTCACTGTGATATATACAGGGTGTCACTGTGTTATATACAGGGTGTCACTGTAATGTATACAGGGTGTCACTCTAAAAACGAAACAGCTCCCAAAAATAGGTAGGTTAGGGTTATTTTTTTTTTGATGACCCTAAAACGAAATGGCTCCCAAAAATAGGTAGGTTAGGGTTATTTCTTTTGATGACCCTAAAAACGAAACGGCTCCCAAAAATAGGTAGGTTAGGGTTATTTTCTTTTTGATGACCCTAAAAACGAAACGGCTCTCAAAAATAGGTAGGTTAGGGTTATTTTTTTTGCTGACCCTAAAAACGAAACGATACACGTTGTGAATAAATAATATAACTTCTAAACATTATGAGATGTATAAAAAATCGAAATACCAATTTTATATGAGCCCATCACAGTGACACCCTGTATACATTACAGTGACACCCTGTATATAACACAGTGACACTATGTATATATCACAGTGACACCCTGTATATATCACAGTGACATCCTGTCCTGTATCTATCACAGTGACACCCTGTATATATCACAGTATCACTCTGTATCTATCACAGTGACACCCTGTATATATCACAGTTACATCCTGTATCTATCACAGTTACACCCTGTATATAACACAGTGACACCCTGTATATATCACAGTGACACCCTGTATATATCACAGTGACACCTGCTACTTGACAGCTGACAATTACCGAATGACAAAATGCGCACACGATTGGCGGCAGAATAGTTGCGCCCAGTTAGGTTTTATTGCCCCCTTTTTTTTGATGAACAAAATGAAATATTTTGCTTACCTACTGATTGCTTACCAAAATTCAGGGGCGTATTTACCCTAGGGCCATCCGGGCCATGGCCCGGGGCGCCAATCGGCTAGGGGCGCCAATCGGCCAGGGGCGGCGTAGCCGCCCCGAGCCGATTGCCTTTTGTTCTGGTTTTGGCGCCATTCAACTTCTCACCTTTTTAATTTTATCGAAAATGCGATGTCAATACGGAGCGCGTCTGTTATTAAAAACATACGGCGTGGTAACTACAATAAGTATAGGTATGCTCCATAATAAGTGCGCGGGCGGGGCGCAGAGTGAAGAGAGGGCGGTTGCTCAATATTAAAGCCTATTTTGCAAAACGACGCAAGTATCCAGTAACCTTGTCACCTGAATGTACGGCGTACTTTGCAAAAATCCAGTAGTTCTGATTTTTTGCAGACCTGCTTTATGATGTTTAATGAATAATTTAAGTTTGTGACCTCGAGCGCCAAACGCAACTTTGTCAAAAATCTAAAAAACCGCGAAAATTTCGGTTTTCAAAATTTTGCGATTATAACCCTAAAGGACTAATTTTTGATAGAACCTTCTCAGGACGTTTTTAAAGTAAGTACACTAAATTTTCTACAATATGAAATAATAAAATTATCTCAGTAGACCCAATACTTTACGAGATAAAGCTCTTCAAAATTCATATTTTTTTTCGAACTTCGCAATATTGGTGAGGACATTGACTTGCTGATCATCCTCACTGGGATCAGTGCCGCCCTTAAAAGAGGGCTAAAATAACTAAATTTACTAACAAATTAACTAATAAACCTATTAACTTTTGTTGTCCTTACCTTTTTTATTTCATTATTCGTAGCATAGCTTGTCATTAAACATCATCGTTCACACTTCTCATTTTCTTTTTTAACATCCCATAACGTACAAGGCTTCGATAGTATAACAGGGGTTACGAAGAATCAGGGTCAAAATTCATTCAGAACGATATGATAAATTTTGAAAGGCTTTATCTCGGAAACTATTGGGTCTACAGAGACAATTCTAGTCTCATGGGTATTGTAAATTTAGTCTAATTTAAAAACGTCCTGAAAAGGTACTACTAAAAAGTAGACCTTCCCAATTTTTTACGGTTTTTTCGATTTTTGACAAAGTTAAGTTCCGCTCTCGAGGCAAAGTATAAAGACGAACAAGTAGTCCAACTTCGGTCGTTTAGGAGCGCGCGACATGTATTCACACAGACGCGCGATAGCTCGCCTCTGTGAGTGCGATCCATACTGGAGCATTCTTATTTCTTTGCTTGTAGTGCGTTCGTACGCGGCGCGCACACATTCAAGCGCGCGATGTACCTTTTGTAGGAAGAAAAACGAATGTTATTATACCTACTGTACATACTTGGATTATTATAAGTCTGCAAAAAATCAGAACTACCGGATTTGTCTCAAGCTCTGATGTATAAAGTTACTGGATTATAAGTAAGTAATGAAATCATCATTAATGGTTTTGTAAAAAAATTAGTACACCGTAAAAAAAAATAAGTAGACGTTATTAAAAATGTTGTTTATTATTTAAATAATCTTTTTCCTTGACTTCCGGGGCGGCGAAACAGATATTGGCCCGGGGCGCCAAATTTCAAAATACGCCCCTGCCAAAATTTGATTTACCGTAGATCGCTTAATGCAGCTCAAATATTTAATTTGCTGACCAAAATAATTTAGAGCAGATCAGTATATCATTAATTGCAGCCTGATTTGTAAATGTTTGCTTACCATAAGTTGCTTACCAACTAGCTATTTTGGCTGACCAAATACATATTTCTGCTGACCAAAATATGAATATTTTGCTGATCGATTAAATGATACCCGTCTTTTATGTTTTATTTATCTGATAATTGAATTTAAAGAAAATAATAATGTCACTTTTCCATTAATTTTTGCTTAATGTCACTTTTCAAGCCTGTGATTTCCTAAACTTTAATTTAGTTTAAGGAACAATGACACTATATCGGGTTATTTGGAAGAACAATCCATGTTTTTGTATAAAAACTCTTAAAAAAAACATGTTAAATGACATTTATTAACGCAAATGACTATCAGTCTCAAAAACAGTTAATAATTTTATCCATTACACACCGTGACTTTAACAAGAAGTCACAAAATAATCAAAAAGTAATGTTGGAAGCAGCTCCTAGCAGTTATAATGGCTTTAAACATAAAACAGCATTTTTCAATTTACAAAACGAGTGAATTTTTAGTAATTTGAGCTGGCAAAATTGACACTACATCGAAAATGACGACTACTAATGCTAAAAATCATTTTAGTTATTAAAACCACAATGTCATTTAACGTACTAAAAATACAGTACATCTTTATTATTAGCCTGCATCAAGACTCGAAATTTAAAATAAAACGGTCATTATCCTCTCCCCGCCTACCGCACGGTTAATAGCAAAGTGACTTCGCTCCGCATAATTTATTCAATTCTATTGCTAAAGATGTGAATTTAACTTTTTACTGATTAGTTTCCATTACTAAAGACTATTTAACGTCAGTTTTTGTTGTTATCAGGACTGTGAAGTGCATAAAATAGTGGAAATAAACATAAAAATAAGTGAAGACATTTTAAACCTACCATCGCTTTGTGTTTGTGATAAACACCTCGCTGCTACGAGTAAGCGCCACGAATTCGCGCGGCGCTTATGCCCTTCTTTCCACGGTCACTGTCAGTGATTACAATAACAGACTTTATATCGGTGATAAGTTGTATCACAATTATCTGTAATTAAAATGCCCCTGAAGAGAACCCCTCCCAGCACACCTACGGTTGAGAAAGACATCGATTTGCGTGAGGAATCTGACATCACTAGCCAGTCGGGTTCAGCACCGAATCTAACTGTTTTGGACAAAGATAGCAAAGTGAATACCAGGTTTAAACGTAAACGTGAGTACAACTCTGAGCTGATGGACGAAATACGGAGCCTGCTGACCTCCGCGACTGCGCAATCCGACAATAAGTTCGCAGCCCTGCAATCTTCAATGAGTGAAATAATCGCGCAAAACATCGAAATCAAAGAATCCATCGCATTTACATCGAAACAATACGACGACGTTATGTTAAAATTAGAGAAGTTAGAATCTGAGCGCAAAGTAGAACGGTGTTATGTACAGCAACTTGAAGCGAAAGTGGAGCACCTGGAGCGTCATCTAAACCTTACAAAGGTGGAAATAAAGAACATCCCCAGGAAGGAGAAAGAGACCAAGGAAGATTTATGTAACATTGTGACCGATATGGCTAAGATAATCGACCTGCCAGTTCAACTCCACGACATTAAGGATGCTTACCGCGCGGGTAAGAAGGACGACCCGACGCCACCGATAGTAGTCGACTTTGCCAGCGTTATCACAAAGGACAGTATAATTAAGAAAGTGCGTCAGTTCAATACAAAAGAGGGAAACGACAAGCTGAGTACCAGTCATCTCAAAACGGCGGGCCCCGCCCGGGCCATTTATGTGTCAGAGAGACTGACCCCACATGGACAGCGTATGCACTACCTCGCCCGAGCCTTCGCCCGAGACCACCGATACAAGCACTGCTGGACCTCCTACGGGAGAGTTTTCTTGCGGAAGGAAGATGGTGGACAACATGTGCCTGTGGACACCGAAGCAGACTTGATTAATCTGAAGAAGTGACTAGCCATCGAAAACTCTGTCTACAGTAGTTCGCCAAGTAAAACAATATTTTTAGGCAACTTATTGTTATTGTTGGGTACTCGTGATTCTTTAATAATAAGATTAAAATACTCTCTTGATACAATCTATAATATAAATAAACACATTTTACAGCTACTATTCACACAAAATGTCACACTTACAACTACACACACACTCTCTTACTTACTTATGTGTTCACGCTTACAAAGATACTTTTTTACTACACCAGTGTTTCACCTTGGGATATCATACTATTTACTTTACCATCACCAGCATATAATGTACAGCTATGCCACACCCACACCTGGCCATAAAGTGACTTTTTCCGCACGCTGCGCGTACGGAAAGGGTCGCTTTCTGGCCAAGTGTAGACATAAAATTATGTGCACAGCACGGGACGTAATGCGGAAGGCCCACGATCGCATATTTGCCTCCCTCGCTTTCAGCTCGGGCCGCAAACTTCTGCGATCTCGGCCTTTCTTTGTATTGCCACTCTAGTTATGTAATGTAATATTATTTGAACAATTATTCATTAAATAAATTAAATGGCTTGTAAAAATCAAAGTGTACTATCTGATATAGATGATTTAACCGTGGCATCCGCCTACAACTGTAATACTGATCAATGCAATTTGTTATCAAATATTTCTAAACACAACCTAAACATAGTTTGCCAAAACATCCGTAGCGTATACAAAAATCTAGACAGTCTTATAGCACAGTTATCCCGCTTCATATTTGAAATAGATATTATAATTTTAACGGAATGTTGGCTCAGTGACCTCAAGGCGGTACCTAACCTGGACACATACGATATATATTTTTCTCAAAAATGCCTAAACCAAAATGACGGCATTGTAATATATGTAAAAAAACAAATACAATGTTCGACTATAGAACTAGAGCCTATTGGAGCAAATTTTCTTTTATTAAAAATCAAACCTGATATTTTTATATTAGTTATTTACCGATCCCCATCTATTCGATGTATTGACAGTTTCTTGAACTCCTTGGATAATATTATCCGTCCAATAAGCTGTCAAAATAATGTCATAATAGTTGGGGACA
Source organism: Eudemis profundana (assembly GCA_947034925.1). NCBI lineage: Eukaryota > Metazoa > Arthropoda > Insecta > Lepidoptera > Tortricidae > Eudemis > Eudemis profundana. The sequence goes on from OX344815.1 coordinate 16,860,365, forward strand.
TAAATATTGACATTAAGCCTAACAACTGTGATACACACAGTGCACCATATCTCAACCTCTGCGCCGAGCTTGGTTTGCTACCAGGTCACACCTACCCCACCCGACTATCCAACTGCCTCGATCACGTGATATTAAAGACAGTTTTACCTACGCAAATATTTATCATTGACTCTACGGTAACTGACCATGCCCTGGTTTTGCTAAATATCTCCTTGTGTCGTTTACAGTCTGCAAATGTTAGGACCTACAATAAAATTAACTATACTAACGCCCTCGAATATCTCCAGAAAATAGATTTCTCTTTTATTACACCTACCTCTGACGCGAATCTAGCAGCTTCACTATTTGTCCATGAGCTGTCCACTGCTATACAACTAAATTCAAAATCATGCCCTACCCCATCTAGAAAGAGAATTCTCAAACCCTGGCTAACCGTGGGCCTTTTGCGATGTATACGCCACAGAGATCGATTACATAAGCAATATAAAAGGGATTCAGATAATATTATTTTATCAATATCGTACAAACGTTACCGTAACTACTGCAATGCATTGTTAAAAAAATTGAAACGTAACTACGATAAGTCATTGTTGCAGGCTGCTAAAACTAATAAAGAAACTTGGACGGCCATTAAATCAATAGTAAATAACACAAAGCCCACAAGTACCGCTGAAACACTTTTAATTTCTCCTTCGAACGATATTGAGGTAGTTAATAATTATTTTTCAAATATAGGTAAGCAACTAGCAGATACAATAATCGCAAACGAAACCAGTAGTTCTTCTAATTATAAATTCGATACCTCAACTGTTATAAATTCCATGGTTTTACTGCCTCCCGATGAAGCCGAGATTGAATCCATTATACTTAGCTTAAGAAACGACTGTGCCACTGGGTGGGATCTCATACCTGTTAAACTGCTTAAACTTGCGAAGAATATAATTGTGCCTCCTCTCACCAAAGTCATTGAATTGTGCATAGAACAAGGAGTATTTCCTACTGCATTCAAAAGGTCTTTAATTACACCTATTCACAAGGGTGGGAGTCAAGACAGTGTCTCAAACTATAGACCTATTTCTGTATTAACATCACTATCAAAGATACTTGAAAGAACTCTTAACAGCCGTCTTACGAATTATCTAGAAAAGCATAACTTATTGTCAAACCGCCAATTTGGTTTTAGATCGGGGAAAAGTACCGAAGACGCAGTCAGTGCCTTGTCGGACTGTGTTATTACAGAGCTTGATGCTGGTAAGAAATGTTTAGGCGTATTCCTTGACCTTGCCAAAGCATTTGACACTGTCTCGATTCCAATCCTTGTGAATAAATTAGCTAATATCGGCATCAGGGGAAATGCTCACAAAATCTTTAAAGATTTTCTGTGTAACCGTACGCAACGGGTCAAAATTGGTCAATATGTTAGTAGAGATGCTCCAGTTGTTTATGGAGTCCCACAAGGTAGTATGCTAGGACCGAGTCTCTTTTTAATCTACATAAATGACTTGTGTCAACTACCGCTTGCAAAAGGAGAGATATTTACTTACGCAGACGACACAGCCATTATCTTTCACGGTAATACTTGGGATGAAGTCTTTAGTAACGCCGAGATGGGACTCCATAAGATTAATAGCTGGTTGGCTACCAATCGTCTAACCTTAAATCTTTCAAAAACCACATTTCTGCAGTTCGAGTTATCTAAATTAAATACTCAGCATAACCATGATCTGAAGGTTCATTCGTGTAATTTACAGACAAGAACTCTCTGTACATGTAGTAACATAGCTAAATCAAATAGTATCAAATATTTAGGTGTTATGATGGATTCCCGGATGAGCTGGCGATCTCACTTGGAGCTAACTACAACACGAATCAGGAAACTGGTTTGGGTATTTAAAAAACTGAGAGGTGTTGCCGATCTGGACCTGTTGCGTGCAGTTTACTACGCTTTAGTACAGTCGGTTCTTGGGTACTGTAGTGTAGTGTGGGGAGGTGCCTGCAAAACACACATGCTGAGTTTAGAGAGGGCACAGAGATCTTTATTAAAAGTCATGACATTCAGGCCTTACAGATATCCAACGAAACTATTGTATAAAAAATGCCAGGTACTCACTGTCAGGCAACTGTATATATTGCTACTGGTAATAAAGCAGCATAAGATCACTCCTTATGACAAAGACAAATACGCATCTAAACGAACTTTGAGAAATGTCTGTTTACCTTTCTACTGTAGATTGGCAACAGCAAGAAGGCAACAAAGATTTATGACCATCTTCTTATATAATAAGATAAATAAAATCGTAAACATGTATCCCCTATCTACTTACGAATGTAAATCTAAAGTAAGAGATTGGTTACTATCACTGGATTACGATGAAACAGAAGCTATCCTACCATAAAAATGTAAAGTATTCACCACACACACACACACACACACACACACACACACACACATTAACACACACTCACATATATTAAATGATATTCAATAAGAGTTATATAGCATCTAAGACAAAATGTAATTGAGTAAGTGCATGGGAGAGGACACTGACTTCTGTAACACAGGTATCAACCTAGCTCAGAAGTCAGGGACTTCAACTGAATTTGTACCTATTTTGTCAATAAAGATTTATTTATTTATTTATTTATTTATTTATTTATTGACATACTGTCATTTTAACAGTCTTAACACAAAGTATAACATTAAAAATTGCAAGAGGACAAGTGTCATTAAAGCGAAAATTACACTATTGCTTAAAATTGAGTCTTCATATTGATACTACATTAAAAGTTCGAACTGACGTATTACGAATAAATACTGTACCTATTCGATTGAAAAATTGTGGTACTTTCCGTTTAATATCACAGAATACCGTCATTAAGCAGAAAATGACAACCTTCTTCACAAAATCCATTGAATTTCACTGTATTTCTAATGATAGTGACACTGTTCCAAAAAGGCGCGCGTCAATTTCCGGTATTCCCTTGAATTGTCTAAATTTTTTTTGTCTAATTTCAGTTTGTCTAACAACTTTTACTATAATGAATTTTTTGTCTAAAGTCAATATGTATAAATTCATTTTTCATAATTATTGTTTTGTCGAAACTCGTTTTACCTAAATTATCATTTGCATAACTCTTGTTTTGTCGAATATTATTTTATCTAAAACTCACTTTGTCGATTCTTATTTTAACTAATCATTATATAGCCGAAAATCATTTTAACTAATTTTTTTTTGTTTAAAATAAGCGTGTTTTGTATGGGTAATTTTCTCTAAATTTTATAATTACCAAGATAAATGACGGATTGTAAAATGTAAAATTTTCAATGATGGAATATTATGTATACGATATTAGCCTGCGAAAATCCGAATCTAGGGCTCTCGCTGGTTAGGACGCGTGCCGACACAGCGCGCCCTAGAGTGTTTTTATAAAGCCGGAGGCGTGGAGGGAGAGCAGCCCTCGCCCGCCATGACGAAGCGCGGGAACGAGAGAGGCGAGCGGCTGAGGCTGGTCGCCGAAGGCGACCAACAAGCCGAAGCTGCGGAGCCGAGCGAAGTGACCGTGCGCCGTCATGCAAGGGCGGAAGGGCTGCTGTTCCCGCAGCGCCGGAGATACGGAAAGTCACTATTGACATTAAAAACGAGCTGCTACCAGAAAACTGTGGTGTGCGGATTTGTTATGCGCTCCGATTTAAAGTCATTCGTCGAAAATTTTACAAGTGCTAGAAATTTGGTTGGTTTATAACAAAGGGGCCGTTGGGGGAAATGACTTTAACAAAAAACTTACATAGGCTGCACGAAAAACGGGGTCGGGGGGCAGAGCATTAAGAAAAACTCAATACAAAGGTTACATTAAGCAAAAAAGTAGGTTAGGTTAGGTTAGAACTGCGTCCCCTAACAAAAACGAACTGCTGTCAGAAAAGTAGGTTAGGTTAGAACTGCGTCTCCCAACAAAACCGAACTGCTGTCAGAAAAGTAGGTTAGGTTAGGTTTGAACTGCGTCCCCCGACAAAAACGAATTGCTGTCAGAAAAGTAGGTTATGTTAGGTTAAATGAAACATTATACGAAATAAGTATAGAACAAACAAAATTATGCAAAATGTATATTAGACAAAAAATAATTATGTTAAACAAACATTATACAAATGTAGATTATACTAACTAAAAATTAGACAAAACAATATTAGACGAAATAAATTTAGGTAAAATAAGGATTATACAAAACGAGTTTCACTCAAATAAAAATTAGGCAAAATGAATAATTATGCAAAACAATATTAGTCAAAATGAAATTAGGCATAACGAAAATAGGCAAAAAGTTGTTAGGCAAAACAACGTACAACCGTCAATTTCCACTATTCGCCGTAATGACACTAGCGCCCCCTGCCGTTATAAATAAAGCTAGAGCAATAGGTGTCTTTGTATGGCGTTCCTTACAATCACGTGAGTTAGATGGCGTTGTTAACTCAAAAACGTCATTTTTTGGATAGTGACGTTATGATTTTCAAGGAGCGAAATGTTGCCGGCATGCCGCCTGCTACTATAAATTCTCAAAATAGTCCTAAAACTTTAAATTTTCACTAAAAATCGTTAAACAATTTATAGCCACAAAAGGTTTTAAAAAAGTCGCCGTTGAGTTCCAAAACTCTGCACTGGCAACACTGGCTCGCTTACTTTTCGCTTCGTCTAGCTAGCCCCTCCTCCCTCCACCCGTGCCCTTCCGGCCTCCCACGCATCACGCAACGCAACGTCTCATCAACACTCTCACTCAACTCAACTCACTTGTTTACAGATAAACAATCGCTTTTTGCTAATAATAACAAAAGTTTGATAACTGCCTTGCGAAGAGTTACTCATTTTATAACTATAATTTTGTTAAGTTCAACGTTCAAACTACCAGTTACATAGTTACAAAACCATTTTGTTGTTAATAAATAAGGTATTGATTTAAAGAGAACATAAATGGTTTATCAAATAACTACAAAACAAAATTGGTACCTGATTAACTGTTGTCGATATTAAGTAGTATACATACGGTGCGGTAATATTATTTAAACACATTGGTAATTAGTAAGTATATACGGTTTAGTTATAATAATAACATACAGTTTGGTAATATACAATCTGACACATCGATAATAAATAAGGAATCAGTTTAGTTACCTTTTAAAAAACGGTATTCTTGCTGCAGCCATACTAGTTTGTTTACTTTAATTTAGTAAATAGTACCCGAATATTAATTTACTGCTTACCAGACACACTTTAACATAACTCGTACTGGGTGGAGAGCGTGGTGTGAGGAGATCCAAATCCTGGAGCCGATGTGGTTCTAGTTATTTTAATAAAACACTTTGGTAATGCAAGGACGCGTTTATTCTTGATTGCGCACGGGAGAAGAAGAAGGGTTACCATACTAACAAATTACAATAAATACTAATTTGAACTTAATGTTGCCATTAACATTGTATGCAACATGCTGCGGCCTCACAAAGCAAACATTTAATAAGAGTTAAATGGTCTAATAGGCCTCTTTTTATTTGCAATAACGGTTAGTACATTTGTACAAGAAAACGCTAATGGAATATATTAACAAATAAAATCAATTTTACAGCAATTATTAAACATGTTTCATGAACGAATTGAAAAATATAGACTAGGGTGCAGCAATGCTAAACTTCAGTATTAAATACAATAATATAGTTAAAACTATGCCATTCTACTTTATTTTACATTGTTTAAACAACCAAAGGAATCTTAAGATTTGCAAATACACTTTCTGTAATTGTACTTATTTATGAACTTAGGTCAAAATAATAGAAAAGGCAAGCTACTGTAAGTTTACGCAAGACATGGCCTATTTTCGACAGAATAGATGTATAGTTACATATTACGATAGTAGTTTTATCACATCTTTGTTAACACACTAGGTTTTGCACTTAAAATTATACATTATAACACAACTGGTAAGTTATTGATCAAATTATGACTTCAACTCGTAAGTAATCATTTTAGCGATTTAAACTTTTTTAGAGATTACAAGCATCTATATCAGATATTAACCTAAGCCTAGAACTTAACTAAGATGCAAACATAGACATTATTTAATATAAAGATTTAAGCCTCTATCGGCAGTACACATATTTTATGGATAGATCTTCTATGAGTATGACCGTTTGCCGTTCGCACCTCGACAGCGCGTACCAAGTTGTCTTTACCCGGGAACAAATTGGTGACTCTGGCCATGGGCCATTCTAGAGGAGGTGAATTATCGCTACGCAATATAACCAGGCTGCCAATACATAGGTTTGGCATAACAGACTGCCACTTAGGTCTGTTTTGGAGTTGATTTAGATAATGCTTGCTCCAATACTTCCAGAATATTTGTTTCATGCTGGTTATAGTTGACCAGAATTTTATTAAATTGACGGGTTTGGTACTTACATCTTGTTCTGGGTAAGTATTGAGCGGCGCACCAGTGAGAAAATGACCTGGCGAGAGGTAGGACAGATCGTTTGGATCAGTCGTCAGAGCTGTGAGCGGACGCGAGTTTAGTACGCCCTCTATCTCCACCAGCACGGTGTTCAGCTGTTCGTACGTGAGTAGAGCCCTCCCGACAACGCGTTTTAAGTGGTTTTTCATACTCTTAACACCACTTTCCCATAACGATCCGAATATAGGGCTATAATTTGGTATGAAATGGAAATTAATACCCTTGTGTGAGCCGTATGACTGCACAGCGCGCTGGTGGTCTTGAGAGGCATGCAAGCGATAGAACTCGTCTAATCGATTCCTTGCTCCTTTAAACGAAGAGCCGTTGTCGCAGTAGACATCGCTGGGCAGATTACGTCGCGCTATAAAGCGTTTGAAACAAGCAAGAAAACACTCTGTGGTTAAATCGCTACAGAGTTCAAGGTGGATCGCCTTCGTGGCGAAGCATACGAACAAAGCTATGTATCCTTTTCCGATTACTGGTTTTCTGATGCGACTATTTTTGACTGTTACCGGCCCCGCGAAGTCTAGTCCGACCCTCTCATAGGGGCGACAAGCAGTGACGCGTGCTGCCGGCAAGGAACCCATCAGCTGAGTCGTCGCAGCAGCCTTCAGTCTGAAACATATTACACACTTATATATAACCTTTTTCACAGAGCGTAAACCGTCAGTTATCCAGAAGCGTTGTCTTAAAGAACACAAAACTAGTCTTTGATCTGCGTGTTGTAAGCATATGTGCTCGTTTCTCACAATCAAGTCAGTAATTATAGATTTTTTCGGCAAAATGGCCGGATGCTGCGCAGAATATGGAAGCGGCGCATTTTGCAGACGACCACCTACTCTTAATATGCCTTCTTTATCGATGAAGGGAGTAAGTGACCTTAAATCACCCTTCGGCTGCTTGTGAGATTGTAGCAACTTAATATCATCAGCAAAAAATTCAGTTTGCTCTTGCTTTACTATTAACATGAGCGCTTTATTTAATTCCATAGCAGTTAGAAATCCTTTGTAACTTTGAGAAGTGGGTTTTATATTATTGCAAAATCTAAGAATGTATGCAAATACTCGTGTTATTTTTCCTATAGTAGAGTACCTTTTCAAAGTATCAAAGAGATCAGAGTTATTGACTGTACTTGCAAGGCACAGAGCTCTAGCATGATCTGATTTTGATTCAGGTAGCTCTTCGGGCATTATTGTCCCGTCTAGAAAGTTATATTCTTTGTCATGCAAGAATGACGGGCCATGCCACCATAAGGTGTGGCCAGTTATTTCTTGAGGCTGAAGGCCCCTGCTTAGGCAATCTGAGGGATTATCATCAGTGTTTACATAGTGCCAATCGTAACCTTGTCACCTGTCCTATGGATCGTACTCTATTTGCAACATACGTTTGGAGCTTTGTAACATCAGTCTTTAGCCAGGCTAATACAATTTGCGAGTCAGTGAACAGGTGAGTGGCATGAATATTTATTTTTGTACAGAGTGTGTCATGTACTTTTTTTACTAAATTAGACAGCAACAGTGCAGCGTTCAACTCTAGTCTCGGAGTGGTAAGTTTATTCTTACAGGGATTAATGCGAGACTTTGAACATAGCAGTTCAACTCGCACGTTGCCAGCCTCATCTATTGTGCGCAGATATAAGCAGCAGCCGTATGCTACTGAAGAAGCGTCTGCGAACCCGATCAACTGATTAACTACAGTGTTTACCGGCTTGACACATCGCTGTACAACTACTGGTTGCATTTCGGAAATATCTTTTGCAAAGTCAGTCCACATGTTACGAATATTATCTGGAGGGGTGGAGTCCCAAGCCAAATTGGCTGCCCATAGCTGTTGCATAATAACTTTCGCGCGGACGAACACCGGACCGATTAGTCCCATCGGATCATAGAACTTGCTAATATAGCTTAGAATGTCGCGTTTAGAATCGTTCGTACTACTATATGGCTCAGGGCACGTGCTCTTAAAGACGTCAGACTTTACGTCGAATTGGACGCCTAACGTCTTCACGAGCGCGTCATTTTTCTGAAGCTCCACTTCTCCTAGTTGTAGACTGTCTTTGGGTACATTTTCTAAGATAGGCTTGCAATTTGAAGCCCATTTGTGCAACTGAAAGCTTCCCATACTGAGCAGTTGAATTAGTTGTGATTGCGTTTGCAGTAAATCTTGTTCTGTGCTGCAAGAGACCAAGATGTCATCAACATAAGTATTGTTTCGTATAGCTGATGATGCAAGAGGCATAGAGCTCTCATGTTTCTCAGCAAGATCACTGAGACACCTAGTGGCCAAGTATGATGATGACTTGAGACCATATGTTACAGTGTTCAGTTGAATGCACTTTATATCTTGCTCTGGGGATTCCCTCCAGAGAATGTTTTGCAGTGATCGCTGGGCTGGATCTAAATCTATACAGCGGAACATCTTCTTAATGTCACAAATAAAAAAGAGCCTGTCCATCCTAAATAGCAGGAGGATATCGAAGAGGTCTCTTTGCACCACAGGACCATTAAGTAGCATATCATTCAGAGACACTTTTTTATTAGTAAGCATTGAGCCGTCAAACACTGTCCGCAGCTTACAAGTCAGACTACTCTCTTTTATTACTGCATGGTGTGGCAGAAAGTAAGCAGGATCCTTACTTAAATCAAATGTGCCAATATCACGATATTCACCATGATTAAAGTCAAGATACTGATCTATAAACTTTTTGTATTCGCTGAAAAGAGCTGGACTTTTGTGCAGTCTCTTTTCTAAGTTTAGAAATCTATTGAGCGCTAAGTGAAATGATTCCCCTAACTCAGAGTTCATTTGCTCTAAAGGAACCTTAGTGGGCATTGAGACTTGGTACTTATTGTTCTCAAGCTTGGTGGTTTCTTTAAAAAGATTCTCACAATACTCATGCTCTGGTAATTGCTCAGGGAAGATTTCAGGCACTTTTTCAGTTTTCCAAAATACAGACAGTTGATCGCTAATTGTATTGTCGCATTCTCTACAAAACAAAGATACAACCTGATTACTATTTGCAGCAGGCAGCTGGGTGCGGCCCGCGACGACCAGGCCGAAGGATGTGTGTACTAGTGATGGGCCCCCGGGATGTGTTGTGCTCGGTGTTGCAGCTGTCTCGTTGCCGGCAGGTGTGACACGTTGGCTGCTCACTGGATCTTCATTACTCTGCGGTTGCGGCAGGAGGATCTGAAAGAATATGTCAGCTCCAAGCAACAAATGTACATCACCAGGCTTATTGAATTCCTCATCCGCTAGCTTTTGGTTTGCAGGGAATGTTAATTGCGAAATATCTATCTGAGTCTGTGGCAATTTGGTTGTAATAGATTTTACAACATGACAGTTGACATTTATTTTGAATGGATAAACTGTGGAGTGCACATCAAGGTTTAAGCATTTGTCAACTTTTTGTTCTGCATTTGTGATGCCGATGATTGTGGTGTTAGCCTTATGCATCGACTTTCCTAATATATCCACCACCTTCTGCGTAATGAACGATGCTTGTGATGCACTATCGAGCAGAGCTTTAGCATATATTGTCATCCCCGACTCAGCAATGAGTTTCACACGTGCAGTGGGTAACAATACCTGACCCTGATGCTGCGAAGTCACAGACAAGGTTACAGAAGGGTTTGCATTTTGCGTGGGTGCATCATGATGCAGCAAAGTATTGTGCTCTAGCTTACACACAGCACACCGAAAATGATATTTACATTTGCGCTTGTGTTGGGACAAACAAATATTGCACAAATTGTTTGTTGAAGCAAACTCCAAGCGTTTGTTAGTTGCGGCCAATTTAAAACTTGGGCACTTAAATAATTTATGTTCAGTTGACTTACAGTAAATGCATGCGGCAACTTGCTGGTTCTGCGCAGCAACAGGGTGGCTGACTAATCGCTGAGATTGCACCTTCTGAATGTTGCAGTCAGTGTTCTCAATGGCCAGCGCTCGCTTTTCCATGAAGTCGACAAATTCCTTTACCTTAGGAGGATTTGCATTGTCACGCTCTAGCTGGAATGCTCGATATGTCATCATATCAAGTTTTCTTGATAAAATGCATATGATGATGGAGTCCCAGCTATCGATGCTCTCTCCTAAATTTTTCAAAGCAGCTAGATTTTGCTTCACAACTGAAATAAATGCACGTAAGTTAGTTACATTTGAGCGTGTCATAGTGGGCATGTCGAGCAGAATGCTTATGTGTTCGTGTATTATCCTAACTTTGTTGTCATAACGTTCTTTCAGTAACTTTAACGCTTCTGGATAGCTGTCATCTTGTAGCGGAAGATTATTTATTAAGGCTAGTGGCTCCCCAGATAGAAATCCCTTTAAATAGTATAGTTTTTGCACTGCAGTGAAGGACGCGGCACTATCAATCATTGCTGTGAACATACTAATGAACTCATAGTATTCTGTGTACTTACCATGAAAGGTTGGAATTACCACACTGGGCAACTTGATATTACCCGCGCCCGTGGGCTTGCTGGCTTGCTCGGACGGGGGGTTGCTACCATCTTGACGCTTTAGATTAATTAATGCGTCCAATTGCGCTAACAAGGTAATGTAGTCGTCCTCCACCTCCTCGGAGTCGTCCGTGGTTTGCTCGCTGAGGGCTATTATTTGGGCAGACAAACGCTCATACTCAGAGAAAGCTTGCATCAATCGTTGCCGCTTGGCAAAAATAAGCTCTAGTGGAGCTCCCATGAGTTCCTCTTTGTTGTACGAGTTCTTGAGGCGCGTTATGGAGGCCTTTGCGCGACCCCTGGCCGCTTTACATATTTTTAACTCCGTCATTTTCTGTTTTACAGTAACTTTTATAACTAATAGAACTTATTGTCATTAGGAATTATAATTATTATTGGAAACACGGCACTATTTCACTAGGCGGGACACATTAAACAAAATGGCAGATTGACGATGCCGGACGCGTAGACTCGATCGACGTGAAGTTAGCCGACAATGCCGACATTGGCGTTTATCGCTGCGTTGCGCCTGCTCGTATGTGCGAGCGGCGTTCCGATTTGCTGCGTTGCGCGGGCGGCGTTCCGATTTGCTGCGTGATGCGCAGGGGTGCCACCCGCACAGGATAGTGTTGCGACAGTAGAATAAGATACTTGTCGATATCAAAATTGCACAGCTTGTTTTGTTTGTAAGTTGCTTCTCTTCCGGCGAAAATAAAATGGCTGACCTTGTTTGTGATCACCTTGTGATTTCTTCGGGCTCGAAATGGATCTTTTGTAGGCACAGGGCGTTGTTCTTATTTCTCTAAACTTCGAAGGACCAATGGAGAGCGTGGTGTGAGGAGATCCAAATCCTGGAGCCGATGTGGTTCTAGTTATTTTAATAAAACACTTTGGTAATGCAAGGACGCGTTTATTCTTGATTGCGCACGGGAGAAGAAGAAGGGTTACCATACTAACAAATTACAATAAATACTAATTTGAACTTAATGTTGCCATTAACATTGTATGCAACACTGGGTACACTACAAAATGTTTTGTAAATAATATGCAAAGTTTATTTTCTTATAACCGTAGTTGAGTTATTTAGTAAAATTACAAAACGAGTTCGGCTAATTATTTTTTTCAGTGTAGAACGTGTACTAAAATAGAGGGCGAAAATAGGTACAAACGAAGACACAGTTAAGTGACCATCAGTAGACCTTAATACATTGTAATAAGGGTGACAAGTGGTCAGTTAGCAGTGTCTTCGATTGTACCAGGCAGGTTTATTGTGGATTTGGAATGAAATGAAATGAAATGAAATGAAATAATTTATTTCTGCAAGTAGGCCTCAAGGGCTCTTTCACATGTCTGATTCTTTTGGCGCTTCGGCAGATGACATTCTGGTGAGAAGAAGCGCCGGAAGAAACTCACCAGTTTCTCTTTTAAACACATTACAATAATTGTGACAATATTACATTGCATATCACAAACAACTACTTAACTAAATACATTTCAATAAACATAAAACTACAATTTAAGAGATGTAAAGGGTCTCTAGGCGTCAAAACAAGATAAATTACTAAGAAAAATAGAAAATAAAAAGGCATATACTAAAATTAATGGAGATGTAAGGGGCCTCCGTTGTCAAAACATGTTTTGGAGGTGTAAAGGATCTCCAAACGTCAAAATACAAAATGGGAAAATGAGAAATAGACTATAGAACTATCATTAAATTTACATGGTTTACACGAAACGAAAAAAAAAATCTGTGACTCACAAAACTTAAAAACTAAAATTAAAACAATTTTTCTTAGAGATGTATGTCGTCTCTAAGCGTCAAGACATTTGCAAGTACAAAACAGATTTTTTTAATATAATATAATCTACATTCCTCAGAGATGTATATGGTCTCTAAGGTTTAATGTGAATTATTTACAAAAACGGACTCTATGCGTTCAAGCTATAAGATAAAACGTTAAGTTCAATTGAGAACAAGATGTAGTCTCTCACGTCAGTTTTATTAAACACTAGTATATAATTATCTAACACATTCAACATAGCCCATGCAAGCGTGAACAGACCGGACCCCACAAACGGCACGTTCACGAGCATGACGCGTATCTCAGCCATCGCCTCCCTCAACCATATTTTAGGGAAGGTTGCGACCCGATCAACGACGCCGCCGTAAGCAAAGCCCCTTAAGCGAGCATGACATGCTCAAGCTGCCGGACATTGAAACTAAAATAATTTGTCCGGTGAGAAACGACAAAAATAAATGTGCTCTCATGTTACATGGAGGATGGGGCTATTAAGATTTAGCAGTGTGAAAATGAATATATGCTACAAAATTTTACTACCTACTCACTTTGGGGTTAGCGATTCTTGCTCGAGGTCGGGGTTGACGGGGGCCAGAGGTCGGGAGATACCTAATTATGTGCTCCGCCTCTAAAATGAGTGTGTGAAGGACCTCCTCGTGCGGTGCTCGATCTCGTAAGGTTATTCTTAATGCTGCTTTGACGCAGCCGACCATCCTCTCCCAGGCGCCTGTTGGAATAATTAAAATATAAATATGTAAGTGGAATACACCTTTATAAATAGTGTAAGTGGAACACACCCTTTAAAAATAAAGCAGATTCATAATGGCTTCTCCTGCGTTTCATTAAATAAAACATGGCGCAGTCGAAATAAATTAAAATAAAAGTGATAAGTAAAGACTAAATATGGATAATTCAGCGAAATTACCACCAGTGTTTGACATCCAAAATAAAAATGCTGCCAACGAGTGGCAAACTTGGAAAATTATGTTTCAAGACTACTTGATTGTGTCCGGACGGGATAAAAAGGATGACAAGGTAAAAACGGCGACCTTAAGAAATATAATTGGGCCGGAAGCAGTGAAAATTATTCTCACAATACCGAACATCGAAAATAAAACACTTGTAAAAACATTACAAGCAATCGAAGATTACGTGAAACCAAGGAAAAATGATGTCTTTCAAAGATATTTATTTAACCAGAGACTCCAACAAAATGGAGAACCTTTTGAAAATTATCTAACTGCCTGCAGACAGCTAATTAATACTTGCAATTACAAAAAGAGTGAAAATATAGAAGAAGAATTATTGCGTGATAAAATTGTACACGGAATAAACGACAAAGGCACTCAGGAAAGTCTACTTCGGGCTGAAAACTTAACATTACAAAGAGCAGCTGCAATATGCCGGGCTAGCGAACAGAGTCGCGAGCAAGTTGCACAAATAAATAATGAAACCGAGGTGCATAGAGTGAAACGTCTGCGGAAGAAGCCGGAAAAAGAAAAACTGTCAAGTCAAGGAAAAGAGAAATTTAACTGTCGTCGGTGTCAAACTAAGCATGGAGCCAGGGAGTGTCCAGCATTTGGAAAGCAATGTACCTTGTGCGGTAAGCTAAATCACTTCGCCAAAGCTTGTTTCAAGAATAAGAAAAGTGTACATTATATTGAAGAAAATACTTCAAGCGACAGTGATACATCCGTAACCTGCAATATGGTGAAAAAAATTCATCAGGTTAATAAAGAGTGGTCGGAATCCATTGAGGTTGAAGGCAAAGGAATAGTATGTCGCCTCGACACAGGTGCTGATGTATCTATAATACCGAAGAAAGTGTATAAAAAATTAAAAATATCATCTATCATAAAACCAGTCCCCACTAAAACATGTTTGGAAGGCTTTGACGGCTCGAAAGTGAAGCCTGATGGCTGTGTTAATCTATTATGCCAATATAAGGAGAAAATTGCAAACTTAGATTTCATGATTGTGGACTGCAAAACCATGCTGCTGGGAAGTGAAGGTTGCACCAAGTTAGGACTGGTAAAAAGGATATATAATGTAAAAGAAGAAAATATAATAAATAAAGAAGAAAAAGAAAAAGATGAATTTATCAAGCAAAACAGTGAAGTCTTTTCAGGATCAGGAAAATTTAAGAATTTAGTAGAGATTCCAACAAGAGAAATGTCAAATGTCATCTGTCATGCATCAAATAAAATACCAATAGCACTACAGGAGCCACTGAAAAATGAGCTTAAAAGACTAGAAGCCAGGAATGCAATTAAAAAAGTTGATATATTAAGTGACAGAGCATGTGTCAACAGGATTGTTTTGGTTGAGAAACCAAACAACACAATAAGGCTGTGTCTTGACCCATATGACCTAAATAAATATATCATTAAAAAACCAAAACAAATGTCAACACTAGAAGAAGTAGCGGCTAAATAAAATAAAATGAACTGGTTCACTGTACTCGACTTGAAGGAAGGATTTCATCATTGCCCACTCTCTGAGGATGCATCATGGAAGTGCTGCTTTGCAACTCCTTTCGGGGTCTACAGGTACCTAGTTCTTCCATATGGGTTGACAAATGCGCCTGAGCTGTTCCAAGAAGTAGTAGAAAATCTATTTGGAGATATAAAGAATGTGCTTATTTGGTTTGACGACTTGTTGATTATGGGAGAAAACAAAAAAGAACATGATCAAACGTTAAATGAAGTAATGAAGAGAGCCAAAGAAGTAAACGATGTCTTTAACAAAGAAAAGATCCAGTTTAAGAAGAATGAAGTGAAATATATTGGACAGATTTTTGGTTCAGGAAAAGTGAAAATGGATCCCGATAGAGTAGAAGCTCTACGTAGTTTAAAGAGTCCTGAAAATAAGGAAGAACTCCAAAGGATTCTCGGTTCTTTCAATTATGTACGTAGATATGTTCCAAATGTCACCACTCTACAATTTGCTTAAAAATAATGTAGAATTTGAATGGAACCAATTACACGAAAATGCTTTTGCCAAACTGAAAGAAGCTATAACAAAGGCCCCAGCACTTGCCACTTTTGATCCAAACAAAAAAATTGTATTACAATGTGATGCTTCTAAAAGTGGTCTTGGTTGTTGCTTATTTCAGGAAGGAAAGTTAGTAGGTTGCGCATCACGTGCTATGAATGATGCAGAACTAAATTATAGTCAATCAGAAAAGGAAATGTTATCGATTTACTTCGGCACTCAAAAGTTCTATAAATATATATATGGACTAGACATAGAGGTACATACTGATCATCAGCCATTGATCTCAATTATGGAAAAACACATAGATAAAATTGGCTCAGTAAGATTGCAAAGAATAAGACTGAAATTGTTAAAATATAATTTAAAATTAGTATATGTACCGGGTAAAAAACTAATATTTGCAGATATGTTATCTAGAAATTACTTAAATGTGACTGAACATTACCATGGAATGACTGACATGGTACACTTAATATCTAAATACTTACCTATGAGTGCTGAAAAAAAACAAACATTCCGAACAAATACAGCAAATGATATTGTATTAAAACAAGTCTGTGAATATTGTTATACTGGATGGCCAAATGTAAACAAAGTATCCCCGGAATTGAAAGTTTACTATGCTGTTAGAGATAAACTTTATGTGGAAGCTGGGATGTTGTTTTTAGACAGTAAAATTATAGTGCCAAAATCACTAAAGTCCTATGTGTTACAGCTAGTGCATAAAGGTCATGTTGGCTCATCCAAATGTATCATGAAAGCCAGGAAATTGTTTTATTGGCCTGGCCCCTATTTCACCACGGTGACAATTGTCAGTGACATATGTCGGTTTACAATTCGACAATTGTCGACTGACAATTGTCAGTGATAGGTGACAAGTCGACATATTCGCAAATTTATTTGTATAGAAAATGTCAGCGTTGACAATTATCCGTTTCACAAACATTTTATTGTATGGCAAAATTCGTAATTGTCTTCAATTGTAGTTTGAGAGTGACAGGCAATTTCTTACCATTGTCACTGCCTTATTTTATGACATTTATGTTGTGAAACAACATAATTTTTTACAAGTCGTCATATTTCTACAATTGTCTGTAATTCTTGACATGAGGTTAGAGCTGTGTCAGGCTTTTGTGACAATTATAGTGTTTCGTGGTTAACTTACGCAGAAAATGGCTTTCCTCTGTGAAAGTAGCAGCGGCGATGGTGATAATGATATTGGTGAAAATGCTTACATAGGAAAATATAGATTCCAAATATTTTTTCTTTTAATATTACGATTTTACATTCAAGGAAATGTCGCTAAAATTAGCGAATTATAATTATTTGGTAAATATAAATTGTGAACTTCTAGATCACCTAATTACACAAAATAGAGCTTTGACATCTTGTCAAGAAATTCATGCATATACGAATACCGTTACCTAAATGTAAAAATTAGGTAACCCTTTCCCAGAAACCCCATTTCTAATAATTTATCATCATTAGCCTATATAATTATGTTCCGCTGCTGGGCATAGGCCTACTCCCATTGATGAGAGTGAATGGGCTGTAGTCCCCAAGTTGGCCCCGTGCGGGTACTTTACATACACCTTTGAATTTCTTTATATACATTTGCAAGTTTCCTCTCGATGTTTTTCCTTCGCCGAAAACCTAAGCGATATATTAACCGAGTAGTTCCAACATATGCCGTTCAAGCGGAAGTTTTGTCATTTTTATTGGGCTACCCCACTCTACTGTAATAATGAAAACTATAAAACTGCCGTCCTAGTCTAAAAGGCGACTTTTTACTATGAACTTCCATAGCAAAAAGTCGCCTTTTAGACTAGGACGGTAGAAAAAGCATAAAATAATTCGAATCGTTCGGTTCACTATACAAATAATAAGAAGGTTAACAATGAAAGTTAACATCATAATCATAAATTTTGACTGAACTGTGATTAATTTCATGACTTGATATATTTGGCGCGATACAACATGAGAAGTCTCAAAAGGCAAAAAAGGAAATACTTTTAATTAATTCTAGTTTCGTAGCTGCATCAACAGCCGATTGCATGCTTTTGTGGCTTTTTGGGATTTCTCATGTTGTTTTGCGCAGACAAAATGTATCAAACTATTTCAACAACATTAAATGTCATAAAGTGTTTACCTTCTTCTTGTTTGTATGTAGGTACGTCACGATACGTCATTCGTATCGGTCGGTTTTTCATATAAATAAAAACCGGCCAAGTCTGCACTTGGCCGGATTCGCACACGAAGATTTTCGTACCGCCTTCGAGCAAAAACGAAAAACATGTTTCTTGTACAGTCAAGGAATTTAATTTCCTACCCGTACCCGATTGAAATGTTGTTAAGCATTCACGATGCATTAAGGTCGAAATTTCTATTTCAGTAATAGTATTTAAATGTCAATACGTATTATTTGTCACTGCACATTACAGATAACCTCTTTGCGAAGTCATTTGTTCATCTAATTACGAATACGTGTCAGTTGGTGTCAGTGACAATCGATAAAAATTTAAATCCAAGAATCCATACTCCCGAAAGTTTACCGCAAACGTCGATAGTCTAAATTTCGTTATCTAGGTTCCTTTCATTCGAATATTGCAAGAGCGAGAAAGATGGACTTTCTTCGAATTTCGATTCCGCGGTTGTCGTCCTTTTTTGGCAGTGCCTTGACGTTCTAAATTTCAGTTCACAATGTCAACGTTGTTAATCTGTTACCTAGTTACTGACACAAAACTCTAGCTAGCTCTTATGATGACAGTATGCTATACGATACTGGACCTTAGGTGGGTTGGAAATTAAATTCCTTGACTGTATTTTGCCCTTTTTTTTTTAATTTGTTTTTATAGTGGCAAAAGAAATAGTGAAAATTTTAAGTCTCTACCTACTACAGTTCAAAAGATAGCCCTGTGACAGACGGACAGCGGAGTCTTAGTAATAGGATTCCGTTGGAACCCTTTGGGTACGGAACCTTAAAAATGGGGCATCATTTGTTTCCACAGCATTAATTATGTTTCAAATGTTTTATTTTATAGGTAGAATACATTTTGTCTCGCCGAAACGAAATGAAATATTTATGAGTTTAGTTACAAATTATGTTGATAGGTGACACTGACTGTCACATCGTCGCCCCCATGCTAAACTTACAAATGTGCAATTTTGGTGAACTAGGATTTTAGACCTAAACCTATAAAGATTATGACCAAATTTGCGAATTTCTCAAAGTGGTAGATTTGGGAGTTTGGGAGCATGGGGGCGACGACATGATGTATCGCGCAGGCAAACTGTATCAAGTAAAAAGTTATAAAATGAAATACATTTCAACCATGATTATTGTCGTGAAGGCAAATGATGACACTTTTTCGTTTGTGTGGAGAACCGACCAACTAGAATGACCTTAGGTCTTGTAATTTTGTAATGGTCTGTGCCTGGCAGTTTTCGACATACGGTTCAATTGTAAAATCTTGTGAAACACAAATAATCACGACTTTTTGACAAATGTCACTGTTTTTGTGACAAATGTCACTTTTTCGTGACAATTGTCGCACCTGTCGGGGTGGTGAAATAACGCTTGTAAAATGTCAAAACTTGTGAAACAACAATAATCACGAATTCTTGACAATTGTCACTTTTTTGTGACAATTGTCGCACCTGTCGGCGTGGTGAAATAGGGGCCTGGTATGACTAACGACATTCTAAACTATGTAATGTCTTGCAATACTTGTGAAAAGTATATGCCACAAAATTATAAGGAGCCTTTGCTGCCTCATAAATTGCCTAAATTGAGATATGAAAAAGTAGGTATGGATATCCTAGATTTTAGAGGCAAATACTTTTTAATCATAGTTGATTATTTTTCACATTGGTTGGAGATTATACCTGTAAGAGATAAAAGTTCTAAATCTGTTATTAATGGCATGCAGGAAGTGTTTTGTAGGTTTGGATTTCCCTCATATATTATCGCAGATAATATACCATTCTCCTCATATGAATGTAGACAGTATTACCAAAGTAAAGATATTGTTATTATAACCAGCACACCTTACCATCATCAGAGTAATGGGATGGCTGAAAAAGCAGTAGGTATAAGCAGAAAAATACTTGAGAAATCAGCAGAGACTAATAATGATTATAGAGATAATTTGTTCCATTATAATAATTCACCCTTGACTAGAATCAATATCACTCCAGCCCAAATACTGCAAAGTAGAAACCTTAGATCTGAAATTCCCACTACATTTGAGTATTTACAGCCTAAAGTTCAAGTAAATGTTTATAAAAAGTTATTGTTAAACCAGTCTGTTACTAAAGAATTGTATGATAGACATGCTAAAAGGAGAGAAGTTACTTTCAAGGAAGGAGAGAATATTGTAACTAGAACTGATAAGGATAGGACATGGCAAAAGGGTACTATTGTTAAAAGTGCTTGTGAACCTAGATCGTGGTAGGATATTGCGACGAACTACAGGTCAGCTTAGAAAGTCTTACTCAAAGTATCCTCGCAGGCCTTATAAATTGTACTCTTCACCAGGAATAGATGAGCCGGTTACTGACATTGTATCGAACCACAACAACCCATGTACTCCCAATGTAAGACCATCTACTCCTGATAGTCCTGATGTAAGAACAAGAACTGGCAGGACTATACGTCCTCCACAGAGATTAGATTTATAGTTTCCGAATAAGATTAGTATATCGTCTGAACGGGAAGGTGTTGGAATAATTAAAATATAAATATGTAAGTGGAATACACCTTTATAAATAGTGTAAGTGGAACACACCCTTTAAAAATAAAGCAGATTCATAATGGCTTCTCCTGCGTTTCATTAAATAAAACAGCGCCTCCAGCTGCTGGCAGGGGCGTATTTTGAAATTTGGCGCCCCGGGCCAATATCTGTTTCGCCGCCCCGGAAGTCAAGGAAAAAGATTATTTAAATAATAAACAACATTTTTAATAACGTCTACTTATTTTTTTTTACGGTGTACTAATTTTTTTACAAAACCATTAATGATGATTTCATTACTTACTTATAATCCAGTAACTTTATACATCAGAGCTTGAGACAAATCCGGTAGTTCTGATTTTTTGCAGACTTATAATAATCCAAGTATGTACAGTAGGTATAATAACATTCGTTTTTCTTCCTACAAAAGGTACATCGCGCGCTTGAATGTGTGCGCGCCGCGTACGAACGCACTACAAGCAAAGAAATAAGAATGCTCCAGTATGGATCGCACTCACAGAGGCGAGCTATCGCGCGTCTGTGTGAATACATGTCGCGCGCTCCTAAACGACCGAAGTTGGACTACTTGTTCGTCTTTATACTTTGCCTCGAGAGCGGAACTTAACTTTGTCAAAAATCGAAAAAACCGTAAAAAATTGGGAAGGTCTACTTTTTAGTAGTACCTTTTCAGGACGTTTTTAAATTAGACTAAATTTACAATACCCATGAGACTAGAATTGTCTCTGTAGACCCAATAGTTTCCGAGATAAAGCCTTTCAAAATTTATCATATCGTTCTGAATGAATTTTGACCCTGATTCTTCGTAACCCCTGTTATACTATCGAAGCCTTGTACGTTATGGGATGTTAAAAAAGAAAATGAGAAGTGTGAACGATGATGTTTAATGACAAGCTATGCTACGAATAATGAAATAAAAAAGGTAAGGACAACAAAAGTTAATAGGTTTATTAGTTAATTTGTTAGTAAATTTAGTTATTTTAGCCCTCTTTTAAGGGCGGCACTGATCCCAGTGAGGATGATCAGCAAGTCAATGTCCTCACCAATATTGCGAAGTTCGAAAAAAAATATGAATTTTGAAGAGCTTTATCTCGTAAAGTATTGGGTCTACAGAGATAATTTTATTATTTCATATTGTAGAAAATTTAGTGTACTTACTTTAAAAACGTCATGAGAAGGTTCTATCAAAAATTAGTCCTTTAGGGTTATAATCGCAAAATTTTGAAAACCGAAATTTTCGCGGTTTTTTAGATTTTTGACAAAGTTGCGTTTGGCGCTCGAGGTCACAAACTTAAATTATTCATTAAACATCATAAAGCAGGTCTGCAAAAAATCAGAACTACTGGATTTTTGCAAAGTACGCCGTACATTCAGGTGACAAGGTTACTGGATACTTGCGTCGTTTTGCAAAATAGGCTTTAATATTGAGCAACCGCCCTCTCTTCACTCTGCGCCCCGCCCGCGCACTTATTATGGAGCATACCTATACTTATTGTAGTTACCACGCCGTATGTTTTTAATAACAGACGCGCTCCGTATTGACATCGCATTTTCGATAAAATTAAAAAGGTGAGAAGTTGAATGGCGCCAAAACCAGAACAAAAGGCAATCGGCTCGGGGCGGCTACGCCGCCCCTGGCCGATTGGCGCCCCTAGCCGATTGGCGCCCCGGGCCATGGCCCGGATGGCCCTAGGGTAAATACGCCCCTGGCTGCTGGGTTTCCGGGTGGGATTTTCTTCCAAATGATATTGCGGGCCGGCGCGAAGTCTTTTATTATTTCCGTGAGCGTGTTTCGAGCTTCATTTACCTAGTTCTCTTTCCGATCCAACGTAGTTAGTCGCATTATCCGTGTAGAGAATGGTGGGATTTCCGCGTCTTGCCATCATACGACGTAGTGCGAGTATGAGTGAGGAAGCCGATAGTGACGCGGCTAGCTCGAGATGAACGGCTCGGGTTGTGAGGCACGTAAATAGTACGCCCCACCTTTTTTCGTGTCGGCGTCCGATTGTTACTGTCATGGACCCAAATAGGTCAGAGGCCGTGGCAGTAAAGGATGGTTGATTGCATTTGAGCCTCTCTGCTGGTAAGTCGCCTACGGGGACCTTGAGGGTAGTCTTTATAGGTCCGACACCATTGGCACTTGCAAATATATCGAATTGTGTTGCGTAATTCGATTATGTAGTATCTCTGTTTCAGCTCGTTTATAACGGTGGCGTGGTTACCGTGATTGAAACGCTCGTGGTAGTGCTGAATCAATAGTAGTAAACGACTATCGGAACAATGATCGTCGAATCAACATCCCACATGTAACTTCGTGAGCCAAGTCAAGGTACTTGCTGAGCTTGTCCTTCTCGGCCTTCACGAGGTTCTCGTCATGGGGGGATGGTAATGTCGACGAGCACTGCACGGCGCTTGGATCGATCTATTAACACAATATCAGGCTTATTGGCTACAATAGTCCTGTCCGTGATGATAGATCGATCCCAATAGAGCGTGGCACGACTATTTTCGAGAACCGGCATCGGTGCGTACTTATAGTACAGCACCTCAGACCCCACAAGACCATATCGAACAGCAAGTTGCTGGTGAATGATCCTGGCTACTTGATTATGTCTGTGCAAGTACTCGCCGTTAGCTAGATGGGAACAACCGGAGAAAATATGCCTGATAGACTCTCCGGGACGGCGGCATGCCCGCGATAAAATCAAATTTCTAAGAAGCTGATTCCATATTTACTTAACTTTTTCCAGGAATTTTGCTAACTTTAGGTATACATAAAAGCATCCGAATTTCTGTTACCTGATTATATTATATGCAAGTAGGTTATATTTTGTATGTTAATATTTTCTTTAAATATTTGAGTTGTGAGAAGGTGAAAACCCTAAAAGAAATATTTGAAAATTCTTATCTGCGATATCGTGTACGATAGAGGTTCCATTTTTTTTACCATTTGTAGCTCTAATTATACAGAAACGCTTAGTAAAAGAACCAAGAAACAAGAAACTTTCTATGGATGTTTCTCGATTTATTTTATTACTCGAAAATTATGCGAGATAGAACAGCGGGAGTTTGACTAGGGGCTGTAATTTTAAAAGGTTAATGTAATGCAAAGAAAAACGGCGGTGATTCAAATTAAGGCCAAATCACACACTGTGCATCGTGTAGAGGAGCCATGAGACTTAGGTAGGTATTTACTCGTTGGCTGGTGCGTGTTTAATTTAGTGTTGTGTCGCTCGCGAGCTCGCGCCGGACGGGTGTTTATTCGTATTCGTAAGCGTCTCATCACCGTGAGCTAGAGGTATTTCTTTGCAGTAGGTTATTTATCCTATTACGAAGTACAATTCATATTGCCCAATAATAACTATAAGGAGTATGGTTCTTTATGTAGGTACCTAAAGAAATGACATAGTACGTTATTTTAAGTTTCTTTTTCTTTTCAGATTGATCAATATCAATACTGCCATATAAAATAGTAAAACATATGAAAAGGGGGAATCAAAACTTTCAGGCGTGCCAAGTACTTGGGAAGAATGTGGCATTTTAAGATGGCCTAAATATAATGAAAATAAGTTAAAAAGAATTGAAGATTCGGTTCCTGAGAGTACTTGGCGGAAAATGAATTGTAAAGTGAAAAGGTCGAATCTAAGCAGGTACTTATCTTAAAGCGGAGCAAAAATGAGATAATAGTATTTTATGCAACAGTTGTATAAGAAGGTTCAAAAAATGCGAATTGCGTGAGTTGCGATACGAGCCGCGAATGCGGCGAGTATCGCAAATAGAGACGCAATGAGCGTTTTTAGGGTTCCGTAGCCAAAATGGCAAAAACGGAACCCTTATAGTTTCGTCATGTCCGTCCGTCTGTCTGTCCGTATGTCACAGGCATTTTACTCAAAAACTACATGATGGATATTGATGAAATTTGGAATATAGGTGTCTTTTATGAGCCGCTACTTAGTTTGGTATATAAATAATTAAAATAAATATTTTTAGGGGGGGCACTCCATACATGTTAAAGACAGTAAAAAATTTTTTTTCAGCAAATATCAACGTGAGGTACATAGTTCGACAGCTCTTTAAAAAACACTATAAGGTTCCTAAGTAATGTTTTTGATTAAGTGAATGTATTTGGAAATAATCGCTCCGAAAGTTGTGAAAATTGTGTCCCCCCCCCTCTATTTTCTAAACCGTGCGTCCGAAAAATATGAAAAAAATCACGAAAGTAACGCTTAATTAATACTTTCAACGAAAATTATTTTGAACAAGATCGAATGTTCCGTTTTTGAGTTATTGCCGATAAACTGCGCTTCTCAACAAAAGGACGTAATTGCTACGAAGATACGCTCTTTTGTTGTTGTACTTTTTTTACATCGTATTTTTTACCTTATAGTTACGGCTATGGAACCCTACACTGAGCATGGTCCGACATGCTCTTGGCCAGTTATTTGACTTAATTATACAACGTTGCATACAATACTTTTTCTACGACAGGTTTTAAAATTATAAAATACAAACATGGCATAACCTGCAAAGAAGGCAAATATGACGTATGACTGTCAGTATGTGTCTATGGTAAACTTTTTATTTTTTAAATGAAGTTGACACGCAGTGAATATATTAAAAATACTTTTGTTTTTATGTTGGCATCAATGAATTTAGTTCAGAAAGTTTTGTTTTTCTTAAAAGCCGTAGGATTTTAATTGTTTGTTAAGTTGGTAGTTGTGCATTTTTACCGTAAAGTTAAAATTGAGCACTTAATCCTTGACCTCAGTTTAACATAGATTTAGAAGTCTGTGGTTGTTAGCAATAACGTAAAGTGGCTATAACGACACTAGTGCTGTTATGGGGAATAGAGTATAGACTTCTCTGAACTCATATTATATATGTTCTTATATTAGTGTTCGTGACCAAGTAAAAGACAGATAACAGTACAGGAGTAGAAAAAATGTGTAAAAAATTAGAAATGGTAATGATAAAAAGATGGCTGTAATAAAAATGCATGGTTTTGAAATTAGTTTTTTTATTTTACAAAGTATGTATTAATGGTATGAAATACAATATCGAATTATATTCTACATAAATAAGTTTACATTTAATGTCAGCACATGAAAAGTAATGTGTATTTTTTGATTTTTTTTTATCCAAATATTTATTTATTATCTTAAATATAGCCTAGATTTGGCGCCTAGAATGTGGAAACGCTCGGGCCTTGGGGAGAAAGTGCCCTTAATACTTTTAGGGGCATTGCAAAGCGGCTTATTGAGGCGACGGGTGACCAGAAGGCTGGCTCATACTTATGTCAAAGGATAGCGTTAGCTATCCAACGAGGTAATGCGGCCAGCCTCCTGGGCACCCTCCCTCGTGGCACCGACCTGGAGCCCGTGCATTATTTATAGTTTATTTTCTATTTGGATACCAAGTAAGTTTTATCTTTAGGTAGTTACTGTTTTTATATTTTATCTTTCTGTTAAATAAATAATTATTACTTATGGAGACGTAATGCTCTAAATTAATATAATATACATTGCTTACACTTGCTCAAAAACAAAAAAAAGCCTAGATTTTAATTTATTTAGGTTATTTTATTGTAAATAACAAATATAAGATTAAAAAAAACACATTATTTACAACTTAATTTTTTGATTTACTTGCAATGTAATCTTCACATTTTTAAATATTAATTAATGAAGACTTTAAGGGGTAGGTAGTCAAAAGCGTCAATTAAATTATCCATGCGATATCCTTCTAGTCGTATGTCTTCATTTTCGTTAAGGTGTATTGCTCTTATTTCGATAACTTTTTCGCCCGTTGTTAAAAACTATTTTTTCTACTCCTGTACTGTTATCTGTCTTTTACTTGGTCACGAACACTAATATAAGAACATATATAATATGAGTTCAGAGAAGTCTATACTCTATTCCCCATAACAGCACTAGTGTCGTTATAGCCACTTTACGTTATTGCTAGCAACCACAGACTTCTAAATCTAGGTTAAACTGAGGTCAAGGATTAAGCGCTCAATTTTAACTTTACGGTAAAAATGCACAACTACCAACTTAACAAACAATTAAAATCCTACGGCTTTTAAGAAAAACAAAACTTTCTGAACTAAATTCATTGATGCCAACATAAAAACAAAAGTATTTTTAATATATTCACTGCGTGTCAACTTCATTTAAAAAATAAAAAGTTTACCATAGACACATACTGACAGTCATACGTCATATTTGCCTTCTTTGCAGGTTATGCCTTGTTTGTATTTTATAATTTTAAAACCTGTCGTAGAAAAAGTATTGTATGCAACGTTGTATAATTAAGTCAAAAAACGCTCATTGCGTCTCTATTTGCGATACTCGCCGCATTCGCGGCTCGTATCGCAACTCACGCAATTCGCATTTTTTGAACCTTCTTATACAACTGTTGCATAAAATACTATAACGTGTTTTTGGGATGATAAAATAAAAGATTCAAAATATAGTGTCAATATCTGTCCATTTCTGCTGTTGCACTGTTTTGCAAATGGATACTGTTTAATTATTTTAATTTGATAATTGAAATAAACCTACTACTTTAGAAATAACAATTGTTTTTTGACATTTTTGCCAGCGTCACGTCAATTTGGGAAACGAAAAAATTATAAAACAACAGTAAACATTTTTTTTCTGTTTTAATTTAATTTTTACTCGTAAAATGTGACAGTTAGAAATAAGCACAGTATGTAAGACGATAAATAGTTTGCGATCGACCACCCCTTTAGGGTTCGGTCTGAAAACCAGCGCTGGACTTTATGCCCAGCACATGCTGAGACTGAGACCCATTGCCTCACAAAAAATAATTAATTAGTTTTAAAACCTACATAAGTTTTTTATATTCTCTAGTTAGCTCTTTTTTGTATATTGTTATTATAATGTATATATTATTATTATTTTTGTTTAGTATAAGTTACTGTGGCAATAAATGATTTTCTGATTGTGATTCTGTAAAAGACGAAATAACAGATTGGAGCGGCGGTTAAAATCCAACATTAGTAATATTAGTTTAAATAAAAACAATTGCAACAAACACGCACAACTACATTTGTTAGTAACTAAAGAGTTTATAAGTATTTACTACATTTTAAGATTATTAATAACTAAAAAATTTGAAAGAAATCTGAAAATTACTACATCGAATGCAAGAAGGCTGGGCATATGAATCAATGATATTTTATAAGAAGATACGTTATACGCATACTCGCCAGCTGAGAAATATGCTTCCAAGAAAGCAGCACCACACATTGGTACCTCACTGTACGGTGTACATACTCACACATATTAACAGATTGCATAAAAGAGATGGCATAGTTACAATAATGCAAAAAAAAGAGACAGCTAGCTTTTTGTTACTTGCGCGATTAATTTTTAAACGTCACCGAGTGAACCCATCGGCTAGATTCGGATCCTGCTCGGCGCTCGCAGATTAAGCACGCAGAAGGTGAAAATTACATTTCAGAGTAGTTTCTGCCTATCTAGGTCCTACCTATGGAATTTCAATAGTGTAAATGATTTTTATTCAACTTAAAGTTTTAACATTAAAATGTGTAACTGAGTTTGTATTCTAATAATATTTATAGTTTTAATTCGTTTCAACAATTAAATTGTGTATTAAATGGTTTATATATTATTAATGATTTTTGACACTTAGACACCATTTAGGTACATCTCTGAGAAAGAATGGTTTTAATTTTAATTTATTTTATAAGTTATATCATTTTTAAGTTAATGTAATGTATTAATGAAATCTCTTGTATTAACGTCATATTGTTGGAACACTTGTAAAATGGTAAAAAAGAGAAACCGGTGAGTTTCTTCCGGCGCTTCTTCTCACCAGAAGGTCATTACCCGAAGCGCCAAAAGAAAAGAAGAGAAAAGAATATAAGACATGTAAAAGAGCCCTTAAGGGCCTCCTTGCAGAAATAAATTATTTTATTTTATTTATTTATTTTTCTCAAACATGGCATGAAATGTTGACATTACGTTTATTGCCGGCCTATTTCCATTCCACATTTATTTGGGCCACAGCATCACGGCATTCAGCCATTAAAAAAACAAAAAACGATTTTTGCTATATTTTGCAGTTTTATTTATTTAAAATTGACATGAACATAACAAATAACACATTATAAACAATTTCCAATTATTATAAATTGCAAACTAAACCACAAAGAATACACATTTAAAATATTTCATCTAAATATTCGCGGTAAAAATGTGAACTGAAACAGCTTTTGGCCGAATTTGCATTGTCTATGGATATAATGTAAATTAATGTCACTTTCTGAGAGCCAGTTTGTGTTATAAAATATTAAGCAAGGTTATTATAGTCATAGGCCAAAGATATATGCTAATAAGAAATGGACGAGAAACTATGAAAAAATACCGAAATCGCTATATGTGTGCCTCTAATATTTGAAGAGTTCCCTCGGTTTCTCCAAGATCCCATCATCAGATCCTGATTTGGTTGCAATGGGACCACCTCGGAAGTATACCTTTTCAAACAAAAAAAGAATTTTCCAAATCAGTCTAGCCGTCTTCGAGTAATCGCGTAACAAACACACAAAAAAAACATACAGACGAATAGAGAACAGTCCTTCTTTTGGAAGTCGGTTAAAAAAATACGCTGTAAAGGTTATTTATTGGTTCTAGGTTACGCGGGTATTTTTCCGCGACTCTCCGACGTATTTACAAAAGCGAGGTATACCTTAAGATATTATATATTTATGAGAAAATACCTGTATGAACACTGAATAGATATTATGGTTCAAGTTTGCATACTAAGGCATGTAACTAGGAATCAATGCGATTCAACATGACGCATCTGTAAATGTTCATCTTTGCCGCAGTATGGTTATCCTTGTCACTCTCATTGTCAAAGACGTAAGTTTGTCTCTTTCATTCAAATGACCTCTATGGTAGTAAGATGGCGTCGTATTTGAAAAATAAAATAATAAAAATGATAAAAATAAATTATTTCAGCGTACTTACAGGTGATATGTGATCCCTTGCGCTTTGTTGCACTTTTTGCTATGATTGGTGCACTTTCTGATCACACACGACGGCATTTTTTTTGTGAATCTTGTAAATATTCACCCTTGACATCGTCGTGCGTTTCGTTGACCGACCCGCGAGTGACTACCCACTACAAAAAGGGCACCAATACAATTATCGTGGTTTCAGTGCTTCACTTTTGGAGTGCTTGTAACCTATCTACTTATAAAATATCATTGATATGAATAGGAAGAGGCACTTTTTGAGATATCAAGCCGGAATACAAATTTGAGTGGTTATAAAGTGGGTAGGATAAAAAGATGTGGTTTAAGTCACCTTCGTCTAAACGGCATTCACAGATCGATGAGTCCCGAATTCTGAGTTTAGTCAAGTGAACAGGGGAACTGCAATGTCCAATTCTCATTCGAATTATAGAAGAAGTCGCCATTTTACTTAAATTAACTTTAGCGAACCAAACCTTACTAGGATTATCCGACTGAATAAATGCATACTTGAACCCTTTAACTTTACTAGAAGCTCTCCATCGAGAATGCCAAGAATTTAATAAACACGTCTTGGGAAGAGATAAAAGATCGTGGACATAATTTTTGAAGGGAACTTTATCACCGCAAACAACTGCCTCATTTGAAGTCTTGTCCACCTTTTCATTTCCCGAAATGCCTGAGTGGCCTGAGATCCAGGCCAAAACTACATCATAGCCCTTAATATTGCAGCGGTTAATAGCATCTTTAATTAAGAACACCAAAGGATTGTGGAGTTTAGATGTAAAAGGATTAGAAAGTAAGGCTTCTAAATAAAATAAATAAATAAAAATAAAAATCATTTATTTTCAGACAATTATAAGTCCATAGTTTGTTAGTAAGTACAACTACATTCTATGTTAGTTATTTATAATTAAAGTTCACACACACAAAAAGATATGCTGTCATTTTAACCAATATATCAAACTGCACATTTCCTAACATGCAGTTCGATATATCGGCCAAGAATGACGGAGTCGAGCCTGTCGGCTATCATCTTCAGGATACCGTTGGCGCTCCCCCGTATACGATGTACCACAGACGCAGTTTTTTTGCGTATTATGGCATAAAAATCGTCTATACCAGCATCTGCAAACATGCCAGAAGCACTACAGTATCGAGGGAGCCTCAACAGGGCCCTGAATACATTATTATACTGGACCCGCAGGGAGTCGAAGGATCTACACTTAAAACTAGCCCACAGGCCACAGGTGTAATAACTCTGACAGTATGCTCTGAACAAAGTTAGTTTAACTTCAGCACTACAGCGAGCAAACCTGTGCGCTAGCATACCTCCTCGAACCGACAACGCCCTGCGTTCCCTCTCAATGTCCATGTCATCTTTTAAATTCTCCGTCACAATGTGACCAAGGTATTTGAAATGGCTAACACGGTTTAAAGGAGTACCATTTAATCGAATGGGAGGTACATTAGCGGGTCCCTTATTTTTTCCTTTAAACACCATAAGCTCACTCTTTGTCTCATTATATTTTAAGCCATGTTGTACAGCATAGGTCTCACATACCTCCAACATTCTTCGCATACCAGCCACTGACGGGCTCAGCAGCACCATGTCGTCAGCATAGCTAATGTTATTAACACTAACATTATCTATTCTACAGCCTGCATGCATGCTGCTGAGCCTATCAATTAGCTGGTTTATATATAAATTAAAAAGTCTAGGTGAAGTCAGACCTCCCTGCCTTACACCACAATTAAGGACATATGGATTAGAAAATGCACTAGCCCATTTTACTACATTTATTTGATTTTGATACCAATGCGCCAATATTCCTATCAATTCTTGGGAAACACCAACATCCTTTAACTTAGCCCACAGTATATCATAAGATACAAGGTCAAATGCCTTAGAAAGATCTAAAAAACAGGCAAAGATGGGTGTCTTCCTTTTTACATAATAATCAACAGTATGTTTCAAGGCTAATATGGCACTTTCCGTTGATAAACCCTCTCTAAAACCAAACTGGGCGTCATGCAACTTGATTCGGCTGTTTAGATACCCATCTAAAATCCTGTCTAATATTTTAGCAGTTACAGTGGCTAGTGAGATTGGCCTATAATTAGTTTTATCTGACAGATCTCCAGTTGAGTTTTTAACAAGAGGTATTACCACGGTTTTAGTAAGATCAGAGGGCAGGTATGTGTGTCCAATACATAAAGTATACAGCATTGCCAGTAACCTGCTTATGTGTGGGCCAGCATGTTGTAGGTGCTCTATACTGAGGTCATCATGGCCAGGTGATTTCCCTCTTTTCATGTTTTTTATGGCCTCAGAAACCTGTTTGCTAGAAATATAAGTAGGCACTACATTCTGGTTTATCTCAGTACTAACCACACTTTGTGTTGGTTGTAGTGGCGACTGCACCTTAAAATAGTCCTTAAAAACATTTGCTACATTTTTGTGTTCGCTTTGCCCATCAACACTTGCAGGCAAGCCGGCTTTACCATTCAAGTTTTTTGTACTTTTCCAAAACTTGCTAAACTGCTTTGTTGAGTGCTGTGAAGCAAGTATATCAAAACGAATTTGTTCTTGATTATTTTGACAAAATTTCAATCTCGATTTAAAAACTTTGCGACTTAAACTCATCTTTTCAAATACAGTTCCGCTTTTAGGTTTACCGTGAAGTACATACATTTGAAAGTCAAGTCGTGCTTGCCTGTGAGCCTCTGCTACATGTTTGTTCCAGCCTAGTACACATTTGCCCTTTACAACAGTTTTTTGACCTTGTAAGTGGCTGTCCACGGATGCTTGTGTTAGAGAACCAACAATATCTGTATACAATTTGTCAATTATTTTCCTATGAGCTATATTATGACACATTCCATCAGCGCACTGTAATTCATCAGGAAAATTAATTTGCTTTAGTCTGTTATTACATAATTCTGTATATTTTTCAACCTCTACTATGCTCCTGAGGCCCCAGATAACATTGCTGCAAGGTACATTTTGTAACAACACCTTATTTTTCATTACATTTAAGTTACATACAACTTTTAAGGGATAATGGTCCGACCAGTATACGTTATCCACAACCTGAATATTTGTTATTGTACATAATGCTGATTTACTTACCACACAGTGGTCCAGCCATCTATGACAGCCATGTGCTTCACTGACATAAGTATGTGTGTTTGACGCTATACCTAATCGCACCACATCTGCACATATCCACATTCTTTCACGACAAAAATTAAATAGTTCCTCGCCAAAACTTGCAGTTGGGTGAGCATTGTAGTCGCCTAACATAAATACATTTTCAACACTACAGTCCTCAATGATGGCATTCATTTCACCTAAACACTGAGTGAAAACCGGCAAGTTGTTTGGTTCGTCCGTCGGCATATAGACGCACATAACTATAAACTCTTGTTGATCACCTGTTACGACTTTTATTGCCACTAATCGCTCACTGGTACATTTTAGCACTGAAACACTTTGAAATGCACTACTTCTCCAGAGAATCCCCACACCTCCGTGCGGCCTGCCTCGAAGAACGCCACTCGAGAGGTCCACTGAAGACTTGCCAGTATAGCTGAAGTCCTTACTTATCTGTCCCAAGAAGTTCAAGTCATGTGAAAGAAGCCAACTTTCTTGAAGACAGACAACATCCGCCGTTTTGCATAGTTCTCTGACACATTGCACACTTCTTTTTATATTTTTACAATTATAAGATATTAATACACTATTCCTTGTCTGGTTCATTGCTCCTTGTCACAGTTTGATTTTGTGGTGACTTCGTGTCATCCTTTAGGTGTGAAACTTTCTTATAACGGACAAAACGCCGACAATTTATTCCGTCCGGCCACAAATTGTCATCTAAATACAATTGCAGGTTATGTTTACACACGTACACTTTAAATGAATTGTAGTGTCGCTCCATTTTCATATGCATTTTTTGTACCGTAATAACTTCCTTTGTTTTCTCCAATATGTAGTCTGAGATATCTTTCTCTGAAGCCTCCTTATTTACATACGTTACAAATAGCGGTATCTTAACGTCAGCGGCTTTAAACTTCATGTCAGGTTTCGTTGTTGCTTTACCAGTGCTGCCAACATAACGATTTGGCTGCTTTTTCCTTTGCACTTTGATCCACTTGCCGTTTGGTTTTTCAGTTTCCGAATTATTTCGAACGACATCCGCAAAACTGGTATTATTTTGTTTATTCATAGGGTCACTTATCTTGATTTCCGACGACGACGCTTCTATTTCTATATGATTTGCGTAGTTATTTTGATCCTGTACGTGATGACGTTGCGAGAAAGAGACAGCATTCTCAACCGACGGGTCTGAGGCGATGGTGTCCATGCGCGAGGGAGACGGTGACGTTGACTTACGTTCCGTTTCGTTATTCGCACCACAGTTAATAACCTCGCGTCCATTCGGAACAGATCTACCCACACTTTCATTTTGTATTTCGTTTATACTGTGCGGCAAGCCTATAGGTCCACTGTCGTACACAAAGGCACCACGTTTTCTTGTGTTTACGTTATGATGATTCACCATAGAAGCCGATTTTAAGTTGTCCAAATCCATTTGGAGGTCTTGTAACTGCGACACAGTTGCATATTTATCCTTAAAACTGTTCAGGTCGTTTCGTAACTTTATAACATCTTTAAATAATGTCACACTGTCTATATGATCGATGGACGTCGGCGGTATTCTTTGTAAATCACGGGCCACGAAAATTGGAATTGAATCAGGATCCACTTCCTTAAAGAAACTAATGATGTCATCCAAGTTTCTTGACTTTTTACCACCCTGTTGGTTTCCAGTTCTTCTTGTTTTCCACTGCTGTGTTGTTACCGTTACAGATTCAAATAATAACTTTTTGGCATATGTAATTTCTTTCTCCGAATAAGTAGCGTCACACAACTTCTTCAGGCTTTCCATGTCAATAACATCGAATTTATATTGAATGTAACACAACACTTCCGATATAACAACATTACAGTTGCAACATTTTAACGTATTTGACGCCATTTTTAAAATCGCACGACACAACCGGTTGGCTACACTGTGCGAGCGAGACTGTAAAGAGCTTCTAAAGAGCTACGAGAATCAGAGAAGACTATAGAACGATTTAGTCTAGCCAATAGAATATACTCTAAACATTTCAGTATCCCGGAACATTCCCCTGTAAAAACTGATGACTCCGGAGGACATTTAGCTTTTTGAACTATATCATACTGAGAGTGAAAAGTCTCAACTCCCACACAACCTTGTGGGGAAAACTTAGAGGCATCCGAGTATAGCGTATGCCATCCACTCCAGTTGCTTCCAAGTATACATCGAGTGTTGTCGTTGGCCTGTGGGTCTCCTTTGATGATGCCAAAGTCTAATATTACTTGGGTCCGGAGAGTGACAATGTGATATGGATACTCATACATGGGGAGGGTTGGTGAATGATGCGTTGGATCGGGCGTGGGCGGGATTTTACAAAAACCGTTTTTTTATACGATGTTGTCGCTGTTGGAGGGGATGCCGCAGCACTTGCGTAAGATTTCCCAGTGATCGGGTGCATTTTATTTGCGTCTGCGTATGAGATACTAGTCTCAGCCATTCTCTTTTTAATGTTACAATGTCGGACATACTCAGGGCAAGACTTGCTTGTCGCAGAATTTCAGCTTCACCTTTGCAGTTCACGCATTTGGGTACATCATATCCATGTAGCACACGTTACCTGAATGATTACCCCCGCATCGGAAGCACCGAGGGAGAGAACGAAATTTATCCAAATCTGCAGCACTGATAACACTGAATAGTAGGGTTGTACCGGGTGTGGCCTGTAATACGAGCAAAAAATTAAACCGTAGATTCTATTCTTCAAATAATAAAACTTTTGTTCAACCACTTTTTAAAAATATGTAGTCCTTAGATTGTCTCTTTTTCATACAAAGTAATTAGTATTTTCAATGTACATCAAAATCCGTCTAATTGACATTGCTTGTCAATCTTGTCACCCTACAGACGTAATCTATTTCGCAATACATTGCGTGTTCGGATAAACTTTAAAGTGTGCTAAAAATCAAACCACAAGTTATTTTTAAAAGTCGCTGAATAAAAGTTGTCTAGTTTGAGGAGTAAAACCTAAGGTTTAATTTTTTGCTCGTATTACAGGCCACACCTGGTATAGCGTTCCACCTTAAAAGCATTAAAGCAAGCAAAGATTCTAGTCGGCAGCACTTGGCCGTCGAACGTCAGAATAACCGTTTCAGAAGGAACCCATTTATACGTGCCATCTTCATAATTGTTTTTCTTATAATTAAGTCGCCTCGATTTAATTACTGGACCGCACCCTTCTGGGACTTTTATAAAATTCGCAATATCCTCTGGAGTCCACTCACCTTTTACAATACCTACTCTCGTAACATTGAACGATGGAATGAACGCTTTCAATCATTCACATTCATCAGAAAGTCATTCACATCCTGAGCATTGTGGAAATTGATTGAAACTCTGTTACGACCTAATCCTTTTACAGATCCATCAACCACGTTTGGAAATTCACGGTGGTGACTATGGATAAATTGTCGAAAAGAAACGGGGTGTAAGGTTGCACCTGGGGAAGGGCTATCATATTGAACGTGAACTGTGTATGGTCCGGGGTCTACTAGCTTTGTACTGTTGCCGGTCTGTAGCAACTTGTGACGGAGTAGACGGCAAATCTGTATTTTGGGAAGTCGGGGGGGAAGCCTGCAGAGGACTAGGAGGGGTTAACATCTGCGTATCTGACATTTTTGCGTCTTGTCCCAGAGGTATAACGGAGTCCTGGCTACTTAGAAGAGGGAGGGCTGTGAATGGGTTATGCAGTTCCAACTGTGAGGAATCGGTCTCCATGTTTGCCCTATCCACCTCAGAATTATGTACTCGCGACCGGGAAGTCGAACGTGAACGGGATTCTGTATTGAGCTTATCAGATATCTTATTGTCCCTGGCCCTACGTCCGGTTTTCTTATGATTTACAGTTTTAAATTTATTTTCTCTGCTCTCCAAATTCATACCGTCCAACTCGACAAATGCAGCCGGGGAGGGCAGACCCAAGCCAAATGCAGCTCCAGATCCCCCCGGGTCCCCGGGGGAACTATCCGCCATGTTCGAGAGCAAACTACCCTCAATAAAACTTAAAAGGATTTACAAAACACACAAATCTAATTAAAAACAGACACAACACTCAACTTACCACAAAACCCACAACCAACACCACATAAAACGCTCTAATCTGTAATTTGATTACGATATCCAAAATTCCAAATAAGTAGCAATCCAAACAAGAGTGAACGCGATTGACGCTCAGCCGCCAGTTCAATCAGGAATTAATGGTTTAGCAAAATAGACACACATCTACATTACATTATGAGATGACAGGTAGAGAGCTATTTCAGATACAAGTTTAACTACTTCATCAAAGACTATTTGAGCTACTTAAATCACCTTCCCCTTTAGCTTGATTATCTCACAAACATAAAATCAAAATTTCTCTCTCTCTTCTCAGTCGGCACTCTTTTACAGAGTGGTCGTGGTTATGGATTGTTTGGTTCGGTTGTAGTCGCTGCTTCAATCAAAACT
This sequence comes from Eudemis profundana, assembly GCA_947034925.1. Classification (NCBI taxonomy): domain Eukaryota; kingdom Metazoa; phylum Arthropoda; class Insecta; order Lepidoptera; family Tortricidae; genus Eudemis; species Eudemis profundana. Next base: position 16,897,514 of record OX344815.1, read on the forward strand.
TAGAGATCTAAAATTTGTCTGGGTTTCATGACTCTCCCACTTCTAGTCATTGGTTTGGATACAGCACTACTCTTTTCCTCATTTAACACCATAACATTTTCATCATCTTTACTGCAAACTAGTTGATCATACTTATGATCATAACAGCAAGTGCCAGTGGTGCCAACGTAGTGATTTTACAACTAAATTTAGGGAAGTTTTTTTAGGGGCTAAATATTTTTAGTGGTTTTTATAGGGATTTTTCTATACCATGTTTGTGTGATGGAAAAAGTGTTCACGATGTGAGAAGCAACATACTATACTGGAAATGAAACGTTATCGATACCATAGTGTATCCCACTCTGTGTTGTTCTGAGAAGGAAATACACGGCTGAACGTTCCCATTTACGCTACACAGCGATTTGTAACGTGGTTGTACAGTCAGCATCAGATATCTATTGTCACCCAGAGTAGCCAAATATATCTTAACAACGACCTTATTCCTATAGCACCAAAGTCGTGTTAAGATAAATCTGGCTAGTCTGGGCGGCAATAGATATCTCATGCTGACTGTATGATCTTTCGTCGCTTTAAAGGCGGTTTAGACCATACTTTTAGTCGGGTCTGGTTGGGTCGGGAGATGTTAGGCGCCCATACATACCAAATTTTTACCCGGTTTCCTTACGAAATGACCTGTGTGAACGGGACGTGGGACGTCGCTATACACATTCATAGACATGTCTCGTTTACACATGTCATTTCATACGGAAGACGATTGTTGTGATTGCGATGATTGTTACACGTGCTGTTGTATTTTCTTCATTTATCTGTTGATTTAATCGAGTCAAGATGCCGAAAGCTAAAGATAAAAAGAAATATGGTCAAAAATACACGAAGATTAGGGAATCCGAGCCAGTTTAAAGGTAAAGTAATTGTAATTGTTTGTCTCTCAGTGGAACTCGCTGGCTCGCCCGCTATCAAGCTATTCAGACAATACTAGAGCAGTGGGAAGAACTTAAGTTGCTCTTTTCAATTGCCATGTCAGAGGACAAATGTTATATGACAGCACAGTTTTACGATATCATGAGAAGGCTACCATTCAAAGCCTTTTTTGATTTTCTTGAACATAAATTAAAAACAGTGACTCTGCTCTTTCAAAGTGACAATGTGGAGCCGACTAAACTGTTTAGGTGGGTACGCATTTGAGGCAGCCTCGGGTTGAGGCACGCACGGCTCGCAGCGAGCGAGCAGCTCACAGCGAGCCGGCCGGCGGCGGTCTTTTGACCGTGCTCAAAGGCGCCTCAGTGTGCGTGCCTCGTGTAATGTGGACGTGTATCCGAGCGTGCCCGTGAGCGGCGCGCGCGCGAACAAGTTTAGACTTGTCGATTGTCATTGCGTACGGCGGCTAGGTTTGCTGATATTTAAATTTGCAATTAATACGTCTTCGTTTAATAATGGTGTGGGATAATGAAAAGTGTTTTCTGTTAATACAACTATACGAAAAACAAAATGTTTTATGGGACCCGAAACACGAGCACTATTTTAAAGGTGCTTCTAAACGGGCCATGTTTTGCTGCAATATGTGGCTGCAACACAGTGGCCCGGCAACATTGCAAGCAATACCAACCAGACTATGCAATATTGCAGTAATGTCCCGGCCGGTGTCCTGCCGTTTGACCAAAAGTCATTTGGCAAAATTACACTTGACAAACAAAGTTTTGCAAAAAAATGTTTCGCCAATTGATCATTTTACTACTAATCATTTTACAAATGACTCACTTTACCAAATGATCAACAGTTAAATTTACATTTTATAAATAATTATTTGACAAAATTAACATTTAGCAACTGAGTTATCAGACAAAACTACGCTTGGTCTAAAAACGTTTGGTACAATGTATTATTTGACAAGTGTTTCGTTTATTAATAAATCTAATAATAGATATGGTATGGGTCAAATTAATACACAGTACCTATTTGGCAAAAAGAGTAGGTCGTTAGGTTAGGTTAGGTTAGGGTTTGAACTGCGTCCCCCAACAAAAACGAACTGCTGGCAGAAAAATTAGGTTGTTAGTTTAGGGTTTAACTGCGTCCCCCAACAAAAACGAACTGCTGCCAGAAAGACTAGGTTGTTAGGTTAGGTTAGGGTTTGAACTGCGCCCCCAACAAAAACAAACTGATGCATTTAGACTAATCATGGAAAAAACCTAGGTCGTCGGTTAGGTTAGGTTTGTATTATGACCACCAATATATTATTATGAGCGAGCGAAGCGAGAGGAGCGTCATAATGCAAGATTGCTTGCCTTCTATATAATCTTGTAACTTGTGGCGATATAGAGGGTAGCGGAATAAATTACCCAACAGACTAAATCATAATGTTTGAAAAAAGAAGTACTTTTTATGAAATAACATCTTGTTAAATGACATTTGGACAAATGCTTAATTTGCGAAACATATTATTTGGTGAAATGAAAAAAGGTCAATTGACATTTTTTAGGGTTCCGTAGCCAAAATGGCAAAAACGGAACCCTTATAGTTTCGTCATGTCCGTCCGTCTGTCTGTCCGTATGTCACAGGCGTTTTACTCAAAAACTACATGATGGATATTGATGAAATTTGGAATATAGGTGTCTTTTATGAGCCGCTACTTAGTTTGGTATATAAATAATTAAAATAAATATTTTTAGGGGGGGCACTCCATACATGTTAAAGACAGTAAAAAATTTTTTTTCAGCAAATATCAACGTGAGGTACATAGTTCGACAGCTCTTTAAAAAACACTATAAGGTTCCTAAGTAATGTTTTTGATTAAGTGAATGTATTTGGAAATAATCGCTCCGAAAGTTGTGAAAATTGTGTCCCCCCCCCTCTATTTTCTAAACCGTGCGTCCGAAAAATATGAAAAAAATCACGAAAGTAACGCTTAATTAATACTTTCAACGAAAATTATTTTGAACAAGATCGAATGTTCCGTTTTTGAGTTATTGCCGATAAACTGCGCTTCTCAACAAAAGGACGTAATTGCTACGAAGATACGCTCTTTTGTTGTTGTACTTTTTTTACATCGTATTTTTTACCTTATAGTTACGGCTATGGAACCCTACACTGAGCATGGTCCGACATGCTCTTGGCCAGTTATTATTTAACACATTTACCAAGTGTAGTGTTTGCTAATTAATCATTTGCTAATTGAGTTTTTGTAAGATGATACTTTTGTCAAATGTCTCGTTTGCCAAATGGTTATTTGGTGAAACGTTGTTTGTCAAATGACCATTTGTCAATAATTTTTTGGTCAAACATTAGTGAACCGTCCCGGCCATATAGCCAAACATGTTTTGTATTGCCACTTATGGCCGATATTGTCCCGATGGGTTGCCGGGCGATCGCTAGGCGATCGATTTTAACGGCAATATTGCTCAGCCAGTTCTATTGTTGTTTCAGTCGCTCTCTTTGTTATGGCACAGTGTATTCTTTTCTACGCGACATGAAGTTTGCTGTGAGTGACGCCGTGTTGCTATATACTGTGCTTTGCGATCAGCTGCATGTTATTTTGAGGTTATGGCGTATGCTGATTGACCACAAAAATGACTACTACGTGGTCTAACGAGACAATTATTGATTTAATTAATGAAGTACATTTGCACCCTGAGTTGTGGGATATAAAAACCGGAATATACAAAGACAGGAATGCTAAAAAAGATGCTTGGAATGAAATCGCTGAAAAGTTTGGCATAACAAGCAACGAGGCTTACAAAAAATTCAGAAGCTTAAGAACTTACGCAAATAATGAGGAGAAAAAGAAGAAAAGTGGTAGTGCTGGCGGTAAAACCGTGAAGTGGTTTGCTTACGATGCAATATCGTTTGTCTTAACTCAAAATACCGCGAATACAGGATTAGACAGTGAAAATGCAACAGCTAACGTAAGTATCTTTAATGAAGTATTTTAGACATTGAAAATGTACATATCTTTATATTAAGTATCATACCGATATTACCGATTGATAACTGAACTTCTTCCGGTCCCTCTAAATATGTTTAATGTTTATCTTGAACTTGTTCCTTCTAAATATTTATCTTGCCATGCTACTCGTCCCTGCTCTGTCATAAAATAATGCATAAATTCGTCTCTTATTGCTTTTGCTCTTGTGGTTGCATTCCTTTCCAGTATTCTTAAATCTGTTAAACTTTGTTCATCATCTCTCCATGAGCCTGGCATTGTTCTACCAACGTCAATATCTTCACTATCAAAGGTCCCAGGTGGTGAATACAGAGATCGTGCTCTTGTGTTTCGTCGCAAAAAATTATGTAAATATGCACAAGCCATAACTATATCTTGTACAAGTTTTAACTCAACATCAATAGTTGTGTATAATATACGGAAAACTGAAGACAAGATACCAAAAGAGTTTTCTACAATACGGCGTGCTCTAGATATTCTATAGTTACATACACGTTTAGGAGATCCTATGTTCAAATCTAACGTATAGGGCTTGCAAATATTCTCTGTTAAGGGAAATGCATCATCTGCCAGAAAGATATACGGTGTTAAGAGGAAACAGGAGGGCAGTTTTTCCATACAAACGTAGTCCCCTGTTTCCTCCCTGGATAGTGCCAGTAGAGCAATAATTTTTTGTCCAAAAATCTATGGCTACTATTGATATGTTCCTATGTTTTCCTTTTTACGATAAATTGATTCTCAAAAGAGATATTAACCTTCAAAAACCTAAAAAAAATGCCAGATTTTCCGCTGCGTTCACACATCTAGAAAACAAATTTGACTAGATTATTAAAAAAAAAGGAAAACATAGGAACACGGCCAAAGCCTTTCTTTAATGTTTAATGAAAAAATTAGTTAAATAGGTTAAGTTTTGGGGAAGAAATCAGGGGACTACGAAACGTTGTTTTCATGAAATTTTAAAGGCATTTTCGGTCCAAGCTGCAGTTGTCTCTATCGCGCTCTGCGCGGGAGAGGCGGGCAGTGCGGGACAGCGACACATTTTACAAATACCTAATTTTCAATTCTCTCCACCTTACTGTTTCCTCTTAACATTTCTCGGCCAGGGAGGGATTCAGGATGTGGTATGTTAAGAGTTTGACTTAGGAGTGCTTTCCCAAATGCTGTATGTCTAAAAACTCCTCCATCAGATATACTTCCTTGAACTCCAGCATGTACGTATAGAAAATTGTAACGTGCATCTGTTATAGCAAATAGCACTATGCTATAAGACTGCTTATAATTGTAATATTGACTGCCACTGTTCGGTGGACAAGTAATTGCGACGTGTTTGCCATCCATTGCACCCAAACAGTGAGGGAAGTTCCATTCCAACGATCCTCGAAATCTTTCGCAACTTGTTTCCACTCTGCCACTCCTGACGGCATCTGAAAATGATTAAAGATATATTAACAATTTCATGCATTTACAGGTGACTGAAACTACAGACACTGACATCAGTGCTGACCTACGTGAAGTCGTGGAATCAGAAACAACTGACTCTTTGGAAGCCGTCGATACTACTCCAAAACCACGTAGTAAGAGGTCCAAGACTACAGATCCACTATTAGAAAAGGCTCAGAATAATATACGCGATGCTGGCGAAAAAAAAAGTAATGAATATGCTGCTTTCGGACAGCATGTAGCGAATAAACTGAGCAAATATGACGATTACATGCGTGCTCAGGCAGAATTAAAAATCATGCAAATACTGTTTGATTGTGATATGACAATGTACAGAACTCGAGCTTCGTCTACATATACACAGAGTTCTCATAATAATAGCAGAAGTGGAGCTGGCACTTCACAAAGCCAATATTCAGACATATCCTCACCACCCCCTCAAAATGATTTCCAGTACATGATGGTTCCTGGGTCTCCAGATAATACTACTCCTAATCAAATTCAGTCAGAGCAAAATACTTTTTTTCACGTTATTGCCCCTCAATCTGAAGATAACACCGTTCCGGATCAAACCCAGTCAAATATAACTTATGAAGAACTTGTGTCGTTTACTGTCAGAAATGATGAATCAAACTGAAAATTATTATTTCTAAGTAGGTAACACAAAACTTCTTACTATGATTAAAAATAAATAAAAATAAAATAAAAAAGCCTTTATTCTATTACCTTAACCTACAATATATATCAACTAATTTTCCTTATTTAACTAGGTAAAAGTCGCCTCTGTGGCGTACTATGATTAGCTACTAATTATTACTACTAGTTACCTATTATTATTAAAGTTAAGTACTTATAATTACTATTAACTAACATACTTAATAAACCTATATCAACTTACCTTGATGTATTCTTTTAATGCTTCTATCAAAGCTGCACATACTTCTGGAATAATAATCGAAATCGAAGCATCTGACACTCTGAACAGATACATCAAACTTTTAAATGAATCTCCAGTTGCCAAAAACCGTAGAGTTATTGCCAATCTTGTGGTAACAGGTATCGCTGTCCTCATGTTTGTATCATTTCTTTTTATTTTTGGTCCGATTTTGTTTAAAAGAAAGTAGAAGTCACCCTTTGACATTCTAGTAAAGTTCCTAAATAATTTATTATCAAGGCTTATTTCTAGACTCAAATTATCTAAAGTTTCACGCCTATCTTAGTAAGGTCGAATCCACAATCTCTCCTTTTTCTGTTTCTTTTTTAAAACAATATAAGCTGCCGCAACAAGTGTGATTTCGTCAGCCATTGTTGCCGGTTTGTGTAGCCCGTTTAAGAGTCTGCATCATGAGCCATACTATTGCAGACTTGTTGCAACACATTGCCCAGCCATAAATTGCTCGGCCATCAGTTGCAATAAAATATTTTTGTGATGGCCGGGCAATTAGTTGCCAATAGTGCAGCCACAAATTGCAGTAAAACATGGCCCGTTTAGAAGCCCCTTAACAAAAATTTTAAACAAGATGCTTGGAAAACTATTTCAGAGATCATGCAAGAAGAAATTACTGAAGTAAAAAAGAAAATTACTGCTCTTTTAGGGCCCTACCGAAGAGAAAAATCGCGAGAGAAAAAAAGCCTCATAACAGGTTCAGGTAAGAGATATTTATCGTGACTTAAAAACAGCAAATATTAAGTGCAAATATCGTTTTAATACTGTGGTGAATATTTTGTTGCAGGAACAGACAGCATTTATAAGTCGAAGTGGTTTGCTTACGAATCCTTTTATTTTCTTTCCGACAAGGATGATCCGCGTGACACTAGGGATACTATACTGATGGTAAGTACGTAATTTGATAATCTTTACTTTAACTTACTCTGTTTGTACTTAATTACCTATGTAGAGGGATGATGATGACTGGCAAAAAATTACTTATCTACAGTCGGCAATAAAAGAAACAAGAAAAGATAGTAAATAGTAATGCATTTAATGAATACCAAATTAAAACCACATTCAATTTCATTATCAGCAGATACAAAACATAAATAAAACGAAACTTCTATGTAAAATAGACTTTTCACACCTCCTATTCAGAAAAAAGTATTTTGATCCCTCATAAGAGGGATCAAAGTGATACTTTTCTGTTCAAGGACTACCTACAGGGTATTTTTAGTTTGAACCTGCTTAGAATATGCCATTGCCATACCATACATTATAGACTCTACATATCAACTCTACATATCGACTCTACATATCGACTCTCCATATCGACTCTACATATCGACTCTACATATCGACTCTCCATATCGACTCTACATTATCGACTCTACATTATTGACTCTACATATCGACTCTAAATATCAACTCTACATATCGACTCTACATATCGACTCTCCATATCGACTCTACATTATCGACTCTACATTATTGACTCTACATATCGACTCTACATATCGATTCTACATATCGACTCTACATATCCACTCTACATATCGACTCGACATATCGACTCTCCATATCGACTCTACATTATTGCTCTACATATCGACTCTACATATCAACTCTACATATCGACTCTACATATCGACTCTACATAAAGTCGATAATAAGGAATGGCCCAGACCACAGGTGTTTGGGGTCCGAGCCGCAGGCGAGGGCCATAAATATAACATGGAAGTGGTAAATTCGTCCCGTCCGTAAATAGTATTTTATGCAACAGTTGTATAAGAAGGTTCAAAAAATGCGAATTGCGTGAGTTGCGATACGAGCCGCGAATGCGGCGAGTATCGCAAATAGAGACGCAATGAGCGTTTTTTGACTTAATTATACAACGTTGCATACAATACTTTTTCTACGACAGGTTTTAAAATTATAAAATACAAACAAGGCATAACCTGCAAAGAAGGCAAATATGACGTATGACTGTCAGTATGTGTCTATGGTAAACTTTTTATTTTTTAAATGAAGTTGACACGCAGTGAATATATTAAAAATACTTTTGTTTTTATGTTGGCATCAATGAATTTAGTTCAGAAAGTTTTGTTTTTCTTAAAAACCGTAGGATTTTAATTGTTTGTTAAGTTGGTAGTTGTCCATTTTTACCGTAAAGTTAAAATTGAGCGCTTAATCCTTGACCTCAGTTTAACCTAGATTTAGAAGTCTGTGGTTGCTAGCAATAACGTAAAGTGGCTATAACGACACTAGTGCTGTTATGGGGAATAGAGTATAGACTTCTCTGAACTCATATTATATATGTTCTTATATTAGTGTTCGTGACCAAGTAAAAGACAGATAACAGTACAGGAGTAGAAAAAAGTAATAAACGTTTTATAAAATAATAAGGAACTGTAAATTTAACAATTTCACATTTCATTTTACTAAAAATGTGTGATGCTCTTTGACTAACTATATATTTCGTTTTCGTTATTTTGGTAGGTAGCGTTTGTATTTAAATTTTCCTCATAGTCGGTGTGAAAAGCAGTATGTGTCACTCGGTAGCAAAATTATTTTCACCTCGGGCGTTAACACTTGAATCCCTCACTACGCTCCGGATTATACTTTAGAATACCTCGCTACGCTCGGGATTCTATTGTATAATCCTTCGCTTCGTTCAGGATTCAATATACGCTCTCGCCGTAAATACATCATTTTGCTCCCTTGTGACACAATCTACTATTATTGTTGATTGTTTTGCCATGGAAGGGCAGCATTAATTACAAAGTGCCTAGCTAAATGCCAGCGTATCTCTTCTGCACTTTGTCGGGCACGTCTGGGTACATTACGAACCGGTAAAAGTGAAGTCATATCTCTGGTGTCTTCTCGCCATCTTCCTGGAATTATTTGACCATTCACTTCAGAGTCCAGACTTCCAGGAGGAGTGTAAATGTTTACAGAGCTCCCATTGTGTCTGCGTAAGAAGTTGTGTAAATACACTGTTGCTTACACAACTTTCGTGGGTGGCCGTTATAGGTTCCAATAGCATTGGTTTTCTTAAAACTCTAAATACAGCACTGACGATGCCGAAAGCGTTCTCGACTACCCTTCGCGCCCGTGATAGTCTGTAATTAAATATTCTTTCGATACTGCCCTTATTTGGTGTGCCTTGAAAGGGTTTCATTGTATATTCATTAAGACTAAATGCTTTGTCTGCTACTAGTAAAGGGTGTTTTTTTTAGAGGTATAGAACTTTAAGCTGGCAACACTTTTTTTAACTCGCGGCAATTTTGACAGCTTTCAAGTGATTTATGTTTAGCTTGGTTTGGCATTTCAACATGAATAAGCTGACGCCTGAACAACGCTTCCAAATTGTGCAAATTTATTTTGAAAATCGTGGATCTGTTCGAAAAACGTATCGCTTACTTCGTCCATCTTACGATCAACATAATCGTCCATCAGAACAATTAATTCGATTAACCGTGGGACGCTTTCGCACTACGTTTACTTTAAATGATAATACGCATCCTCAGAGATGTCGTACAGTGCGTACAGAAGAAGCCATTGAGGCTGTAGAGCGTAGCGTAGATGAAGATCCGAATCAGTCTATCCGCCATCGTGCACAGGAATTGGATATGTGTCCATCCACTTTATGGAAGATTTTGCGGAAAGATCTTGGTTTGCGTGCTTACAAAATCCAACTCGTGCAAGAATTAAAGCCACAAGATCACCTAGCAAGGCGAACATTCGGTGAATGGGCCCAAAACAAGATCGCTGTTGATCCCGAGTTTCATAAGCGAATTTTGTTTAGTGACGAAGCTCACTTTTGGTTGAATGGATACGTCAATAAACAAAACTGCCGTATTTGGAGTGATGATAATCCTCAAGCGTATGTTGAGACACCGTTACATCCAGAAAAACTGACTGTTTGGTGTGCTTTATGGGCTGGTGGAATAATTGGTCCGTACTTCTTTAAAAACGATGCTGGCCAGAACGTTACAGTCAATGGTGACCGCTATAGGGCCATGGTTACAGACTTTTTCGTTCAACAATTGATCAATCATGATGTGCAGGAGCTGTGGTTTCAACAAGACGGAGCAACATGCCACACAGCTCGTGCCACAATAAATTTATTGAAGGAAACGTTTGGTGATCGCATAATTTCACGTTTCGGACCCGTGAATTGGCCTCCAAGATCGTGCGATTTAACGCCACTTGACTATTTTCTGTGGGGCTATGTGAAATCGCTAGTGTACGCCGATAAGCCCGAAACCATTGACCACTTGGAGAACAACATTCGCCGCGTTCTTGCCGATATACGGCCACAAATGTTGGAAAAAGTAATCGAAAATTGGACTTCCAGATTAGACTACGTGCAAGCCAGCCGTGGGGGTCATATGCCAGAAGTCATATTTAAATTATAATGCCAGAAAATTGTCTATCGAATAAAGTTAATTTCATGTCAATTTAAAAAGATCATCTTTGTTTTATTCCATTTCAAAGTTCTATACCTCTAAAAAAAACACCCTTTACATACGGTACTTTTGTTTGATAAGGAAATTGTAAAATTTCAGGATCAGGTAAATGCAAAGCTTTCTGCTCAAGCTTTTCATATAATTTTGTGTTCTTGAACACTCCACCATCTGAGATTCGACCCTGACAACCAACATCTACATAAAGAAAATTGTAATTGCCGTCAACAATAGCAAACAACACTATGCTGAAGTTTGTCTTGTAGTTATAGTATTCTGAAGAAGAATTTATCGGGGCTATCAGAATAACATGTTTTCCATCCATTGCACCGATACAATTTGGAATTTTTTTTTTCAAATTCTGCAGCAATCTGTAACCATTCTTGCTCTGATGTTGGAATCTGTAAATAATAAAACATTAATTTCAGGAAGAAAACACACAAAATAAAGAAGTGATTATTGATGACGGGAGCGGACCACTGCCTCCGGCACGCAGAGCTGCGAAGAGAAAGGCTGATCCCATGCTCGACGAAGCAATGGAACTCTTAAGAAATGCTGCCCAAAAAAAGGAAACGCCACAAAGTGAAGCATTTTCGAGCTACGGAAATTATATAGCTAATGAGCTAAAAAAATTTGACAGGGCAACCATTGCCCATGTAAAATATGCAATAAATAATATATTGTATCAGGCGGATATGGGTTACTACTCGTCACATTATGGTGCTACTGAAGAATATGGATATTGTTCCGGTCGCAGTAGGCCTTCTACTGCGACATCGCAATATTCATATTCTTCAGTGGCATCACCGCCTCCACCGCCGCCGCCACCACCTCCACCAGCGCAAGAAGACAGTGACGGTGAAGCATAATATAATACGCCCATCACAATTTATTATCGATTAAACAATATTCATTAAGATAAGTGTTTTATTTCAACATTTTCAACTTACCCTTACATATTCCTTTAAGGCATCAACAATGGCATCACAGACTTCTGGTACTATTGCACTAATTGATTGCTTCGAGACCTTAAACATGTACTGTAAGGTTGTGTAAGAGTCACCAGTCGCCAAAAATCTGAGAGTTATCAGAAATCGTTCCTTTGCCGAAATGGGCTGGCGTAACCTTGTCTGTTTCCTCTGTATTTTGGGTGCAACTAAATTTAACAAGTGTTCAAAATCCGTGCTTGACATCCGATGAAAGTTGATTCTGTCTTGAGCTTGATTTTCAAATGTAATTTGGTGAAGTAAATGAATACCACGCGAATCACGATTTTTATATAATTGTTTCATCTGTGGCGACCGCCTTAATGATATTAATAGAGGGCAACACAGGTCGCTTGTTATAAATAAAATGTCAATATGACGGATGATTATTACGCCAGAATTATTAGACTGGACTATTGGTTAATCACAAAGATTAAACGTGTAATATCGACAATATCGTATGAAGTTGTTTCTCTGACGTCCATCGTAACGTCCTGCACCATCACCACCAAATTGGTGACCGCCGACTTCGAAATAGGAGTCTTTCCGATCAACTTGCGCGCGCGCCTACGACCCATCGCCGGGAACAGTTTTCGGAGTGTTTGGAGCCGATTTATATCTAACAGGCGAGCTGAAGACGTGCTTGACGACCCTACGGCAGCCCTGCTTCGAGTTCCCGACCGTTTTTTAAAGAGCGAAACTTCGGAACGGGCGTAATTTACTTGCCGCAATCGCCGTGCAGACCGGATTTGTAAATATATTTAAGTGTGTGGTGAAGTGCTTTACGTGCGTACATACGTGTTCTATGCACAGCTCTCCGAAGAACCTTACTCAGAGCGTGTGTTATAGGCAAAAACAACGGACACTTGGAAGTAGATTTTACATAATAACTGCGGACTAATATTCAATCTATTCGTGTGCGCCTGGGTGAACATTTAACAAATACATTGTTGCAAGCTGACAAGAATTTGATGGACATTTTATGTTTTGTTTTCAAGTGTATCATTTGATTTTACCAAATCTGTCCGTTTATACCCGAATAGGTGTTTCTATTGATTATATAACATTTTAAATTCAGTATATAAATAACTAGCTCAATATTACTGTTTCCTTAAAAAAATAGTTAGATTACTTGTCTAGTATTGTGAGTGACTTTGGTATGTTTTCATTTAACAAATTTATTTTGATTGTATAACTTAATTTTTATTCTTGCACCTGTATTGTCATACTTAATTGAGTGTGTAACATATAACAGCATATATCTGTTTTTGATTCTAATTGTAAAAACTGTGTGCGGGTATTGTTTTGTCCACCTCCCCACGGTGAACATTGGTCTACTAATTTCTAACCCGGGATTGTGTATGGCATATTTGGGGTGGTGGCATTTGTAAAATTACAATTCATACAGATTCAATAGCCTGAATTATGTCAGAAGCCGAACTCCGAGCCCAGCTAGCTGACCTGCAAAGCAGAAATGCAGCCCTACAGGCAGAGCTGCAGGTACACCAGAGACCGCCCGCAGCACCCACTACCACAGAACAAGTATGCGGAGTATCAGTAAAGTTGCCTCCTTTCTGGGCCGATCGACCCGCAGTGTGGTTTGCTCAGGCAGAAGCCCAATTTCATATTGCTGGTATCAAATGTGATACCACTATGTTTAGCCACGTCATAAGCATCATCGACCAGCGATTGATTGGAGAAATTGAGGATATTGTTTTGGAGCCTCCGAAAGAAAATAAATACCAGACATTGAAACAAGAACTTATACGTCGCCTTTCTGTGTCGGAGCAAGAGCGAGTAGAACGTCTAGTTAGTGAGGAGGAGCTCGGAGACAACAAACCATCTGCTTTCCTCAGGCGGCTTCGCTCTCTCTCTGGTGCTACTAGGGATGAGGTCCTCTTGCGACAGCTGTGGATGAGAAGATTACCACAACATGTGCAAGCTATTCTTACTGCACACACTGACCTCAGCCTGGAAAAATTAGCTGGGTTAGCAGATAATATTATTGAGGTGTCACCTGGGCCCCCGAGAGTACACAAAATTGACAGCAGCGCTAGTTCAGGCGAAGTTTCCTCACTTAAAGAGTGCATAACTCAACTATCAAAGCAATTAGCTAACCTAGCTGCATCGCAGGAGCGAGGCCGCTCCCGCAATCGTTCTTCTTCAAGAGGTAGAAGTCGCAATGGGACCCCCGGGCCTAAACGATGCTGGTACCACAAAAAATTTGGGACTAATGCCAGCAAATGCATTTCACCATGTGATTGGGAGGAAAACTCCAACCGCAATCAGTAAAGGCGGCTGCTGATTGCTCTACTAAAAAAAATAAAGGCCGTCGCTTATTTGTTACAGACAAATCCAGTAAGCTCAGATACCTCATAGATACTGGCTCGGACCTGTGCTGCTATCCTCGGCGCTGGCTTAGAGAACACAGAAAATATACTGACTGGGAACTGAGTGCAGCAAATGGGAGCAGCATAAAAACTTACGGAACCATTACTCTTACCCTGGATTTTGGTCTACGCCGTGAATTTGTCTGGCAATTCGTGGTTGCCGATGTAAGCGTTGCCATTATAGGCTCTGATTTTCTGGCACACTACCACCTTTTACCTGATTGCCATGTAAATAAATTAGTTGATGGTACTACGGGATTGAACACCATAGTTTCAGCGGTCATCACGGATCACTCCAGTGTGAAGGCTTTGGATTGTCGGAACCCTGTATTTGCACAAGTGCTTTCTGAGTTTCCGGATATTGCCAAACCACCTGGACTTCCACGTGTGATTAAGCACAATACCATGCACCACATCCGAACCACAGACGGGCCTCCTCTTTCATGTCGACCCCGTCGGTTAGTTCCTCAAAAATTGTCAACGGCCAAAAAAGAATTTGAGGATATGGTACGGAATGGCACTGCAAGACCCTCACAAAGTGCCTGGTCTTCCCCGTTGCACATGGCTACAAAGGAAGATCAGTCCTGGCGTCCATGCGGAGACTATCGCGCCCTGAACGCCAGGACCATTACCGATCGTTATCCGGTACGCCACATCAACGATTTTACAAACGAACTCTCCGGAGCAAAAATTTTCAGCACAATTGATTTGGTGAAAGCCTATCACCAAATACCGGTAGCTGAGGAAGACATCCCAAAAACCGCCATCGTTACCCCGTTTGGCCTTTTCAAATTCTCGTTTATGACCTTCGGGCTACGAAACGCAGGCCAAACCTTTCAGCGGTTCATCGATGAGGTCACACGGGGTCTCGATTTCGTTTTCCCTTATGTAGATGATATCCTTGTCTACTCTGCTGACGAAAATCAACATAAGGAGCACCTCAGAACGCTTTTCAAGCGCCTTCAAGAGTACGGTATCGTTGTTAACCCCTCAAAGTGCGTGTTTGGTGCATCCGAAGTTGTCTTTCTTGGTTTTCATGTCAGCTCCAAAGGTACTCGCCCCCCGCAGGAACGTATACAAAACCTTGTAGATTTTCCACCTCCGAAAACAGTTCAGGGCGTGCGCCGTTTCCTCGGCATGCTAAATTATTATCGCCGTTTCGTGCCTCATGCTGCACAGTCGCAAGCACCCCTAATAGATGCTGTGGTCGCAACTAATGGTAAGGGTACCAAGCCATTCCTATGGACACCCGAACTGCTCGCACATTTCGAAGCTTGCAAAACAAGCCTTTCGAATGCGACTTTACTACAGCATCCGATCAACGGCGCGCCCCTTGGGTTGTTTACGGACGCATCCAGTGTTCACATTGGGGCTTGCCTACAGCAACTCGTTAATAACCAATGGTGCCCACTTGCTTTCTTTAGCAAGAAATTGACTCCGCAGCAGGCACTGTGGCCGGCCTATTACAGAGAATTGCTAGCGGTGTACGAAAGTGTACAACACTTCCGCCATACTCTGGAAGTCCAGCATGTTACCATCTACACGGACCATAAACCACTACTGTACGCTTTCGTACAGCGCCGAGAAAAACTTCCGCCACCACAGCTCAACCAGCTATCTTTTATAGGGCAATTTACCACGGACATTCGGTATATTAAGGGAGAAGACAACGTTGTTGCTGACGCAATGTCGCGAATCGAGGCAATCTCGCTGGATGAAGATTATGAGGCCCTCTCAAAATCACAGGATGCAGATCAGGAACTGGCAGATTTACGGCAAAGTAACTCTAACCTTAAGCTAATCCATCTAAACGTTCCTGGTACAGATAATTCCATTTACTGTGACGTGTCAACTGGGAAGCCTCGGCCTTATTTGACCCCTCCATTTCGTCGTGCAGCTTTTAACAGATTGCACAACTTGAGCCATCCAGGCGTGCGGGCTACCATTCGACTTCTAGTCAGCCGATACGTGTGGCCTTCGATCAGAAATGATGCGCGACGATGGGCCCAATCATGCGTAGAATGTCAACGCGCTAAAGTATCACGACACATTTCTGCACCTCTTGGTCACATTATCCAACCTTCCGGTCGCTTTCAACATATCCACATCGATATCGTGGGACCATTGCCCGTCTGCAACGAATTCCAATATTGCTTAACTGCTATAGATAGAGTCTCAAGATGGCCTGAAGTGTGGCCCATGCGCTCCATCACGGCAGAAGAAGTTGCCGATACTTTGATTCGAGAGTGGGTTTCTCGTTTCGGCGTGCCATCGATAATAACTACAGACCAGGGGTCACAATTTGAGTCCGATCTGTTCTGCCGACTAACGCACATCTTTGCTTCTAAACGCATCAGAACAACTGCATACCACCCTTGCGCAAATGGCATGATAGAGAGAGTCCATCGTCAGCTTAAAGCCGCTCTAATGTGCCATTCTGATTCTTGGGTTAAGGCTCTTCCACTTGTGTTGCTAGGAATGCGGACATCGTTTAAAGATGACCTCAAGGCCACAGCCGCGGAAATGGTCTACGGCGAAACCTTGCGCCTACCCGGAGAGATGCTTACAACACCTGATCGCTTAGAGAACCCAGCTGATTATGTCACCCAGCTCCGACGAAAAATGGCTGATGTACGACCAGTTCCAGCTTCTCGTCATTCAAAACCAGCCATTTTTGTCTATAAAGCTTTGACAACAGCGTCTCACGTTTTCCTCCGTGATGACACGGTACGACGGCCTCTTCAACCTCCGTACTCAGGTCCTCACGAAATTTTGTCTCGCTCAACCGATGGGAAAACTCTGACCCTCAACGTGAAGGGCAGAAAAACCGTAGTAAGTATTGATCGCGTCAAACCGGCTTTCAGCGATACCGTCCCCGAATCCACCGGTGGAGAAGAACCTCACGACCAGACTAAAGATGCAACCTCGGTTGGCAATCAGCCAATTAGTGCCCCATCTTGTCGACCAGAACCTGGCGCTACGGAAGGCTCCCTCAAAAGTCCCATAGATGTTACTACCCCAAGGAGCCAGCCGTCATTGCCGTCAACCACGCGGACTGGTCGCAAGGTCACATTTCGTCGACGGGATGATTTTTGTTATTTCTAATAGGTTATCATTCTCCGTGGGGGGGTGGTGTGGCGACCACCCTAATGATATTAATAGAGGGCAACACAGGTCGCTTGTCATAAATAAAATGTCAATATGACGGATGATTATTACGCCAGAATTATTAGACTGGACTATTGGTTAATCACAAAGATTAAACGTGTAATATCGACAATATCGTATGAAGTTTCTCTGACGTCCATCGTAACGTCCTGCACCATCACCACCAAACATCGACCACCGAGGACATTTTTTCTTCTTTTTATTAATTATTCTATGAATAACTATAAACGCAGCAGCAATGCGTCCGACGCCATTTTGTGCGACGCACAAAGTCCGCTCACCGCGAGCGCGTTGCTTCACCCGAGCATAAAATGTGCTAAAGTTTTGCTCGCGAGCAGCTCGCCGCTCGGGGTGAGCGTGCCTCAGGCCGAGCCGCTCAAATGCGTACGCACCTTTTGAAGATCTGTTTTTGATGTATAAAAACTTACTAAAACGAATTGTAGTACCTTCATAGTTGGAAAAGTTAGTGGACTGAACTGGTGGAATTCAATTTTCAGGAGTATCTGACGCACACTTCATCAGTGTATCTTGGATATGATTTTCAAATTATATCACAAAAACTTGACGCAAACAACTGGTTGGATGTCAGAGTTACCCGGAACGACAATTCCTGCTTCTAAATTTTCTGTGTCTACTGTGTATTCATACTGTCTGTTCTGTAATTTTGTTTGTCGGAGCCAATTATGTAAAGCGCAACAGGTCTTTACTGTCGCAACAACTTTCTCAGGCAGGAGTATAGGGCATCGGTTTCTCAAACACTCTGAATCTGGCAGCTAGTAAACCAAAAGCATTTCTACTATTCTTCTAGTCCGAGACAAACGATAGTTAATTTTTTTTTGTTGTAACGTTTATCGATTTCCTGGAAATGGCTTCAATAAATATTCTTTCAAGGGAAACGCATTGTCGGCAACTAGGACATAATCCTCTGGTAGAAGACCGTTTTCTAATTCTTGGTACAAACAACAGTTACGAAATACGCCTCCATCAGAAACTCTCCCATTACAGCCAACTTCTATATAACAAAAGCAATAATTATGATCTACAATGGCAATTAAGTCAATGCTGTTTGTGCCTTTGTAATTAAAATATAAGATTCCTGATTCAGGGGGTGCCTTCATGACAAAATGTTTGCCGTCGATTGCTCCACAGCACCCTGGAAAGTTCCACTGTTTTCAAAAACCATTTTCAATTATTTTCCGTCTGTAGTAGTAGGAATCTGAAAAAAAAATGTTCAGGAATGCTTTGATACTAAAAACAATTTGTTTATTTCAGGCTTCCAATATCTCAAACACTGATGATACATATATTGAGCAATACGAACCTACACCTCCCCCTCCGCCTCCAACAAAAAAAAAAGAGAATCGCCCAGCTCTCGAGCATGGTTAGCTAATTAAAGGAGATAAGTAACACCACTGATTCTACAGTCGAAGAAAATGAGTTTGAAGTGTTCGGTAAACACGTCGGTCTTCAACTGAAAGCTTTGCCCTTACTATTGGCATTCGAAGCACAAGAGCACATTGAACTATACTTAAATAAAACTCGACGCCAGCACCTTCAAAACGGACCACAGTCGTCGTATGCTACAACAGAGTCACCGTCACAGAAATATATCTAGATAGAAGAAAAGAGTTCACCAATTTGTAGGGAGACCGAGCGTGTAACATTTTGCGTAGGTAGCGTAATTTAGAGATGGGAAACATAAGCCGCGCGAAAACAATTCAAAAGCATCGATTCACAGATCGATTAGAACACGGCACCGATTCTATGTGGATTCCACGTGGATTCTGGTATCTAAAGTTTTTGAAAAGAAACTCACAAATTTCGTGCCGATCCGCCGAAGCAAAAGAAGGCGAAGGCAAGAGCTCAAGTAAGCGAAGTGTCCATCCGAAATTGGTTCAGAGTACTCGAGACGTATTTGGAAGAGGTAAATCAAAAAGACATTCTTAAGGATGGCCTTCGAGCATTTTTAACGGCGACGAAAGTGGCTTTGCGCTGTGTCCGAAGACTGGGAAAGTACTGGGGCCCAGGGGTTACCGTAACTTATATCAAGTTAAACAGGGGAACGAAAAAGACAACTTAACAGTCCTTGTAACCTTCAATGCTAATGGAGATGTCTGTCCACCATGCGTGGTATTTCCGTATGTGAAACCACCACAGGCAGTGGTGAAGAGCATGCCAATGCCACCTGATTGGTGTTTGGGCAGGTCTGAGTCAGGATGGATGCGGGGAGACGTATTTTTTGAATACGTCACCAATGACTTCAATAACTGGCTTGAACGGAATAATATCCAAAAACCGGTCCTCTTGCTGGTCGACGGACACAAATCTCATATGTCTCTGATGCTAAGCACAGTATGTGAACAGATGCATATAATATTATATGCCCTGCCGCCCAACACGACGCATATCCTCCAGCCTGCTGACGTAAGTGTATTTGCGCCACTCAAAGCAAGCTGGAAGAATACAGTCCGAAGATTTTTAGCAAAGCCAGAAAATATCAATACATCGGTTACTAAAACAAACTTTTGCAAATTGTTTGCAGAGACCTTGCAAGAAACAAATCTTGCAACCTGTATCAAAAACGGGTTAAAACGATGTGGGGTCCCCTTTGACCCTAAGGCGCCTGATTATACTAGATGTGTCCTCGATAAAGCAATTAAAAACTGCGCTGCTAAACAAGAACGTAAACTACAGTGTACTAATGAAAGAACTTAACCTGTTTAAAAAAACACTGCCTGTGGAGACTAATGTTTCTGAATTATCATTAGACACTGAATCCGACTACACCGACAGTACCATGCAAAATGGTTCTTGTGACGGTGCAATGCAAAACAGTTCACAGATGTCATCAAACTCGGCCAGTCTTACTGTAACCGATTTACTGAAACAATCTGCGGACACACAGCTCATACAGCCGACTCCACACGATATAGAACTGGGTACCGATATGGTTGAAATCATCCAACCACCATTGAACGTAACTGAAGACTGTAACTCCATATCGTTATTAGATATAACAGGAAGTTACCTAGAAGTTGGTTCAGTAGTAAGCCTTGATGACATTTTAATACTGCTCTTGAATGTCACAGATAAGGCGCCAACGCAACGCCTGGGACGTTGAATGTATGCGAAAAGTTATCTAGGGGATAAAAACACCTGACGATCAGCCTAGCTCAGCCGTTTCTACGCGTTCAATCCCATCGGCTGCCTGCATCGGCCCTTTTGTATTGTCTTGATAAATATGGAGCAAATCGCAAGAATGAACGCTGGGTGCAGTGCCTGGGCTGTAAGAGCTGGGCTTTCAACTCTACACAATAAGTTGTACAAGAAAACGGGCATTAAAAGCAGTACGTTGGATCGGCCTCCTGTCTTTTCCTATGAAATTGAAGTGCAATTAGCAAACGGCCTCAAGACTTTGGAAAAATGGGGGTTTGGCCTATCTAGAAACGAAGTTATTACACTTGTGTCAAACTATATTCGCCTTAATAATATACCAACCCCATTTAAAGACAGTGTTCCTGGACCAGATTGGTTTGCAAATTTTCGTAAACGCCATGGCCTTTCTCTCAAGAAAGCTCAACCTGTTGAACACGCCGGAAAAGTGAACACTGATCAATTTACCATAAATGAATATTTTGAACTTTTCGAGGCAACTTTAAAAAAAAAATTAGAGTATAGTCCATCACAAATCTGGATTTTTTTGTAACTAACCCCCTAGCACATTTTATTTATTTTATTTTAGTAACAACATGAAGTAATTGCTATTATTGT
Organism: Eudemis profundana; assembly: GCA_947034925.1. NCBI lineage: Eukaryota > Metazoa > Arthropoda > Insecta > Lepidoptera > Tortricidae > Eudemis > Eudemis profundana. The sequence continues at coordinate 16,918,606 of OX344815.1, forward strand.
ATATGCACAGGAACTCACTACAAAGTCATAATATGTAAGGTGCATGTTTATAGTATTTTATGCAACAGTTGTATAAGAAGGTTCAAAAAATGCGAATTGCGTGAGTTGCGATACGAGCCGCAAATGCGGCGAGTATCGCAAATAGAGACGCAATGAGCGTTTTTTGACTTAATTATACAACGTTGCATACAATACTTTTTCTACGACAGGTTTTAAAATATAAAATACAAACAAGGCATAACCTGCAAAGAAGGCAAATATGACGTATGACTGTCAGTATGTGTCTATGGTAAACTTTTTATTTTTTAAATGAAGTTGACACGCAGTGAATATATTAAAAATACTTTTGTTTTTATGTTGGCATCAATGAATTTAGTTCAGAAAGTTTCGTTTTTCTTAAAAGCCGTAGGATTTTAATTGTTTGTTAAGTTGGTAGTTGTGCATTTTTACCGTAAAGTTAAAATTGAGCGCTTAATCCTTGACCTAAGTTTAACCTAGATTTAGAAGTCTGTGGTTGCTAGCAATAACGTAAAGTGGCTATAACGACACTAGTGCTGTTATGGGAAATAGAGTATAGACTTCTCTGAACTCATATTATGTATGTTCTTATATTAGTGTTCGTGTCGTGACCAAGTAAAAGACAGATAACAGTACAGGAGTAGAAAAAATTAATTAAATAAGTATTTGTCAATCGGAACCCATCTTACGTAGTAATAGAGTGAAAGACACAGTATGATGAAAGATCATGCGTAAGAAAGGGATGTATAATTGAGCGAATGAAAGGGACAAAAGATAGAAAGAACAATAGGTGTGTTGAGATAGAAAATAAACTATTATGGCAGAATCCTTGTTTCTTTTCTTACACATATATTTGATGTCTTTGTAAGGGCTATTTTAAATAAATGTAAACACAAAATCTGAATGTTTGTTCTAAGGAATGATACAAACTTGCTCCATAGAAACAAATGATTCTACATAGGACCTTATGCATGGCCCATCTCTAGATGGTGATAGCATGTTAATAATGAACTGAATTGTTCTAGGAGGTTGGTGAGTAACAAGTGTAACTACATGCTAACCTGCCATGCAACAGTGCTTGCACTTATTGTGTTTTGGTATGGCATAAGAGAACCCAACAAAATTACCTGTGTCTGATTGTTAGATTTTTATTTATAATCCTTTTTAAGGTTCCGTAGCCAAAATGGCAAAAAAGGAACCCTTTAATAGTTTCGTCATGTTTTTTATTATTACTATTGACCGTAATAGCTACATAATATACATGGTGGTTTTCGATTTCGATAATCTGTACATATGAAAAGGGGTGAAATTTTATCGGTAAAACGGATTTTAATTTTTGTTTTTGGGCATTCGCTTTTTCCAGATTTTAAACTTTCAGTGAAATTTTCGGCAGCACATCTGTTTGCCGCGGTATAACTTTTGATCTAATTTCTTAAAATTGTAAGAAAAAATTGCATGGTCATGGCAATAGACACATTATTTAGTAGCAATAACAATAAACCACCGACTTGGAGAAAAAATATTCCAAAAAAATTATAATTGTGAAAAACGGCTGCAAAACTTCAGTTTTTTTTTTACGGAAAACACCGTTTTTCTCGAAAGTTTGTGAATATTATGACCATTTTTTCATGCTTATTTTCGTTTAGTAATTAATTGTGATCTTAAAATCATTTTTTTCTTACAGCTTTGAAGAATAAGATCAAAAGTTATACTGCTTCAAAAAGATGTACTGCCCAAAAGTTCATAGAAAACTGTAAAAATCTGTAAAAAAAATTTTTTTCCCAGAAACAAAAATTAATGTCATTTTTACCGATAAAATTAGTTGGAATTTCACCCCTTTTAATATATACAGATTGTCGAAAACCACCCTGTATGTTTATTGCATTCAGGTGGTTGCAAGCACTCGCTTCGCTCCTGCTTTTCTTCTGGTTGGTCAAAAAGAGTTCAGAACCCGCTTCGACTTTAACAGAATGTTATTGGACAAAGCCAACCCTGTGCACTGCTCGTACTGAACATGTCTTGAGTAAAGACATTTCCAAACCCGAAAAAACCAAAACTGGCTCCTAAAGGTTGTAGTGGATGGCACTACATGAGATTTTAGGGGATCGATTTTTGTCGCAGCGAACATGATCTGGACGTAAAGAAGTGCTAGAAATTGTCACTGACCTTTTGTTTAGGCAATCCAACACCTTCTTAGTAACCAACTACGCTTAGGAACAGCATAAAAGCCATTGGACTTTATTATAAAACACATGCTTTTGAAGTAGTTTCAAACTGCAAATTCAGTCACTTAACCTGAACAGAACTGAACTTAACGTACACCAAAATGACCGGGGCGATTAACTTTATCTATTTATAATAAGTGTTTCACGTATGGAACACGATTAGCAAAAATAAGTAAACATTTATAAAAACGCAACTTTTGGGGTAATTTCAAAAACCATCACATTCGACTGTCACTTGAAAAAACGTTCCGTTCGGCACCCGGCCATTTTGCTAACGTCAAACGCAAATGTGGGGGAAAACAAACACTAGTTAAAAATAAATGATTTTAATGGCCCATAAAATGAGTTAGTCTATGAAACCGATAATTGCGGTACACTCGTAATTATTTGAATTAAGGTTGATTTGCAAAGCCATATTTTTGACTGACACCGACAGACCGTAGCGTAGTTAGAGACGTCGTTCAAAACTTTAAAAACAAAACGAGACAGCTTTGACAGACATGGCGGAGACGCTCTGAGCAGCGCACGCGCGCTGACTTGCGCGGTTTTTTTTTTCCCGCTAATAATTCGCGCGGATGAGAATTGTCCGACACGCAAAAAGGGTTTTTAATTGTAATGTCGTGTTAGTAATTAGCGTCCTTCCGGAAACGGTGGTTTGTGCAGTGTTGTGTTTGGTGCAATTCCTAGTGACATCATGAACTGTCGCGACAAACTGTCGCGAGTGTAATCGACGGATTTCCTTCGCCGTAGGACGCGAGTTTTGGCCCGGTGGCTCGCGCTGTGCCCACGCGCTCGCCACGAGGGCTCCAGTCTGCCAGGAGCTCTCGCCGTGACCTGCGTGGTCATGGATGCCAAGGCGTCTTCACACGGGGCCTAGGGAAGATTCCTCCGCAGGCCTCGGGGTACTTCGTCCCGCCCCGAGTGCAGCTTGGCGTGCTCGTGCGGAGGCATTGAGCAGACCATTTGCCCGCGCGCGACCGCGCCGGCTGCAACGCCAAGGAGCCGCAGAGGGACAGCGGTGGCATCGCGACGATCCTCGTATCTCTTGCCTCCTCCTGGCTGGCTAGCTATGGAGTGACGGCGGAGGTACGCCTACGAAAGCGTTCAACGTCTTCCAGCCCGCACTCAACGGATTCGGATAAGACAGTGCGTAACACCCCGTCGCGATGTGAACAAACTGTAAGTGCGATATTTTCTTTTTGCTTGGCCAGGCATAAAGCCCGTTCCGCGTATCGTTTCGTCGTGCGGTCGTATCGTATGCTATATTCTTTGGAGATCTCCGATCGGTCCGTCTAGTCTTAAGATTGATTGGAACTGGTGCAAGACACCCATGTGGCCTTAAGCCGTTTATTGCTGTGCACTAATAAATGCATGTTCTTGACTCTTGTCTTATCTTTCAACGCCCATAATTAAACCAGCTCAAGGAGAACATAAACCACACGGTCCTTGAAATAAAGGTTCAATGGTTCCTCTCCGCTGAAATCCTGGCTATTTATGACGGTAATCGTGGTGGTAGTGGCAGCAGTGTATAGTTCCTGAATAATGGTAGGTATCAACCATAATAATAACTAACACTAGTAAACTAAATTAAGCATAGATCATCTTTTTTTTCTTTTTTTTCACCACGACAATGGCGCCCGAAATAATTTAATTTACATAACATTGAAAGGAGAATTCTTGGACTGGTTTAATTATTTGGCTAGGAAACAATCCAAATGTTAGTTGCACTTTGACTATTTTCAAATGTCACCCTGTATCTAGTGTTTTGCCTATAAATTTATTGGTGTTATGTTAGCTTATGAGTAATTGGAGAGAAATTATATTTAATTATATTCATTATTCGGCCTTGTTATGAATAAATAGCATAGCATTAGCCACATATTTTTTTCACAGCATTTAGCTCAGTGCATGTGCTTGTGTATTATTAATTTATTTAATTTTCGATACCTTCTCATTGGAGAAGCAATTTATTTTATTAAAAGCTCTCTGATTGCCATAAGTAAAATATACCTTACAGCATGTCGGACAAGGAGGAATATCACGAACTGGGAGAAAGAGAATCCAAACCCACGACACCGACACATGACTTGACACGACCTTTTGTCAATACACGACCACGTGGGAACTTTAATACTCACTTGTCTGATCCATCTACTTCCGGCTTTGGTGATCGCAGGTTTGAAACTTTGCCTGTACTAGGAGCTCCAAACCTAGTTTCACAAACAAATGCACAGTTGCTAGAACAGCGCGATAGAAGCCATGATAGCAATGATAGTGGACGGATCATACATGTGCTACGCGAAGATAGTTTGCGGTCATGGAATTTAAAATTCTCTGGAGACTCGGACGTGACAGATTTTTTCCTTAGGATAGACGATTATATGCGTAGTAGGGATACACCGGAACATAAAATACTGAAATGTTTCTCAGACTTATTAACTGGAAAAGCACTAGATTTTTATAGGCACATACGTGACGGAATCACCTCGCTCGCTGAATTGCAAGAACAATTTAGATCATTTTTTACATCTATTGATAACGACTATGTTTTGGAAAAGGCTATCCGAGAACACAAACAGACAGCAGGTCAGTCGTTGCATTTTTATATCTTGGAAATGCAGACCATGAATGCCCGTTTAACATCACCATTAACAGATGTGACATTACTGGACATCATTAAACATAACATTTTGCCAACTTATGGCCACCTGCTGGCTGTCAGTGACTCGAATAGCATACAAAGTCTTATTGCACTTGGCAAACGTTTTGAAGCTTACACTTGTCCATCAGGTACCACTAGTGGTCCGAAAGTCACTAAAAATAAACAAATATTTGCATTAGAAACACAAAAGCAAAAGAAATTCAATAATAACAATAATTTTAGAAAAAACAACAATCCTACAACTTGCTTAAAATGTAAAAAAATTGGTCATTCTTATAGGCAATGCCGCAGCATACAGGGTGTTGTTTGTTTCCAATGTGGACAAAAAGGGGTGTTGACTAATACCTGCCACAAGTGCAACCCCACAAGTAGCAGGCCACAATTGGAAGCAAACAGCAGCCCAAAAAACGACATACACCGGGGATCACCAAGTTCAAATTAACATCTCCACATTTAGGTTCAGTGACCCCCGGTATAGCAAGTGTAGCAGGAGATAATAGAATATTTATAGATTTTCACATTGGACAGACACTTTGTAGAGGACTGATGGACACAGGTTCAAATCTCAGCATAGTCGGTAACAACTATCATAATAAAATATTAGACATGGGATATGAATTGATTCATGACAATTCAAGCGCCACCTGTGCCAATGGATCTGTAGTTAAGGTTATAGGACAACTACTATTACCACTTAGCTTCGGAAACAAGGTATATGATACGACATTTATGGTTATACCATCTATAAAAGATAACTTTATATTAGGTATGGATTTCATACACGAGTTAGGCATACTAAGCTCATTCAATTTCACAAGTAACAAGTCCTCAGATGACCCAGTTTTAACCAATTCCAAGAATAACGACTCTATATGCGCAGTGATACCTAAACAAGATCTCGCTCCTCTCGAATCAATAGAAATAGATAAAATTATTAATAAATTTAAAGATATCAGTACAGAGAAGCGAGGACTTGGTAAGACTTCCTTAGTCGAGCACCGAATTATGACAACAGGCCCACCCATAAAACAAAGGTACTACCCACTTTCACCGGTCAAACTAAAAGCTCTTAACGAAGAGGTAGACCGAATGCTGGAACTGGGGGTAATAACACCTTCAAAGTCACCATGGGCAAACCCAGTTGTTATGACTCCAAAAAAAGACGGCTCCCTAAGATTCTGCTTAGATGCGAGGAAACTTAATGAAGTCACGGTTAAGGATTCGTATCCACTGCCATATATTAGTTCCATTTTAGATAATTTACGGGGTTCTCGTTATTTGACGTCAATTGACTTGTCAGCCGCTTATTGGCAAATCGCCTTATGCGACACTGATAACGTAAATGGCACTGGCACTTCCTGTCAGAAGACAGCCTTTGTTGTCCAGAACCGCGGGTTATTTGAATTTAAACGGGTTCCATACGGTATAAGTAACGGAGGCTGTGAGCTGCAACGTCTGGTAGACTCCTTATTTCATCATAAGTACGGCGAAAAAATATTCGCGTACTGCGATGACCTTTTGATAGCTACTAGTACATTTGAAGAGCATATTAGCATATTAAATGATGTGTATGAAGCCTTACGCAAAGCAGGTTTAACTATTAACTTCAGTAAATGCGAATTTTGTAAAGATGAGCTAAGATACCTCGGTTATGTGATTGGTTCACAAGGTTTACAAACCGATCCACGAAAATTAGATTGCATTAAAAATTTCCCTCGTCCAACGACTGCTAAGCAATTGCGTGCTTTTATTGGCTTATGTTCATACTACCGCAGATTCGTTGCAAACTTTTCAACCATAATAGCGCCAATGACTGCGAAATTGGGTAAAAAGAAGGGTCGAGAACTCGTAGCCTGGAGTGAGGAAGCAGAGAGGTCATTTTTACAACTCAAAGATGCATTAACCCAGGCTCCCGTCCTCGCCTGCCCTGATTTCACCCAAGTTTTTCAATTACACACAGACGCTTCTAGCGTAGGTTTGGGCAGCGCGCTAGTGCAACAGGATTCTGACGGAGTCGAACACCCGGTAGCATTTCATTCACGTTTATTTTCAAAGACTGAACAGAATTTCAGCACAACAGAAAGGGAGCTGTTAGCGGTAGTGGACTCAATCACTCATTTTCGTCCCTATATAGATGGAAGCCATTTCATAGTAGTTACAGACCATATGAGTCTGAAATGGCTCAAAACGCTGAACAACCCTTCAGGTCGTCTGGCGCGTTGGGCGATGCAGCTGTCTTGCTTCGATTTTGAGATACGACATAGAAAGGGCTCTTCACATATAGTCCCTGATGTCTTGTCTCGAATCGAACTACAAGCAGTCACATTTGATGGCCGTAGCAGTTCTAACGATGATTGGTATAACAAATTATTTAAAAATGTAGAAGCAAATCCAATATTCCATAAAAATTATACTATACAAAATGGAATGTTATTTAGATATAGCAAACCAATATCTCAATTACACACTTCAAGTGAATGGAAAATGGTCTTGCCAAAAGAATTAGCATCAGAATGCATTAAAGAGAACCATGAGGTGTATACAGTACACCCCGGCTTCTACAAAACTTTAACAAAAATAAAAGAAAACTATTATTGGAAAGGCATGTATGCAGATGTGAAGAATCATGTGTCCAAGTGTGAGAAATGCAAAGCATACAAGCATTCAAATCAACCTCCACATGGACTCATGACAAACCAGAAAAGATTGGAAAAACCAATGCACACACTGTCCGTCGACCTAATAGGTCCCATGACAAAATCATATTCTGGTCACATCTACATACTGTCCATAGTAGATGCATTCACTAAATATTGCTGGATACACCCACTTAGAACTGCGACGACTAAAACGGTAACTTCATTTATAGAAACCGAGATCTTAGCAAAGGAAGGCACTCCATGCGTTTTAATTTGTGATAATGCCACTATTTTCCAAAGTAGGCAATTTAAAGACTTTTGTACGAGACATTCGATACCTAAAATATTTTATAACGCATATTATAGCCCGCAGTCGAACACGGTAGAAAGATACAATCAATCTGTACAAACCTGCTTAGCAATCCTAGTAGAAGAAGACCAAAGAAACTGGTCTAAGTACTTACCACAAATACAGCTATCGCTGAATAGCACTGTCAACATAGCAACAGGATATACACCATTCTTCTTGGCAAGAGGCCGTGAGATGATAACGGACGGAGCGCTACACTCTATGCGTGAGAGCGTTCCACATTCGTTAGACACTCTCCAAGTCACAGACCGGTCAAAAGAAGCAGAAGCTTTGAATGAATTGGCTGGAATTTTCCAACGTGTCACTGCCGCTTTGACCAAAGCGTATAACCAGAACGCGATGCGATATAACCTGCGCAGACGCCAACTGCGGCTAAACGTAGGAGATATCGTATGGCGGAGAAACTTTGTACAGTCAAACGCGGCACATTTTTTCTCAGCTAAACTGGCACCGCGATTCGTAAAATGCAAAGTTGTAAAAAAGCATTCGGATGTCGTTTACGACCTTCAAGACATAGACACAGGAAAGATCGGAAAATATCATGCCAAAGATATCATAAAAGTGCCATGAGGTGTGTATAAACGTAGAAATGTTGACTCTCTTTTGAACTTTATAATTTACCATAAAGGTAAATAATTTGAAACTTAGTATTTTAGTGTACACAAAATTTTTGACAAAAAAAGTCAAACTTGATTTTTTTCCATGGAACTGAAATTTCTAGACAACTGTACAACCCTAGGTACCAGGGGGTACAAGTGGAACCAAAATTGGTCCACACACTTTTCCAAAAAAAGGAAAATTAAGTTTTTTTTCATACAAAGTGTGGCTTGAGCCAAACACTTGTTTGAAATTTTTGAATAAAAACAAAACATAGCACTAATATAAGTGTTATGACTTAAATGGACACCACAATGGACGCATTGAGGTAGCCCATCTACAATTTAAGGCATGTTATACTTAAAACATGTAAATATAAACATACATAAATACTTATCCATAAGGTATAGTAAAACATTTAAATGCTACATTAAAGTTGTGTAAGCGCATGCTAATGTGAATAGTAACATAGGAACATAGCAACTTAGACTAATGATAATTAGGTATATCGAATTATAGTCTAGGAACCAATGGGTAATATTTTCAAAAAGATAAATTATAGTCTAGGAGCTAGACGCATAAAACATAACTTAAGTAAATCATAGTGTAGGATCTATAGTCTTTGTAAGGGCATGTCATAGGAATTATAGTCCAGGAGCTGGACATACATTACCTTAAGTAATCATTAACATGCAGCGTGTCTAGTAGGTATATATGTAGATATTTACAGGTAATAATTAAGCATTAGTTTTTAATACGGCAATCAGCCATTGCATTAGTTTCGAATTTAATCCGGTCACCCCGGCTGTCTCGGTTAAGTGGTGCTTAACCTCTTTCCCGAAAAAGGGGGTACTGTAGTGGATGGCACTACATGAGATTTTAGGGGATCGATTTTTGTCGCAGCGAATATGATCTGGACGTAAAGAAGTGCTAGAAATTGTCACTGACCTTTTGTTTAGGCAATCCAACACCTTCTTAGTAACCAACTACGCTTAGGAACAGCATAAAAGCCATTGGACTTTATTATAAAACACATGCTTTTGAAGTAGTTTCAAACTGCAAATTCAGTCACTTAACCTGAACAGAACTGAACTTAACGTACACCAAAATGACCGGGGCGATTAACTTTATCTATTTATAATAAGTGTTTCACGTATGGAACACGATTAGCAAAAATAAGTAAACATTTATAAAAACGCAACTTTTGGGGTAATTTCAAAAACCATCACATTCGACTGTCACTTGAAAAAACGTTCCGTTCGGCACCCGGCCATTTTGCTAACGTCAAACGCAAATGTGGGGGAAAACAAACACTAGTTAAAAATAAATGATTTTAATGGCCCATAAAATGAGTTAGTCTATGAAACCGATAATTGCGGTACACTCGTAATTATTTGAATTAAGGTTGATTTGCAAAGCCATATTTTTGACTGACACCGACAGACCGTAGCGTAGTTAGAGACGTCGTTCAAAACTTTAAAAACAAAACGAGACAGCTTTGACAGACATGGCGGAGACGCTCTGAGCAGCGCACGCGCGCTGACTTGCGCGGTTTTTTTTTTCCCGCTAATAATTCGCGCGGATGAGAATTGTCCGACACGCAAAAAGGGTTTTTAATTGTAATGTCGTGTTAGTAATTAGCGTCCTTCCGGAAACGGTGGTTTGTGCAGTGTTGTGTTTGGTGCAATTCCTAGTGACATCATGAACTGTCGCGACAAACTGTCGCGAGTGTAATCGACGGATTTCCTTCGCCGTAGGACGCGAGTTTTGGCCCGGTGGCTCGCGCTGTGCCCACGCGCTCGCCACGAGGGCTCCAGTCTGCCAGGAGCTCTCGCCGTGACCTGCGTGGTCATGGATGCCAAGGCGTCTTCACACGGGGCCTAGGGAAGATTCCTCCGCAGGCCTCGGGGTACTTCGTCCCGCCCCGAGTGCAGCTTGGCGTGCTCGTGCGGAGGCATTGAGCAGACCATTTGCCCGCGCGCGACCGCGCCGGCTGCAACGCCAAGGAGCCGCAGAGGGACAGCGGTGGCATCGCGACGATCCTCGTATCTCTTGCCTCCTCCTGGCTGGCTAGCTATGGAGTGACGGCGGAGGTACGCCTACGAAAGCGTTCAACGTCTTCCAGCCCGCACTCAACGGATTCGGATAAGACAGTGCGTAACACCCCGTCGCGATGTGAACAAACTGTAAGTGCGATATTTTCTTTTTGCTTGGCCAGGCATAAAGCCCGTTCCGCGTATCGTTTCGTCGTGCGGTCGTATCGTATGCTATATTCTTTGGAGATCTCCGATCGGTCCGTCTAGTCTTAAGATTGATTGGAACTGGTGCAAGACACCCATGTGGCCTTAAGCCGTTTATTGCTGTGCACTAATAAATGCATGTTCTTGACTCTTGTCTTATCTTTCAACGCCCATAATTAAACCAGCTCAAGGAGAACATAAACCACACGGTCCTTGAAATAAAGGTTCAATGGTTCCTCTCCGCTGAAATCCTGGCTATTTATGACGGTAATCGTGGTGGTAGTGGCAGCAGTGTATAGTTCCTGAATAATGGTAGGTATCAACCATAATAATAACTAACACTAGTAAACTAAATTAAGCATACATCATCTTTTTTTTCTTTTTTTTCACCACGACAATGGCGCCCGAAATAATTTAATTTACATAACATTGAAAGGAGAATTCTTGGACTGGTTTAATTATTTGGCTAGGAAACAATCCAAATGTTAGTTGCACTTTGACTATTTTCAAATGTCACCCTGTATCTAGTGTTTTGCCTATAAATTTATTGGTGTTATGTTAGCTTATGAGTAATTGGAGAGAAATTATATTTAATTATATTCATTATTCGGCCTTGTTATGAATAAATAGCATAGCATTAGCCACATATTTTTTTCACAGCATTTAGCTCAGTGCATGTGCTTGTGTATTATTAATTTATTTAATTTTCGATACCTTCTCATTGGAGAAGCAATTTATTTTATTAAAAGCTCTCTGATTGCCATAAGTAAAATATACCTTACAGCATGTCGGACAAGGAGGAATATCACGAACTGGGAGAAAGAGAATCCAAACCCACGACACCGACACATGACTTGACACGACCTTTTGTCAATACACGACCACGTGGGAACTTTAATACTCACTTGTCTGATCCATCTACTTCCGGCTTTGGTGATCGCAGGTTTGAAACTTTGCCTGTACTAGGAGCTCCAAACCTAGTTTCACAAACAAATGCACAGTTGCTAGAACAGCGCGATAGAAGCCATGATAGCAATGATAGTGGACGGATCATACATGTGCTACGCGAAGATAGTTTGCGGTCATGGAATTTAAAATTCTCTGGAGACTCGGACGTGACAGATTTTTTCCTTAGGATAGACGATTATATGCGTAGTAGGGATACACCGGAACATAAAATACTGAAATGTTTCTCAGACTTATTAACTGGAAAAGCACTAGATTTTTATAGGCACATACGTGACGGAATCACCTCGCTCGCTGAATTGCAAGAACAATTTAGATCATTTTTTACATCTATTGATAACGACTATGTTTTGGAAAAGGCTATCCGAGAACACAAACAGACAGCAGGTCAGTCGTTGCATTTTTATATCTTGGAAATGCAGACCATGAATGCCCGTTTAACATCACCATTAACAGATGTGACATTACTGGACATCATTAAACATAACATTTTGCCAACTTATGGCCACCTGCTGGCTGTCAGTGACTCGAATAGCATACAAAGTCTTATTGCACTTGGCAAACGTTTTGAAGCTTACACTTGTCCATCAGGTACCACTAGTGGTCCGAAAGTCACTAAAAATAAACAAATATTTGCATTAGAAACACAAAAGCAAAAGAAATTCAATAATAACAATAATTTTAGAAAAAACAACAATCCTACAACTTGCTTAAAATGTAAAAAAATTGGTCATTCTTATAGGCAATGCCGCAGCATACAGGGTGTTGTTTGTTTCCAATGTGGACAAAAAGGGGTGTTGACTAATACCTGCCACAAGTGCAACCCCACAAGTAGCAGGCCACAATTGGAAGCAAACAGCAGCCCAAAAAACGACATACACCGGGGATCACCAAGTTCAAATTAACATCTCCACATTTAGGTTCAGTGACCCCCGGTATAGCAAGTGTAGCAGGAGATAATAGAATATTTATAGATTTTCACATTGGACAGACACTTTGTAGAGGACTGATGGACACAGGTTCAAATCTCAGCATAGTCGGTAACAACTATCATAATAAAATATTAGACATGGGATATGAATTGATTCATGACAATTCAAGCGCCACCTGTGCCAATGGATCTGTAGTTAAGGTTATAGGACAACTACTATTACCACTTAGCTTCGGAAACAAGGTATATGATACGACATTTATGGTTATACCATCTATAAAAGATAACTTTATATTAGGTATGGATTTCATACACGAGTTAGGCATACTAAGCTCATTCAATTTCACAAGTAACAAGTCCTCAGATGACCCAGTTTTAACCAATTCCAAGAATAACGACTCTATATGCGCAGTGATACCTAAACAAGATCTCGCTCCTCTCGAATCAATAGAAATAGATAAAATTATTAATAAATTTAAAGATATCAGTACAGAGAAGCGAGGACTTGGTAAGACTTCCTTAGTCGAGCACCGAATTATGACAACAGGCCCACCCATAAAACAAAGGTACTACCCACTTTCACCGGTCAAACTAAAAGCTCTTAACGAAGAGGTAGACCGAATGCTGGAACTGGGGGTAATAACACCTTCAAAGTCACCATGGGCAAACCCAGTTGTTATGACTCCAAAAAAAGACGGCTCCCTAAGATTCTGCTTAGATGCGAGGAAACTTAATGAAGTCACGGTTAAGGATTCGTATCCACTGCCATATATTAGTTCCATTTTAGATAATTTACGGGGTTCTCGTTATTTGACGTCAATTGACTTGTCAGCCGCTTATTGGCAAATCGCCTTATGCGACACTGATAACGTAAATGGCACTGGCACTTCCTGTCAGAAGACAGCCTTTGTTGTCCAGAACCGCGGGTTATTTGAATTTAAACGGGTTCCATACGGTATAAGTAACGGAGGCTGTGAGCTGCAACGTCTGGTAGACTCCTTATTTCATCATAAGTACGGCGAAAAAATATTCGCGTACTGCGATGACCTTTTGATAGCTACTAGTACATTTGAAGAGCATATTAGCATATTAAATGATGTGTATGAAGCCTTACGCAAAGCAGGTTTAACTATTAACTTCAGTAAATGCGAATTTTGTAAAGATGAGCTAAGATACCTCGGTTATGTGATTGGTTCACAAGGTTTACAAACCGATCCACGAAAATTAGATTGCATTAAAAATTTCCCTCGTCCAACGACTGCTAAGCAATTGCGTGCTTTTATTGGCTTATGTTCATACTACCGCAGATTCGTTGCAAACTTTTCAACCATAATAGCGCCAATGACTGCGAAATTGGGTAAAAAGAAGGGTCGAGAACTCGTAGCCTGGAGTGAGGAAGCAGAGAGGTCATTTTTACAACTCAAAGATGCATTAACCCAGGCTCCCGTCCTCGCCTGCCCTGATTTCACCCAAGTTTTTCAATTACACACAGACGCTTCTAGCGTAGGTTTGGGCAGCGCGCTAGTGCAACAGGATTCTGACGGAGTCGAACACCCGGTAGCATTTCATTCACGTTTATTTTCAAAGACTGAACAGAATTTCAGCACAACAGAAAGGGAGCTGTTAGCGGTAGTGGACTCAATCACTCATTTTCGTCCCTATATAGATGGAAGCCATTTCATAGTAGTTACAGACCATATGAGTCTGAAATGGCTCAAAACGCTGAACAACCCTTCAGGTCGTCTGGCGCGTTGGGCGATGCAGCTGTCTTGCTTCGATTTTGAGATACGACATAGAAAGGGCTCTTCACATATAGTCCCTGATGTCTTGTCTCGAATCGAACTACAAGCAGTCACATTTGATGGCCGTAGCAGTTCTAACGATGATTGGTATAACAAATTATTTAAAAATGTAGAAGCAAATCCAATATTCCATAAAAATTATACTATACAAAATGGAATGTTATTTAGATATAGCAAACCAATATCTCAATTACACACTTCAAGTGAATGGAAAATGGTCTTGCCAAAAGAATTAGCATCAGAATGCATTAAAGAGAACCATGAGGTGTATACAGTACACCCCGGCTTCTACAAAACTTTAACAAAAATAAAAGAAAACTATTATTGGAAAGGCATGTATGCAGATGTGAAGAATCATGTGTCCAAGTGTGAGAAATGCAAAGCATACAAGCATTCAAATCAACCTCCACATGGACTCATGACAAACCAGAAAAGATTGGAAAAACCAATGCACACACTGTCCGTCGACCTAATAGGTCCCATGACAAAATCATATTCTGGTCACATCTACATACTGTCCATAGTAGATGCATTCACTAAATATTGCTGGATACACCCACTTAGAACTGCGACGACTAAAACGGTAACTTCATTTATAGAAACCGAGATCTTAGCAAAGGAAGGCACTCCATGCGTTTTAATTTGTGATAATGCCACTATTTTCCAAAGTAGGCAATTTAAAGACTTTTGTACGAGACATTCGATACCTAAAATATTTTATAACGCATATTATAGCCCGCAGTCGAACACGGTAGAAAGATACAATCAATCTGTACAAACCTGCTTAGCAATCCTAGTAGAAGAAGACCAAAGAAACTGGTCTAAGTACTTACCACAAATACAGCTATCGCTGAATAGCACTGTCAACATAGCAACAGGATATACACCATTCTTCTTGGCAAGAGGCCGTGAGATGATAACGGACGGAGCGCTACACTCTATGCGTGAGAGCGTTCCACATTCGTTAGACACTCTCCAAGTCACAGACCGGTCAAAAGAAGCAGAAGCTTTGAATGAATTGGCTGGAATTTTCCAACGTGTCACTGCCGCTTTGACCAAAGCGTATAACCAGAACGCGATGCGATATAACCTGCGCAGACGCCAACTGCGGCTAAACGTAGGAGATATCGTATGGCGGAGAAACTTTGTACAGTCAAACGCGGCACATTTTTTCTCAGCTAAACTGGCACCGCGATTCGTAAAATGCAAAGTTGTAAAAAAGCATTCGGATGTCGTTTACGACCTTCAAGACATAGACACAGGAAAGATCGGAAAATATCATGCCAAAGATATCATAAAAGTGCCATGAGGTGTGTATAAACGTAGAAATGTTGACTCTCTTTTGAACTTTATAATTTACCATAAAGGTAAATAATTTGAAACTTAGTATTTTAGTGTACACAAAATTTTTGACAAAAAAAGTCAAACTTGATTTTTTTCCATGGAACTGAAATTTCTAGACAACTGTACAACCCTAGGTACCAGGGGGTACAAGTGGAACCAAAATTGGTCCACACACTTTTCCAAAAAAAGGAAAATTAAGTTTTTTTTCATACAAAGTGTGGCTTGAGCCAAACACTTGTTTGAAATTTTTGAATAAAAACAAAACATAGCACTAATATAAGTGTTATGACTTAAATGGACACCACAATGGACGCATTGAGGTAGCCCATCTACAATTTAAGGCATGTTATACTTAAAACATGTAAATATAAACATACATAAATACTTATCCATAAGGTATAGTAAAACATTTAAATGCTACATTAAAGTTGTGTAAGCGCATGCTAATGTGAATAGTAACATAGGAACATAGCAACTTAGACTAATGATAATTAGGTATATCGAATTATAGTCTAGGAACCAATGGGTAATATTTTCAAAAAGATAAATTATAGTCTAGGAGCTAGACGCATAAAACATAACTTAAGTAAATCATAGTGTAGGATCTATAGTCTTTGTAAGGGCATGTCATAGGAATTATAGTCCAGGAGCTGGACATACATTACCTTAAGTAATCATTAACATGCAGCGTGTCTAGTAGGTATATATGTAGATATTTACAGGTAATAATTAAGCATTAGTTTTTAATACGGCAATCAGCCATTGCATTAGTTTCGAATTTAATCCGGTCACCCCGGCTGTCTCGGTTAAGTGGTGCTTAACCTCTTTCCCGAAAAAGGGGGTACTGTAGTGGATGGCACTACATGAGATTTTAGGGGATCGATTTTTGTCGCAGCGAATATGATCTGGACGTAAAGAAGTGCTAGAAATTGTCACTGACCTTTTGTTTAGGCAATCCAACACCTTCTTAGTAACCAACTACGCTTAGGAACAGCATAAAAGCCATTGGACTTTATTATAAAACACATGCTTTTGAAGTAGTTTCAAACTGCAAATTCAGTCACTTAACCTGAACAGAACTGAACTTAACGTACACCAAAATGACCGGGGCGATTAACTTTATCTATTTATAATAAGTGTTTCACGTATGGAACACGATTAGCAAAAATAAGTAAACATTTATAAAAACGCAACTTTTGGGGTAATTTCAAAAACCATCACATTCGACTGTCACTTGAAAAAACGTTCCGTTCGGCACCCGGCCATTTTGCTAACGTCAAACGCAAATGTGGGGGAAAACAAACACTAGTTAAAAATAAATGATTTTAATGGCCCATAAAATGAGTTAGTCTATGAAACCGATAATTGCGGTACACTCGTAATTATTTGAATTAAGGTTGATTTGCAAAGCCATATTTTTGACTGACACCGACAGACCGTAGCGTAGTTAGAGACGTCGTTCAAAACTTTAAAAACAAAACGAGACAGCTTTGACAGACATGGCGGAGACGCTCTGAGCAGCGCACGCGCGCTGACTTGCGCGGTTTTTTTTTTCCCGCTAATAATTCGCGCGGATGAGAATTGTCCGACACGCAAAAAGGGTTTTTAATTGTAATGTCGTGTTAGTAATTAGCGTCCTTCCGGAAACGGTGGTTTGTGCAGTGTTGTGTTTGGTGCAATTCCTAGTGACATCATGAACTGTCGCGACAAACTGTCGCGAGTGTAATCGACGGATTTCCTTCGCCGTAGGACGCGAGTTTTGGCCCGGTGGCTCGCGCTGTGCCCACGCGCTCGCCACGAGGGCTCCAGTCTGCCAGGAGCTCTCGCCGTGACCTGCGTGGTCATGGATGCCAAGGCGTCTTCACACGGGGCCTAGGGAAGATTCCTCCGCAGGCCTCGGGGTACTTCGTCCCGCCCCGAGTGCAGCTTGGCGTGCTCGTGCGGAGGCATTGAGCAGACCATTTGCCCGCGCGCGACCGCGCCGGCTGCAACGCCAAGGAGCCGCAGAGGGACAGCGGTGGCATCGCGACGATCCTCGTATCTCTTGCCTCCTCCTGGCTGGCTAGCTATGGAGTGACGGCGGAGGTACGCCTACGAAAGCGTTCAACGTCTTCCAGCCCGCACTCAACGGATTCGGATAAGACAGTGCGTAACACCCCGTCGCGATGTGAACAAACTGTAAGTGCGATATTTTCTTTTTGCTTGGCCAGGCATAAAGCCCGTTCCGCGTATCGTTTCGTCGTGCGGTCGTATCGTATGCTATATTCTTTGGAGATCTCCGATCGGTCCGTCTAGTCTTAAGATTGATTGGAACTGGTGCAAGACACCCATGTGGCCTTAAGCCGTTTATTGCTGTGCACTAATAAATGCATGTTCTTGACTCTTGTCTTATCTTTCAACGCCCATAATTAAACCAGCTCAAGGAGAACATAAACCACACGGTCCTTGAAATAAAGGTTCAATGGTTCCTCTCCGCTGAAATCCTGGCTATTTATGACGGTAATCGTGGTGGTAGTGGCAGCAGTGTATAGTTCCTGAATAATGGTAGGTATCAACCATAATAATAACTAACACTAGTAAACTAAATTAAGCATACATCATCTTTTTTTTCTTTTTTTTCACCACGACAAGGTGCGCTAGGCGAGCCGAGCACGAGCCGAACACAATTCGTCTAATGTGGACCGACTTACAAGCCTCGAACGAGCGCGCTGCGAGCGTTTCGTTCGTGCTGTGCTCGGCTGCGTTCCGCCAGTTGTCGGTTTTTTGACGAACACAAAGGGATTTGCGTTGCGCTCGCAGTGCGCTCGTCGACGTGTTTCGTGACAGACGTCGGTCGCTCGAGCCGAGCATCATGGAAACGTGGAAAGAAGATGCTTCCTTAACCTTAACCCACTTAATAAAATACGGCGTTTGAAATGTTTAACAAAATTGCAAAATAATTTTAAAGAAAATGGAACGAGAAGTAAATTGTTTTTACGAAGGCAACTTAGTGACATGAAATATAATTATCGAGCAATGAGCATTTTACAAAAATACAAGCGGTGCTAAGTCAAGACCGAGATATTCTAACAGTCCAGCACCACGTAGTGGGTCACCTGCACGAAGTCAGAATGAACAATTTCATCAGAACCATCGAAGTCCGAGCATGTCATGGAGCCATAGTAGTCAAGTACACCGCTTCAAATGCCCTGCGAAAGGAGTAAAATGCAACACATGTGGCCGTCGCAAACAGAAGTACTATTTCTTAAACCAAAATCGTGTCAACATGGTAAGCGCAGATACTTATGTCATAGAAACTATAGGAAATAGTTTCCGAAATAGCGAAAATTGGTTATTAAATATAAAAGTCTTAGGTAAAGGTCTAGTATGTCAAATTGATACAGGTGCAGAAATTAATGACATTTCCAAATTCACATTGAACAATCTTCGGCAAATTAAACATTGCGATATTTAATGCCAAACAAACTCTGTTCTTCATGACTGCAGGACGCCGGGCTGGCCAAGACATTTTAAAACCTGTGCTAGTTAAGTACATTACACAACTTGGGTTGTAAACCATAGAAAGGCCGAGATCGCAGATGTTTGCGGCCCGAGCTGCAAAAGAGGGACGTGAATATGCGGTCAAGGGCTTTCTTTATTACCTCTCATGTTTTGTACATCTATATCTATCTATATATATAAAAGAAGATGTCCTGACTGACTGATTGACTGACTGACTGACTGACTGACTTACTGGCTCATCAACGCACAGCCGAAACTACTAAAGCTAGGAACTTGAAATTTTCACAGTAGGGTGGTTGTATAACGTAAGTAAGGGATAAGAAGGGATTTTTCGAAATTCATCCCCAAAGGGGGTTAAATAGGGGTTGAAAGTTTATATGGGGACCACACGATTTTTAAAGTAGGAGATCTGAGACTTCGAACATAGACTCTTCATTATAAGTTGAAAAAAGTAATTTCACCGTTTCTCGAAATTCATCCCTAAAAGGGGTTAACCGGGGGTTGAAACTTTGTATAGGGACCAATCGATTTTTAAAGTTGGAGATCTGAGACTTCGGACATAGACCCTTCAATATGAGTACAGGAAAGTAATTTCACAGTTTTTCGAAATTCATCCCCAAAAGGAGTTAAATGGGGGTTGAAACTTTGTATAGGCACCAAAGGATTTTTGAAGTTAGAGATCTGAGAGTACGCACATAGTTCCTTCAATATGAGTAGAAAAAAGTCATTTAACCCTTTTTCGAAATTCATCCCTAAAAGGGATAAAACGGGGGTTGAAATATTGTATAGGGAACAAATTATTTTTAAGTGACAGATCTGAGACTTCGTATATAGACTCTTCAATAAAGGTCGAAGAAAGTGGTTTTACTGTTTTTCAAAATTCATCCCCAACGGGGGTTAAATGGGGGTTGAAATGATTTTTGAAGTTGGAGCTCTGAGACATCGTACATAGTCTCCTTAATATGAGTACAGGAAAGTAATTTCACGGTTTTTCGAAATTCATCCCCAAAAGGAGTTAAATGGGGGTTGAAACTTTGTATAGGCACCAAACGATTTTTGAAGTTAGAGATCTGTGAGTTCGCACATAGATCCTTCAATATTAGTAGAGAAAAGTAATTTAACCCTTTTTCGAAATTCATCCCTAAAAGGGGTAAAACGGGGGTTGAAATATTGTATAGGGAACAAATTATTTTTAAGTGACAGATCTGAGACTTCGTATATAGACTCTTCAATAAAGGTCGAAGAAAGTGGTTTTACTGTTTTTCAAAATTCACCCCCAACGGGGGTTAAATGGGGGTTGAAATGATTTTTGAAGTTGGAGCTCCGAGACATCGTACATAGTCTCCTTAATATGAGTACAGGAAAGTAATTTCACGGTTTTTCGAAATTCATCCCCAAAAGGAGTTAAATGGGGGTTGAAACTTTGTATAGGCACCAAACGATTTTTGAAGTTAGAGATCTGAGAGTTCGCACATAGATCCTTCAATATTAGTAGAGAAAAGTAATTTTAACCCTTTTTCGAAATTCATCCCTAAAAGGGATAAAACGGGGGTTGAAATATTGTATAGGGAACAAATTATTTTTAAGTGACAGATCTGAGACTTCGTATATAGACTCTTCAATAAAGGTCGAAGAAAGTGGTTTTACTGTTTTTCAAAATTCATCCCCAACGGGGGTTAAATGGGGGTTGAAATGATTTTTGAAGTTGGAGCTCTGAGACATCGTACATAGTCTCCTTAATATGAGTACAGGAAAGTAATTTCACGGTTTTTCGAAATTCATCCCCAAAAGGAGTTAAATGGGGGTTGAAACTTTGTATAGGCACCAAACGATTTTTGAAGTTAGAGATCTGTGAGTTCGCACATAGATCCTTCAATATTAGTAGAGAAAAGTAATTTAACCCTTTTTCGAAATTCATCCCTAAAAGGGGTAAAACGGGGGTTGAAATATTGTATAGGGAACAAATTATGTTTAAGTGACAGATCTGAGACTTCGTATATAGACTCTTCAATAAAGGTCGAAGAAAGTGGTTTTACCGTTTTTCAAAATTCATCCCCAACGGGGGTCAAATGGGGGTTGAAACGATTTTTGAATCTGGAGCTCTGAGACATCGTACATAGTCTCCTTAATATGAGTACAGGAAAGTAATTCCACGGTTTTTCGAAATTCACCCCCAAAAGGGCTTAAATGGGGGTTGAATCTAGGGCTTGCAATTCGAATATTCGAATTATTCGAATATTCGGCTAATTTTACTATTCGAATAATACCTGGTAAGGTATTCGAATATTCGAATAATTTTACTACCTATTTAAATTAAATGGAATTTAAATTAAAATGCTAACAAAGGACATAATAAAGAAGGATAAAGTAATCAATTACATTTTTTCAAAGTAAATATACCTAAAATAGCGCAGCGTAACTTTTTACGCTATAAAAAACAATGATTAAATTAAAAACTAGAATATTCTCTCTAGGCTGAGCTGCTGCCTGTGGCATGGTCTTCTTTTTGCATGCGTCATTAACTTTCTTAATTGCAAGGACATTTTTTTGGGAGAAGTATGCGCCAGCTCTGGGATCTCTCGAAGCATGGACCAGTCAGTTAAAATTTCTAAAACTAATATCCTCGTGAGGCCCATGAGGGGGTGATGAGCAGGGGAGCATATATGAAATTAGAATTCTATTCTCATCTTAATAACCTCGAAAATTACTTCAGCAAAATATCCTAAATTTAGGAAACCGGCTTTACGAGGATAAACCTACCAATTTAGTTAAAGTACGAAAAAGCAGCGACGGGACAGCTTTATGATTTGGGACTGGTTATACGCTGAACCAGCCTGTTAAGAGGTTGCATGAATGCGGGATTCAGCCAACTAACTACCCACCAGGGCTTGTGGATACGTTGCACCAGCATGTGCACTGTGTCTACGGAGCTTCCATGTGGCCGGTGCTTCTGTTGCATGAAAGGCCGTCTCGCCCCACCTGATTAACGTCCATGCCACGGAGCACGTGTGGGGTACATGCAAATATTTGACTCCAACTCTTAGACAGATTGCTAGTCTCAGCTAACTCGGGTCCATGTGGTTTAAGTGAGTATGTCTTCTCCTTCTGAGGGGGTGAGTCCGACATAACTCCCCCAAAGGATTTTTTTTTATGAAATAGGGGGCAAACGAGAAAACGGTCCGGAAACACTGCAGGTGACAATTTATTCCACAGTTCAGTCGTGCGAGGCAGGAAGTTTCTAGCAAAACGCACAATTGTGGACTGCCAACCATCTAAGTGGTGAGGATGGAAATATTGTCGCGTAGGGCGATGGCGGAAAGATGCGGCAGGGATCAATCCGAACAATTCCTCGGAGCACTCCCCGTTATACAGACGATAGAAGATGCAGAGCGAGGCTACATCTCTACGCAGTGCCAAGGAGTTGAGCCCATCTGAAATATCTTGGTAGCCGACATACGATTCGGTCTCCGCTGAATGCGGTCTAGAGGGAGAAGCTGGCAGCCCACAGATGAGAACAGTATTCCATATGTGGACGGACCTGCGCCTTATAAAGCTGTAGGCGGTGGGCCGGAGTGAAATACTGTCTCGATCTGTTGAGCACACCGAGCTTCTTAGAGTCTAATTTAGCCTTACCCTCTAAATGGCCGCGGAACTGGACTTCACTGATTCTAATAGTGGCTGTGGCAGTTAGGTGGGGGTGCTCTCAAAACGAGGTGATGAAACAAACGTAAGCTTTTTAGCGGTGAAAGTGCAAACCTGTGTCTTCGTAGGGTTAAAACGGACTAGATTAAGTCGACCCCATTCTGAAACTTTTTTTAGGGAAGTTTCAATTTCAGACAAGTCTGTTACGGCTCTCGATGACGTTATCCCGAGAAATATTGGCGCGGCCGGTGTAGGAGGCATCACCCGTGCTGTCATCTGCATAACAGTGAATGCCACACACAGTGCAAATATTGCAAACAAAGCAATTCCCTCATCTACCTAGTCGGTTTATAGGTTTTGAGTAAGACTAATTAAGTTTGATTAGTCTTAAGGTAATCGCAGCGTAAAAAATATCTCTTCTAACTTGTTTTTCACAAAAAATACTAAGAAAAACGATTTTTTAATAGTTTTTGGTAGTATTCGAATAATATTCGAATTATTCGAATATCTACAAAATCATATTCGAATATTCGAATATTTGAAAAAGTCGAATATTTGCAAGCCCTAGTTGAATCTTTGTACAGGGGCCAAATGAATTTTTAAATTGGAGCTCGGAGACATCTTATATAGACTCCTCAATAAGAATAAACAAAAGTAGTTTTACCGTTTTTCGATATTCTTCCCTAAAAAGGGGTCAAACGGGGGTTGAAACTTTGTATGGATACCAAACGATTTTTGTAGTAGATCTTGAACTTCGTACATAGACTTATCCATAAGAGTAAAGAAAAGTGATTGCTGTTTTTTGAACTTCATCCCCAAATGGATTTAAATGGGGGTTGAAACTTTGTACAGGGTCCAAACAATTTTTGAAGTTGGAGCTCTAAGACCATCGTACATGGACTCCTCAATAAGAGTAAAAAAAGTAGTTTTCCGTTTTTCAAAATTGACCCCTAAAAAGGGGTCAAACGGGGGTTGAAATTTTGTAAAGGACCAAACGATTTTTGTAGTAGATCTTGAACTTAGTACATAGACTCATCCATCCATAAGAGTAAAGAAAAGTGATTGCTGTTTTTTGGAATTCTTCCCCAAAGGGGTTAAAATGGGGGTTGAAACTTTGTATAGGGTCCAAACCATTTTTGAAGTTGGAGCTCTGAGACTTCGCACATAGATCCTTCAATTTGATTATAGGAAAGTAATTTCACGGTTTTTTTTATTCATCCCCGAAAGGGGTTAAATGGGGGTTGAAACTTTGTATAGGCACCAAACGATTTTTAAAGTAGAAAACTGATTGATTTCATCATTCATTAAAATTTATTGCGTAGGTAGGGGTTGAAAGTTTGTTTAGGGGAGTTTGTTTGTGTTTGTTTTTAAAGTAAAATGCTTGAAACTCCATGCGCAGCATATAGCAATTAGTAGAATGTTTTTTTGTGTAAGTAACAGGTGGTCTATGAAGTGAATTAATTTTTTTAGAAATAATCCTTAAATGGACTATCTAAAGAATTGATTTTCGCGGTAAATGTGCAGTTTTGTGCCCAATATTTGAGGGTTTTCTTCAATTACAACCAAGCTTACGAACAAATATCAGAAACAATTTATAAAGAGTAATTGCCTAATTATAATTTACACCGCAGACGAAGTCGCGGGCATAAGCTAGTCCTTTTATATTTGCACTTGGCCAGAAAGCGGCTTTTCCGTACGCGTAACGTGCGGTGTAATGTTCACCACCTCCAACAGAGAGGGGCTTATGCACCTCGGCTAAGAAAGATACGGCAGATCAGAAAACTTTAGGATCGTGGAGTTGTTTAGCCAGAGTGGAATGACTGTCAGACTGATTATACACGGGCGCCAGATAGCCATTCCATCAATCACATGAACATGCTCAAATTAAACTACTATTTTATGTGTAGAACATTTAATGGGTTTCTACTGTAGCGACGAGCTATATATGTAGACACATATGTGACAGCATTTTGTGCAAATGCCCCGGCGCATGGCGAGGCGGAGTTAGTATGCGGCGGTCTCACAAGCGGAAGTCAGGCAATCATTCGCTCCCTTAAATTCGCTCAGTTATGTAACTCTTTGGTGTCTTGTTATATGTATTTCTGGTGTGTAGTAGTGAATAAACTGAATGCAGAAATTAACTACCTTTTTACTCCAAACTGAACCCATCCACCCAGGTAGTTAAAGTGGTGACACCGAGTGAACTTATTTAATGGCGGCACCACACTTCGTAATGTGTTATTCGTTATGCGCGTTATTCGTCCGAATACGACGAAGTGTGGAGGACTTATTCGTCTGTATTTGCCTTATTCGCACGTGATAGCGCAAAGTGACGTCACAGCCTTATAATGTAAACAATTACTGTAGAGCACAGATGAATAAACCAGTTCTGATCGGACCGAGCTTAAGTCCTGACGTTTTATTTACCTAAATACCCATTATTTCTATCATCAGAAGTGGGATAAGGGTAAAACTCACCCCACAAATAAGTAAACAGTGAAATATAAAAAAATACAAAAAAAAAATAAAAATAAAAACTTTAAGCAAAAATGTGACCTATAAACTAATGTGTGCCAAGTGACAAGTGTAAAAATACTGCCAAGTGTGAACTGGAATCGTGCACCGAGGGTTACGTATCACCACAAAAAAAAAAATAAGTCAACAAAAAAATAATAACAGACATACCATACAAGTAGAAGTTTAAGTAAATAATCGATGAGATATCGTGAAAAAAAAACTTTGCCGTTAAAACACAGTCATAATGATTTGGTCTACAAAAAAATGCAGATGAAGTTCGATTGCAAAGTGAAGCATCGTTGTATATTTGTTAATAAACCTGAAAGTAGCAAAAAAACAATATAAATAGTAATATATCCAGTGGGTCCTGTGAAAAGAGGTACAAGTCACATATAAACCACACTAATACAACTATGGATTATGTATTGAAATCTGGGCAGTACTGTCAAAGGTCAGAATTTGATTAAATACATGAAGCATTGTAATATAAGTACAAAATAGGATGTCAACCACTTCAAGATCAAATGAAGATTAATTAGTGTACATTTTGTCATCAGTAAAAGGCATTCGGCTGTTATTTGTTGGATGAAATTGAGAATCGGCCATGGATAACAAATAAAGAAACATCATGTTTCTTTCATATGAAGAAATTTATATGTTGGATGTGGATTTTGTAATGAAAAGATGGGTGTACTGCCATCTGGCCGAAATATTTTTCGCCTAATTTCACTTCCCAACCAACTTATTGCAGTACTTTTAGTTGGCAAACCAATGCTTAGCATAGTATTATTTCGCATACTTTTTATTTGATCACAATAATATTTAGCAGATATTCATTTTACCGAGATTCATTTAGAAAAATAGTCACTAAGCAAATGTTTTATTAAAGCTAACTATGTATTGTCAAATAACGTTTGCCCAAATTTAAACTTCGCATATAAAATTGGAAAAGACGACAACTCCGAGGGAAACGAGTAGGTATAAAGCATGGAAAAAACCTTTAAAACAATATCTGATTTAATTTAGGTAGATTGGTTAGGTCGCTTGCGTCCCTCAGAAAGAAATAGAAGCCCCGCACAGCGGGGCTTCGTCGACTTGGTCACAGTCCTTTCAGGTTGAAACTGTGACGCTAAGAAAAATTAGGTTAGACCACAGCCCAGTTAGGTTAATAGGTCAGTTTAGCTAAATCTAAGGCCTATTCTCCCACTTTTATTGAGTTGGAAATTTTATTGTTCGGTGAATTGAATTTCGGAATTTTAAAAATCGGTACTTTGATTATCGGAATTCGTATTTTTGATGTATCGGGTTATCATAGATTCGGACTTTTCATTGTTCGGTGTATAGGTTGGGTGCGTAACGGTCGATATAACAACTAATGGTATATTATTGGTCAATATAACGATTAAGGGATATAATGAACTTTTAGAATAACAACATTTTGTATATTTTGATAGGATCTAACTATTATCCGGCATAATGAACATGTAATATAACAATAATTAATATAATAGTAATGTGGTATAAAGTACATGTGATATAATTTTGTTCGATATAACGTTCAGTGGGTATAATGAAGTATTGGTATAATGTATAACTGTCTCCAGAAAGGTTGGTTAGGTTAATTAGTTATTAGGGCATAGAAGGAAAAGGGGGGACGGGGGGGCGGAGCCCCCCACAAGGGGGGCTCGGGGGGCGAAGCCCCCCGCATTAAAAAAAACCCAAACCATAAGTTCAATTAGGTTAGGTTAGGGTTCGAACTGCGTCCCCCAACAAAACCGAACTGCTGTCAGAAAAGTAGGTTAGGTTAGGTTTGAACTGCGTCCCCTAACAAAAACGAACTGCTGTCAGAAAAGTAGGTTAGGTTAGGTTAGAACTGCGTCCCCCAACAAAAACGAACTGCTGTCAGAAAAGTAGGTTAGGTTAGGTTTGAACTGCGTCCCTCAACAAAAACGAACTGCTGGCAGAAAAAATAGGTTAGGTTAGGTTAGGTAACCGTGACCCTAACATAAACGATACTGCCCAAAAAATAGGCTAGGTTATATTAGAACCGTGAAAATGAAAATAACAGAAAATTTTATATCTAAAGTCACATTATACCAATAATATTTATTGCATATGTTCATTATATTAGATAAACGTTATATTAAACAACTATTATACTTATTGAACATTATACACTCTGAAATTATCTACTTAGTTGTTATATCAAAAGTTTATTATGCCTCTTAAGTGATTATATACTATGAAATTATATCAAATGTTGATATATCCAGTGAAAATATATCAAAAGTAGTTATACCGATCATTACACACCCGTATAGGTTAGGTTAGAACTGCGACCTGCGACAAGATGGAATGAACAGCCTTATAACAGCATATATTAGTATTATGCGTCATAATATTATGAGTAAAATAACTTATGCCATTCAAGACATTCGACAAAACAATTAAAGACATTTTGAAACATGACCAACTAAATATTTTGCTAACTAATAATATTCTAAAAAATAATTTGCGATATGTTATATATGCGAAGCATTGGTTTGCCATCAGATGATTCTGCGAAATGAAACTATGGGAAAAATTGTTTGCGAAGTGATAATTTGCCTTATAATTTTCGGCCACATATTAGTAAACCGAAAAGATGATAAAAAAATACGTTATAGTGTACCTACCTCGAAAATAACTGAGGGTCAAACTTTGCACTATCTAGTTTGTGACAAGGACATTTGCCACGGTGATATTCTACGTAGAGGCACCATAACTAGAGGCGGCACGTTAATCATAACAACTGCGGCGAGATTAAACATAAACTGAACATGAGATTATTTACACTATAGAGGACCTCATAACAAAAGCTTTGTTTGGAATGCTAAGTCAAACTCAAGCTCACTATTAATAAATTGTCAGAACCACGGATATGATTATCGTGTTAGTACAGATGAACCAATTGTTTATCATTCTTGAATAATGTGAAGTATCAAAAAGAAAAAAATTAAGTACAATTAAACAAACAAAAAGCCTGATGGTAATCGACTACGAGGACGAAGATGTAGCTTACCGGTTCAGTAGATGCTTATTTACTCATGTCTTGAAGAGTCCTAAGTTGTATTTGTCAGGAAATACGGACGCCGGGAGCGGAATCCATTCTTTGGTAGATTTCAAATATAATGAGAATTGAGAATATGATGAAATAACTCATCTACACTACAAGTAAGGAGGACAACAGACGAACCTACCGCGAAATAAAGATCGCTTCTAGGCAACATTTGGTTAGCCAATACGAAAGTTATAGTGGATGTACAGACGGCATCATATGTATTGTGGGAAGACTGATTGATAAGAAGCTGTTGTG
Organism: Eudemis profundana; assembly: GCA_947034925.1. Lineage (NCBI taxonomy): Eukaryota > Metazoa > Arthropoda > Insecta > Lepidoptera > Tortricidae > Eudemis > Eudemis profundana. Next base: position 16,947,415 of record OX344815.1, read on the forward strand.
CTATGAAATTAATTAATGAAAATGAGGCGTACTGCTACGTAAAACAAGAGGGTTATGAGCTTGAAGAATTTATGTTTCAAGACTGAATACGGGAATGGCAGTGACATATCGCATACAAATTTTCTGAATGGAAATTTCCTTGACGGACAAAAATTTAAGACTTCCGATAAATATCGACTTACATTCTTTCAAAATGCTTGAAAACAATGAATCAATAGATAAAATAATCGGTGAACAAACACAAAAAAATCAGACGAATTGAGAACCGTCCTTCTTTTGGAAGTCGGTTAAAAAAAAGCAAAATATATGCTGAAAATATATATATGATTGAAAAGAGTACATTGAAAAAATAAATAATTATATTATCTAAGTAAGGCTGTTAGCAAGAGCTGCATGGATTGACTGCGGATCGTCTTCAATGGCGTAAAATTAAGGAAGCCTATGTCAAAAGGTGGAATAAAATAGGCTGATGATGATGATGATGATGAAAAAACAAATATTTTACCATTAAATATATTGTGGCTAGTGGAATATTCAAAATAATGGAGCAAAGAATCTTGGACTGGGTTAAATACAATTTATTAAAAACGTTACCGAATATTAAAGAACCCTTGACCACCTACTTATTTAGCTGCACTTACAAATTAAGTTGTTGATATTTATTATATCGCTGGTAAACAACAGACATTGCAAAACCTACGAATTGTTAAGGAAGAAATAAGTGTGAATTTTTGGAAATATTCGATATGATATGTGGCGGTGCATAAAAAAAGTCTACCCCTAAAGGATGACTTGGAGTGAAAGTTTGTATAAAGAAATTGGCATTCATGTCACAGTGTGATCACTAATATCAAGCAGAAGAAAAAAATATTATAGCTGGCAAACACTGAAGTTATGTAAACAAATGAATGATGACATAAATTTTTGTCTAGCCGGCTCTACATAGACTACTTATAACTAATGGGCAAGAGCAATATGTTGATTATGTATTGAAGTGATATACATACTTAATTGGAGTTATTTGTCGCTGGTCAAAATGGGCGAGCGTAAAACATAAACTGAGATTCTTGGCGGCTGTATTCTGTTGGAAGATTAGCAGATAAGAAATGAAAGAAACTCTCGTTATATGACGATTGGAGCATAGGCCTCCCTGAAATGGATAATAACTTGAATGATGTGATATTACGGATAATTGCTGAGGACCGTTTATAAATGCCAATGCCATTATAATAAAATATAGATCGGATAAATTGTGTCAAGACGAAAATGAGAAAAAGTTCTTTATTGGAAAGCTAACAACAAATGAAATAAAACTAAGAACATTAGTGAATTACGGAAACAGGATCTGAAAAATAAAGAGCTGGTAACAATGAAAGAAAAAAATATTGCCACGAAACAGAGGTTAATACAACACAGAATAGGGATTTGATTCGGTTGTGGAATCGAGATGGTGGCGAAAATGTCGTGAAAAACGATATTAGCTCGAATACAAAACGAAAACATTATAAGTGGCTATGTTAAAGTCGTGTGGCGCTGACGTCAGGGACTCGATACGAAGTCTACAAATGAATAAATATATTCTAATATACGTGAGCAAGCATCTTATGTAATAAAAAGAAAGCAAAACAAAACTTTGATAACGAGAGCAAGTAAAACACTGAAACTGAAGTAATTGGAAGTGTGGAAATAAACACTGTCTGTCGTGCAGAGGTTTTAAAGAAACAAAACTACATAAATTGCCAATAGAGGGCAGCTCAAACAAAACGAAATTGCCAATCGAAGGCAACACAAAACTAAATTGTCAATGGAGGACAACTCAAAATTAAATTGCCAATGGATGGCAACTGTAAATTAAATCGCCAGTAAGGGCAACACAAAAATAAATTGCCAGTGAGGGCAGTATAACATTAAATTGCCAGTAAGGGCAGCACAAAAATAAATTGCCAGTGAGGGCATTACATAAATAAGTTGCCAGTGAGGGCAGAATAAAACTAATTGCCAATTGAGGGCACAAATCAAATTTGCCAATTGTGGGCACAAAATAAATTTGCCAATTGAGGGCACAAAATAAATTTGCCAATTGAGGGCACATTACAAAATTGCCAATGGGGTACTAACTAAAATTGCAAATTTTGAGCTCATTTCAAACTTCTTATGATGGACCATGATAGCCAAAATGTATAAATTAATATAAAAATGATTGCGCAAGCAATTGTGCTTTGAGACAGTATAAAAAATATGAGCCTGATCAAATTATTATCGTTAACGAACCGGCATCGCCTAAATAATGAATATCAATTAAGGCTTGCCATTATGTATTTTGTGTGTGTTGAAATCACCTAAAGTAAATATTAATAAGACTTATCATAGTTGAAAAATAAAATAGAATACTGAAGTATTATTATTTGCGAGCAAACAATCTTACGGCTGAAAGACAAAATAATATACAGCTGAGAAAAAAATATTAACTAGCACTTTAACTTAAAGTACCCTTGACAATTGGCAATTGAATTAAAAATCTTGCAAGTTGTTAATATGTTTTCTTTAATATGGTTTTGATTACAGGTACTAAAACGAGACAGCTGAGCCCAAATATTTCGAAAACAAAAGATATAGTATTAAGACTAAATTATAGTTAAAAATAAGTTTAGATTAGGGATGTAACGATACACAGTTTTGCCGATACGATACCGATACCGATATATAGTAGTTAATATCGGCGATACCGATACCGATACCGATATCTCAGCTAAATAATGAAGTATGAATTTCAGATATTTTTATGTCCTTATTATAACTAATGGCAATGACTACTGGTTATATTTACCAGAGAGTCAACCTTGAAAGTGTAAAGTAAAAATAATAAATTGTCAACTCAAAATTCTTTTTTTTTATTAAGAACCAAAGATTTAATTAACATAGTAATTATCATTGCACAAGGTAATAGAATAGACCAATACATAAATTAAGTCAGAAATTGAAATTACTTTTTGCAGATTTTTTTTCATACAGCAAATTCTTCAAATATCGGTTGTATAATATCGGCGATACCGATATATCGGCGATACCGATATATCGGCCGATATATCGGTATCGGTATCGTTACATCCCTAGTTTAGATATAATGATGGTTCTAGTCATTGTATAAAATTAAAAATAAATGTAAGGAAGTACTTCCACAACAAAGCGCTTAAAAAAAAACAGAATAACTACAATAGTAATATGGTCATGACATAAATATGTTCATAATGAAATATGTATCACTAGTGATAAGATCGATTGTACAAAATATGTGAAAAAAGCAACCCTGCGAGTTTCTTGCTCGTTCTTCTCGAGGGAAATAGCATTGCGAATGAGCGGTAGCTTCAAAAAACATAATTAAAATATTTGAGATGATTTGGTCCATTTTACAAGGTTAAATTGAGCGATCAAAAAGTAATTAAACTGACTTTTGATAAATAATTAATATTTATTTAATATTGTCTCATTGATAATATTAACATGAGATAATTATTTGTAATGATCTCATTGGTCATCTTGATTTGAGATTATTATTTGAGATGGTTTTATTGGTAATATTAATTTGTAGAAAGAGAGTAATAATACTTCGAGAGCGAAGCATTTTGCAGGAAGGCCGTGATAGCGCAAAGTGACATCACAGCCTTATAATGTAAACAATTACTGTAGAGCACAGATGAATAAACCAGTTCTGATCGGACCGAGCTTAAGTCCTGACGTTTTATTTACCTAAATACCCATTATTTCTATCACACGCATAACGCATAAGCGCAAATAGCAAAGAAAAGTAATTTTTTGGTCAGCCTTTATTAAAATTGATCCGCAAAAAAAAATAAGCAGTTAAATCATTTGGGCAGCATACAAAGCTTTGGCTGGCAATAAATAAAAATCGGGCGGCAACTCTTGTTCAGCAAACAATTTAAAAACGGTTAACATTTTAACCAATATTAATCTGCTTTTTTTATCATTTGGCTGCCTAATAACCAGTCGAGCTGCAAAATAATAACTTGGGCAGCAAGATTTTACAATTGGTCAGCAGAGAGTTTAATTGAGATATACAGGGTGTCACTGTGATATATACTAGGTGTCACTGTTATAAATACAGGGTGTCACTGTGTTATTTATATACAGGGTGTCACTGTAATGTATACAGGATGTCACTGCGATATATACAGAATGTCATTGTGATTGCCATTGTGTTATATACAGGGTGTCACTGTGATAGATACAGGATGTCACTGTCAGCAGAGAAAACATGTCTGCAAGCAATTTAATTGAGATATACAGGGTGTCACTGTGATATATACTGGGTGTCACTATGATATCACTATACAGGGTGTCACTGTGTTATATACAGTGTGTCACTGTAATGTATACAGGGTGTTATTTTTTTAATGGCCGTAAAAACGAAACGGCTCCTAAAAATAGGTAGGTTGGGGTTATTTTTTTTTGATGACCCTAAAAACGAAACGGCACCCAAAAATAGGTAGGTTAGGGTTATTTTTTTTTGATGACCCTAAAAACGAAACGGCTCCCAAAAATAGGTAGGTTAGGGTTATTTTTTTTGATGACCCTAAAAACGGAACGGCTCCCAAATATAGGTAGGTTAGGGTTATATTTTTTGATTATATATCACAGTGACACCCTGTATATATCACAGTGACATCCTGTATGTATCACAGTGACACCCTGTATATAACACAGTGACACCCTGTATATAACACAGTGACACCCTGTATCTATCACAGTGACACCCTGTATATATCACAGAGACATCCTGTATCTACCACAGTTACACCCTGTATATAACACAGTGACACCCTGTATATATCACAGTGACACCCAGTATATATCACAGTGACACCCTGTATATATTACAGTGACACCCTGTATATAACACAGTGACACCCTGTATCTATCACAGTGACACCCTGTATATATCACAGTGACACCCTGTATATATCACAGTGACATCCTGTATCTATCACAGTTACACCCTGTATATAACACAGTGATACCCTGTATATATCACAGTGACATCCTATATCTATCACAGTGACACCCTGTATATAACACAGTGACACCCTGTATCTATCACAGTGACACCCTGTATATATCAATACCGGGCAATTATTCCTACTAGCAACTCATTCGACGCCCTAACGAGCTCAGAATCAGAAGAAGAAGATTCTGATCTGACACTCTCCCCTGACAGCAACCTTAACTGAAGCTGCCCGGAAGCACGAACTACGTATAATAGAATTGAAGAACTGGAAAAATTGAATTTAGAATTACAAGATAGATTGAAAATTGCTGAAACCGAAATTGAAAACCTCTTGCAAGAAAACTTTTCATTAAAAAACAAAACAAAAAGCTATGAAACAAAAGTCAATCATCTAAAAACTTTAACTAAACCAACAACGAAGAAAAAAAACAGGAAATCACATTCTGTAAGAAAATCTAACCGACAGAGTTTAAACCAGAGTTACATAGAGTTGAACACGAAGACTACAGCTCGTCAAAACAACACCAACTCTTCTTCTACACTAGACCCCGTTGAACATAGCCCACCACGTACGTCACCAACAAACAAGCCACCACATTCTAGCACTCCAACAGGATCAAAATTAAACTCACCATTACCGCATATCTACATCTTCGGCGATGAACAAGTCCGAGGACTTTCTGCCAAATTGATCCAGACTAGAACGAAGAGCCAACATGACATATTCTGCGTAACATCGTTAGTGAAACCGTCCGCGTCGAGTCAGGAGGTCCTCGAGGGTCTCCACAACGCGTCTAGCTACATAACTAAGGACGACATCTTGGTACTTTCTGTCCGCGACTCCCCGAAGGATCCCTACACATTTCTACAAAACTTAAGCAAGACATTAGAACGATTCTCAGATAATAGTATAATATTATTAAATTTCCCAACTTTCAGAAATGATATACTGTATCAAGAATTTAAAGTACTGGAAACCACTAATGGAAACTGTAAAGTAATTAATATCTATAAACATTCAAATTTAACCCAATCAATTGGGCATAGGTATTTCATCTTTCTTAAATTGGATATGTTTTAAATTAAACAGAGTCATTGACTCTATATATGGGCAAAATAATTGTGATGTCAGTAATTTTAAGTACAGAAATGGGAAAACTAACAACACTGTTCGTGACTCTGTAAGTTTTTTTCGTCCATAACGATAATGAATTAAACCATGAGCCTTTAAGTATTAATTCTAAATCTGATGGTTTAACAATACTGCACCAGAATATAGCCGGATTGTGTAGTAAGCTTGATTTACTGAACGTGACTTTAAAAGAGCAAAGTGACAAAGGGAAGGATTTCGACATACTATGTTTAAGTGAAACTTTCGTCCAACAGGGATCTCATGAAAACATAAAACTTAATAACTTTAAATTAGCAGCCGCCTTCTGTCGTGACAAGAGCAGAGGAGGCACATGTATTCTAATAAAAAAACATTATGAATTTAAAACGCTACCCTATATTTCAAAATTAGCAACTAGGTATTATTTTGAATGTTGCGCGATTGAAATCATAGGAACTGGTGTCATTGTAGTTAATATTTACAGAATTCCTAAGCAAAAAACCTCATTCATTGGGCTTTTTATACACAAACTTAGTAAACTATTAGATTACCTAACATCTACATTTAAAAATAAGAAAATAGTTATTTGCGGGGATTGGAACATTGATTTACTAAAAATAAACAGTGCTACTAAAGACTTGGAAAGTACTCTACTTAATTATAATTTAAAACCCCACATCTTGAAACCAACTCGGCTTGGCTCATGTATAGACCAAATCGCTAGTAATATCAGAAAAGTCCACGCAGAGTTACACTATCTGGGGCTGTCCGATCATGAAACCGCGCAATCCATAACTATAGACACTGTCAAAAGGAAAAAGGCATACAGTGTGTGGTTTGAGTATAAGCGCGACTACAGCTCAGACAATATTCGCAAATTTTGCGAATGTTTGTCAGCTCTTTCTTTTTCCGATGTGACTAGTCTAGAAGATGCGTCGGATGCGTTTAATTGTTTCTACGACACTGTATGCCTTTTCTATAATTTATGCTTCCCGATGATTAAAGTAAAAATAAACAATAAACCAGAAAAAAATAACTGGCTTACAAAAGGTTTAAAAAAATCGAGTCGGACCAAACGGATTCTCTATTTCCGCTGCAGAACCCCAACTGGAAATAGAACAGAGCATCAAATTTTATATAAAAAATATAGTTCCGTATTAAAAAAATGTTTTAAGAGTGCTCAAAAACTGAAAAGTACTCGGTACATACAGAGGAACAACAATAATCCAAAAGTAATCTGGAATATGATATCCTCGACTATATCAAATACTCTACATGAAGATGAAATTAGCTGTATTCAGTACAAAAATAATATATATATAACAACCCTCAGGATATTTGTGACATTTTCAATAATTATTTTATAGACTCTACAGAAAAACAGGACTTAAAACAAAATAAATTTGCTTATATGAATACCATGGCAGAAAGAAATCCGCATACAATATTTCTTAACCCAGTGGACGCAGCCGAAATTTACAAAATAGTGTTATCATTGAAAAACAGTAAAGCTAGTGGCTACGACAATATCACTACCAAACTTCTCAAATTATGTGCTTTGTATCTATGCTTCCCACTTGCACATGTAATCAATCAATCATTTGTTGAAGGCATTTTCCCACAGAAATTGAAAATAGCTGTTGTTAAGCCTATCTATAAAAAAGGCGACAGGGATAATCCATCTAATTATAGACCAATTGCATTGGTACCCATTATATCAAAAATTATTGAAAAGGCCTTTCTTAGTAGAGTGAATAACTTTTTGACAAAATATAATGTATTATGCCCTGAACAGTATGGGTTTCAGAAGGGTAAATCGACGGAACTTGCTTGTTTTGACCTTACCAGATTTATAACTGAGAGTATTAACAGCAAAACTCCAGTATTGTCAATTTTCTTAGATATGTCGAGAGCATTCGATTTTGTTAACCATGCCACACTCTTGCAAAAACTTGAAGTATACGGGATTAGAGGAAGAGCACTTGAATGGACCAGGAGTTACCTTGCGGATAGAATGCAGTGCACTGAGATAAAAAAAAACACTGTTGCCAGAAATGCTATTTTCAAGGAAACGTATAGATCAGTTCTCAAAGCAAATAATACTGGTGTTCCGCAGGGTAGCATCCTGGGTCCGTTGCTTTTCCTCCTCTATATCAATGATTTGCCAAGGACTACTTCTCAAAAAACCATACTGTTCGCAGATGACACGACACTCTTAGTCAGGGGTAGCAACCGGGCAACTTTTGAAGAGGACTGTAATAAGGCAATGGTAGACATAGCTAACTGGTTACATTTTAATGATTTGCATATTAATATCAATAAAACCAATTACATACAATTCACTTCATATAATTCTAATGGTTTACCTGTAAATGTCCAATTAAATAATGATAATGTCCAAGAAGTCGATTCAGTAAAATTCCTTGGTATCACTATCGACAAACATTTAAACTGGAAGGAACATATAGAGAAAACCAGGGAAAAATTAAATAGGTTTATCTTTGCTCTGAAAAGACTTCGAGAAACAGTTTCGACAGAAGCTGCACTGGCAGCTTACCATGGCTATGTATCTTCGGTGCTGAGATACGGACTAATACTCTGGGGTAACGCTACCGAAGTAGACACCATTTTTAAAATTCAAAAAAAGTGCATACGTATCATTAGCAAAGCAAGACATGATGACAGCTGTGTTCCGTTGTTTAAAAAGTTGCGCATACTCCCATTGCCATGTTTGTACATTAAAAACATTTGTACCTTTGTAAAGTCCCATCAGCATTTATTCACTCAGAGAAATGAAGTTACTCAAAGACCGACCAGGCAGAAAACCATGCAGCGTTTATGTAAACCTGTCAGTAATAAGGCAATGTACGGGAAAAATGCTTACAACATGTGCATAAAAATTTATAACCATTTGCCGGAACACCTAAAGCTGCTGCATGGGACTATATTTAGTCGCAATTTAACAAGCTGGCTTCTTGACAGTTGTTTTTATAGTGTTAAGGAATATTTAGAATTTAATTTTAATTTGACTGACTAATCTAATAAATTATGTTTGATATTTACTGCGATGTTTATGATTATGGTTACTATTGTGATATTATTTTATTTTGCGAATTGTATAATTTAATTCTTTATTTATAATTAATTTAATGTGTCGACTCCCAAAAATATTTGCACGCTTGCTTGCAAGCAAAATACACTGAACGTAATTTGTACCTACCACCTATTATTGTGACTGCATTTTTGCAAATAAATGTATTTGATTTGATTTGATTTGATTTGATTGATCACAGTGACATCCTGTATCTATCACAGTTACACCCTGTATATATATAACACAGTGACACTCTGTATATATCACAGTGACACCCAGTATAAATCACAGTGACACCCTGTATATATTACAGTGACACCTGCTACTTGACAGCTGACAATTACCGTATGACAAAATACGCACGAAAGTGACAGTGACAACTGCAAAGCCGTAACGAACGAAAACGATAATATGATCTGATGATCAGCTGACGTTTAGCGAGTTGGTTCGTTTTTTAGGTTATCCTTACAAATAACAAATTCCTTTAGTATATTTATATATATTTTTATTAGGTGTTGGTTTATTATTACAATTAGGGTTAGGTTAACATAATAATTAGGTAGAGAGGGTGTAATGGAGGGGAACGAGAAAGAAAAGCCCCCGGATGAGGGCGATGTTAGCTGCAGATCTGAAATGAGAATGGACTTAGAACTGGAAAAAAGTAATCGTAAAAGAAACATCGACGCTTTGCAGCTAACACCGTCCGATGAACCGACAGAACCTAGTTTGAAAAAACCTATTCTGGTGATGGACTCAGACAAGGATATTAACAGTCACTTATACAAGCACCCGTCACTTGACGAAACTCGTGTATACAACACCGATGATGAGGGCCCATTTATTGTGCATGTGGTTAAGGAAATTACAACCCCCAATTCAAACACGTCCCTCCGGCCCATTAATATGGGACTTATATTCACCCAGAATAATATCAAAAACATTAAAAAAGATGGTATTAAGTCAGTAGGTAGAAATAGAGTGGCAGTTACATTCTCTACGGCATCTGATGCTAACAACCTACTTAACAATCCATTATTAGCTCAGCACAAATTGATAGCCAACATCCCCTCATACCATGTATCCCGTATGGGATTGGTGAGAGGGGTCCCGGTAGAATGGACTATGGATGACTTTGTAAATGGTACGGAACATAAAGAAGGTAAGGGTAAAATCTTGAAGGCTCGCCGACTCCAAAGAAAAGTGACAAAGGAAGGCGGATCCCCTGTCTGGGTTCCCACCCAGTCAGTGGTGGTCACTTTTGAAGGGCAAACACTACCACCTAAAATTTACGCCTTTTACACATCCCTGGTTGTTGAAGTGTACCACCTACCAACAATTCAGTGCCGTAAATGCCTCAGATTCGGTCATATCCAAGCTCAGTGTCGTTCAGACGCCCGGTGTTTCAAATGCACAGAGAAACACCCCGGCGATAGCTGTAACATTGCCCCGGAACATGTCACCTGTATCCTTTGTAGTGGAAGACATTTTGCTACAGACCAGCGCTGCCCAGAATTTCAACGGCAAAAATCAATAAAAATGTTAATGTCAGAGCACAATATCTCGTATGCCGAAGCATCTGCTCGGCTCCCAGCTTCACGAAGAGCCTACGCGGATGTGGCAAAAGCTATGTTTGCGCCAGTCAGTGAGTCACCTCGTGCCACTCTCTCACCTAATAACTCCTTCCCTAGCCCTAGCCCGCCCCCTGTAACCTCGTACCGTAAAACAGTTTTCCTCCCCCACCGAGCAAGATCCCCCCTCTCCCCAGGTTATGACCGACAGGCTCATGAAAGCATAATAGCCACCCCATCATCTCAACTCCCCAACGGGCAGGCGCTGGCAGGCCCAGCCCACAAAATAGGCACTGTGACCCCAAATGAAGACCTCATGGAACTTTTATTTAAACTACTAACCAACATCATCGCGAAATGGAGCGATTGCCTACCGAACGACGTTGCCCCTTTAATGTTGACCCTGGCCGAAAAATTATCTTTTCTTAATGGCCCCCCCGGCCATCTTTCTTCAATGGAATAGCAGGAGCCTTGCTCCAAAGAAATCTGACCTTATCCATTTAATCAATAAGCATTCTGTATGTCTGGTGGCCGTCTCGGAGACATGGCTAAAGCCTGGGGCCCGCTTCAGGGTTCCTGGCTTCTCATGTCTCCGAGATGACCGGCAGGACGGACGGGCAGGATGTGCATTGTTGATTAAATGCCGTTACCCTTTTTCTAAAATTACCCTTCCACCCCACTCGAATGAGATTAATGCCGTAGCTGCTAAAGTTATGGGTATTAATTTCATTTCTGTTTATATTCCTCACCCACATCTTAACCTTATTCCAGATCTGTCTAATATCCTTGTTTCTATACCCCCTCCTCGTGTAATAATGGGTGACTTCAATAGCCACAATACCGCGTGGGGCTCCTATCATTCAGACACATTTTCTACATCGCTGATAGAAATATTTGACGACATTGATGTCTGTGTCATTAATGACGGATCAGCCACTCACCGAGTCTACCCTGGTCAGAACCCTCAGTCAGTGCTTGACTTAACCGCCTGTTCCCCTGGCTTGTCTACCGTGATGTCGTGGAGAGTGCTAGGGCAGTCTTTTGGTAGTGATCACTTTCCTATTATAGTTTCTAAACCTTCATCCGTCCTCCCTCTACCAATACCTGAACCTCTACTGAAACATAAATTACACTCTGCAGACTGGCCTAGTTTCTCTTCGTATATTGAAACAAAAATAAGAGGATATGACCCGAACTTAAATAATTACTCAGAAAATTATACTCAATTTAAAAACTTGTTAATCGAAGCTGCCGATAAATTCATCCCAAAGAAAAAACCATCAAAAGATTATATCCCTTCTCCCCCATGGTGGAATACAGATTGTACGGCAGCGATCAAGGACAGAGACAACGCAGAGCGAGTTTTCAAGGACACAGGCAGCCCTGACGACTTTCTTAATTTTAAAAAGACCTCAGCGCGCACCAAGCGCTTCCTCGCTAAAACCAAGAAGATGGGATGGAAAGGGTTTTGTGAAAGCCTATCCCCCAGAACCCCACCATCAGTTGTATGGAAAAACATAAAGAGGTTCAGAGGTTCCTTCAAACAAGATCCTACATCCCTCTCCAGCTCAGCGGCATGGCTTGCGGACTTTGCAGACAAACTAGCCCCTCCTTCTGTTCCCGATGCACTATGTGTATCACTCACTCCACCTCCTGGTCCCACGCATCCTTTTGACGATCCATTCTCCTTTTCCGAGCTAAAATTGGTGCTAGACGGACTCCGTAATACATCGCCAGGTGAGGATGGCATCCCATACTCCTTCCTAGCTCACTTGAGCCCCCCTTCTAAGGAGTACCTCCTCGGCTTACTTAACCACGTTTTTGTCTCCGGGGATATTCCCGATGATTGGAAAAGTCAAATTATTATTCCAATCCTGAAACCATCGAAGAACCCGGAAGATGCTAGTTCGTACCGCCCCATCGCGCTCTCTGCAACAATGGGAAAAATTCTTGAACACTTAGTAAAAAACAGATTAGAATGGTTTATTGAGAGCAAGGGATTACTAGCTGACACTCAATTTGGTTTCCGCAGAGGGAAAAGTACCATGGATAGCTTAAATATACTGACCACTGATATCCGGTTGTCCCTATCCAAGAACGAACACTTGGTGGGGTGCTTTCTGGATATATCTGCAGCCTACGACAATGTACTTCTTCCGCTGCTCAGAGCAAAAATGCTACACCTGAACATCCCCGCGAGGATTGTATACATTGTCTCAAAACTGTTCATGGGTAGATCCATTAAAATCCGTAATGGGAGTACTTATTACCCGCCCCGCACTCTGTGGCGAGGCTTACCTCAGGGTAGTGTTCTCAGCCCTCTGCTTTACAGCATTTACACCTACGACTTGGAACAATCTGTGACATCTTTCTGCAACATCCTTCAATATGCCGATGACATAGTGCTGTATTCCTCATCTCAGTCTATAGATGTAGCCGCAACAAACTTAAATAGGGGCCTCGTCTATCTTAATCAGTGGCTTGATCAACATGGGCTTACTCTGTCACCTTCCAAAAGCTCTTCAGTTACCTTCACACGTAAGAGAAACATCCCTGCAGCAAACTTACAATACAATGGGGAAGCTATACATAGAGCAGACTCAGTGAAATTCCTGGGGATCATATTGGACTCAAAAATGACCGGTATCCCACATTTAAACCATATCTTAGGGAAATGTGAAAGAGGAGTCGATGTATTGCGCGCTCTTTCGGGTGTTTGGTGGGGCGCTCATCCTTATTGTCAGAAACTGCTCTATAATGCAATCATTCGCAGCCATATGGACTATGGCACTTTTATCCTGGAGCCCTGCAATAAGGTGGCGCTCTCCAAATTGGATCTCATACAGGCAAAGTGCTTGAGAATCATACTAGGCGCTATGAGGTCATCCCCGAAGAATGCTATGCAGGTAGAATGTGTTGAACCCCCTTTGTCTCTCCGTAGACAGTATCTCTCGGACAGGTTCCTCATAAAGGTAAGCTCTTACTCCAATCACCTTCTGCTGCCACGCTTACAGGATCTTGCTCGGGAGGTCACTGAAAACAGATATTGGTCACATAAGGATCATCCTAAAATAGTCAAAAGTTTTTCAAAATTCCAAAACATTCCAATTCATAATTTAGAAACAAATCCCTTATTTAATACTAGTTTTGAGACAATTATATATACGCCAAAAATTATTTTGGATTTCGGCTTATCAAAAGATGACCCTGGGGTCAATAAAGAGTTTAACAAACTTTTGAAGAAATGGCAAGATTACCTACCTGCATTTACTGACGCTTCTAAATTAGATCCTGTAAGATGTGTTGGAGCAGCTGTGTGGATACCCAAATATAGCATCCTCTTGTCCTTTAAGTGTCCCCCCCAATCCTCAGTCTTCACTGGAGAGGCTGTAGCAATCCTTGAGGCTGTGAAATATGCAGAATCACATAATACAGGGTGATTGGAAATTCGACCTATTCCTTGAAAGGGGTTATTCTAGAGCTTATTTGCAATGATTTAAGTCCAATCAACCGGGGGTCAAAACTCAATGGTTATCAAGTTATTTGACTTTTAACTTATTTTGTTTAAAACCCGCCTTTCGATCTAAAACTGCTAATTGTGAAAAAACTACTTAAATTAGGACCGAAAAAGAGTCATCATCTAATAGCCAATAAATGGTTGATTACGAAAAATCCAAAAAACATGCCAAAACCTTTGAAAATGTTACCAATAAAAGAATTTAATGTCAAAAGTTTTTGGATTTTGTTCAAAATTTTGTAATTCTTTGAGGCATTACTTAAAAAAAAATTACGACACTTCGCGTAAAAATTACTAAAATTAGTTCCTCAGTTCATAAGCTTTCTAAAAAAGTAGAATTGTTGACATTTTTTGCATAACTTTTAGAAATAACATTAATAATAAGAGAGGGGGTAGGGAATATCACCTAGCGTACCGGACCCTTAATCAGTTTGTTTGTGTCACTTTAGTTCATCCGTGGGTTTTGTTTGTCTTCGGTTTTTTATTTTATTTCATCTTCTTAGGATTGGAATCACTAAAAGTTGCCTTCGGTGATATTTCAATAAGTAATTTATCAATCAGTTCCCGGTTGCGTTAAGTTTGCACCTAATTTGTAAGTTACACCAAAGAAACCAGGTGCAAACTTAAGGCAACCGGGAACTTACAGATAAATTACTAACCGAAATATCACGGAAGGTTACTTTTAGTGACTTCTAACCTAAGAAGATGAGATAAAATAAGAAACCGAAGACAAACAAAGCCCACGGAGAAACTAAAGTGACACAAACAAACTGATTAAGGGTCCGGTACGCTAGGCGAAATTCTCTACCACCTCTCTTATTATTAATGTTATTTTAAAAAGTTATGCAAAAAATGCCAATAATTCTACCTTTTTAGAAACCTTATGAACTGAGGAACTAATTTTAGTAATTTTTACGCGAAGTGTCGTAATTTTTTTTTAAGTAATGCCTCAAAGAATTACAAAATTTTGAACAAAATCCAAAAACTTTTGACATTAAATTCTTTTATTGGTAACATTTTCAAAGGTTTTGGCATGTTTTTTGGATTTTTCGTAATCAACCATTTATTGGCTATTAGATGATGGCTCTTTTTCGGTCCTAATTTAAGTAGTTTTTTCACAATTAGCAGTTTTAGATCGAAAGGCGGGTTTTAAAAAAAATAAGTTAAAAGTCAAATAACTTGATAACCATTGAGTTTTGACCCCCGGTTGATTGGACTTAAATCATTGCAAATAAGCTCTAGAATAACCCCTTTCAAGGGATAGGTCGAATTTCCAATCACCCTGTATATCTAAAATGATAATATTTACAGACTGCAAGAGTTGCTTACAGGCTGTACAAGGGAACCAATATAAAATTAAAACATGTCCCCTAGTCCTTAAAATTAAAGATGTGCTACGGAAATGTGACGAGAAGGGTTTGGAAATCATCCTCGGATGGATTCCAAGTCATTGTGGCATAGTTGGCAACGAAACTGCGGATACCTGGGCTAAAGAAGCGATAGAGATCGGGTCACATGGTCATAACGAGATATTTGCTTCCGACCTCCTTATGCAAGCTCGCTCGGATATGGCTGAATCTTGGCAAAACTTGTGGGACATCTCCAAACTTCAGAAAGGCCGCTATTACGGCGATATTCAACCTCAGATTCCGCATAAACCCTGGTTCTTCAAATTCCGAACTGCCAGTAAATGGGCCACATCAACCATCTGTAGATTACGTCTTGGTCACGTATGTACACCAGTATTTTTAGCAAAAATTAGGGTACGGGATAATTCCTTGTGTGAATGCGGTCTTGACGAAGGAACACCGGAACATATCTTCTTCAACTGTTCAAAACACAATTATTCTCTGTATGATGTTCTCCCCAAGACGATCCCGCGCCCTGCTAATTTCCCGGTGGTACTATCTTATATGAACAGAGCTGTTACTGCTCTTCTTTTAAAATATGTTCAGGAGCATGTTATTAAGTTATAAACAACTCGATTTTCTGCGTCTTTTATCTAGCTTATATATATACTGTACTTCCCTCTATCTTCCTCTATGTCAGTCAAGTAAACTGTCATCCGCTCCTTTTTAAAAAAAAAAAAAAAAAATTGTTTTCGTCATGTAATGTCTGTGCTGTCCTTAACATAAATGTTTTTTGTTTTAGGATTCCCGTCCGATCCTCTCATGATTATCAAAATTTATACGACCGAACATTCTCCTTGCGTGTCTGATTCCAAACTTTGTCATTGGCAAATACACCCCACATCCAGGGCGTGTGCGCCAAAAGGAAAAAAAAAAAAAAAAAAAAAAATACGCACACGATTGGCGACAGAATAGTTGCGCCCATTTTGTGAATGACCAGTTAGGTTTTATTGCCCCCTTTTTTTTGATGAACAAAATGAAATATTTTGCTTACCTACTGATTGCTTACCAAAATTTGATTAACCGTAGATCGCTTAATGCAGCTCAAATATTTAATTTGCTGACCAAAATAATTTAGAGCAGTTCAGTATATCATTAATTGCAGCCTGATTTATAAATGTTTGCTAACCATAAGTTGCTTACCAACTAGCTATTTTGGCTGACCAAATACAAATGTCTGCTGACCAAAATATGAATAATTTGCTGATCGATTAAATGATACCCAATAGCAAATACGCCTATCCGTTCACTTGTCGGTTTTTTGACATACTTCAAAGGACACGAATAAGTCAAATATGTGTGTCGACTGCCCACGCTTTGTTTATTCATTCACTCTTGTTCGCGCGATTATGGCGGCCGTGACTCGACGTGTACTGTTACTGCGTGTGTGAAAATGGAGTGGACGAACGAAAAAGTAATGAGATTTCTGGAATCGTATCAGATGCATCCTTGCATCTGGGACCCAACACATGGTTGCCATAAGGTAAAACCAAAGGTTAACGATGCCTGGATTGAAATAATAAATACTATGGGAGAACCAACACTTACAGTGAAAGAACTAAAAAAGAAGAAGGATTCTCTTATGTCAATGTACAGAGGATAACTAAGGTCAAGAAGTCGGAGGTATCAGGTGCAGGTGCATCTCAAGTTTTCATTCCTTCATGGTTCGCCTACGAGTTTATGGATAGTTTTTATCAGGCATATACAAATGCAAGGTATCTATGAATACATGGGTAAGTAAAGCATTTAATTTTGATTATATTTCTTTATTGTACGAGTGGTTACCAAACGCATTTCTTATTTCTACTGCTGTCCTCTGAGACCTCCGAGGAACACGGCGTATATTTTTTAAAGCTGGATTGTCGGGAGCATTGTCCCTCCACGAACCATTCCTTATTAAAGTATCACCAGAACATGCATCAAATATACCTGGCTGTAAAATATATAATAAAATAATAAGCTGATGAATTTTTACTCATTCTCAAAAAATTATGTAAAACTACACAAGCCATAACTACCCTTATTGCTGGTTCTGGTTGTAATAACAAGGGCTTACGAAGCACTCTAAATACAGAAGACATGACTCCAAACGTATTTTCAACAATTACTCGAGATGATGAAAGTTTCTTGTTAAAAATTCTTTCCTTTGTACCTTCTAGATGTTCCCATGGATACGGTTTCATTAAGGTTCTATGTAGCGCGAATGCCCCGTCCCCTAAAATACATAGGGTAGAGCGATGTTTCCATTTTGAAGTCGGGTTGCCGGTGGTAGTCTTAACAAATTGTTTTCCTTTTTATTCCACAAAGTGGAATTTTTTAAAACACCCCCATCACTTATTCTGCCCTGACATCCAATGTCAGCGAACATAAAACAGTAGTTACTGTCGACCAGAGCTAGCAACACAATGCTGAATGTTTTTTTGTAATTATAATATTCTGAGCCACTATTAATTGGTGCTTGTAGAACTACATGCTTTCCATCTATGGCACCAATAGCATGTGGGAATCTGTTGCGAAAACCACCCTCTTCAATTAACCAGTCTTGTTCCGTAAGGGCACGGCCCCATGTCGACGGCACGGCGCCGTACGCCGTGGAACGGCACGACGCCGTCACCGTGCGACGGTACGGCGTCGTGCCGTGGCACGGCGCCGTGAACGGTGCCGTGGACGGTGTGACGGCGCCGTGAACGGTGCCGTGTGCGGCGCACCGCACACTGCACTCTTCCCGCTACACTGTGGATCGAAAATTCGACTCTCATAGAAATAGGGACTTATATTTGTAAGTGTATAATTTTTAGGGTTCCGTACCAAAATGGTAAAAAAGGAACCCTTATGGTGCGACTCTGTCTGTCTGTCTGTCTGTCTGTCTGTCTGTCTGTCTGTCCGTCTGTCACAGCCAGATATCTCAGGAACTACTGCTGCTATCGGTTTGAAATTTGGAATAGTGTAAATAGTAGCTAACCCGAGCTTATTGGACATAAAAAAAATCTTGTACCTTTTTTACTTTTTTTTTAAAGGGCTCCGTAATGGGATTTTGAAAATTGAAAGTAGGGCTAATATATCGAGTGGGGTATCAAATGAAAGAGCTTAATTTGTAGATTAAAATGCCGTTTTCGTTTTTTTTCTTAAATAAATAGTTTTTGATTTATGGCGAAAAAAGTTTTAAAAAATACCATTCCCCCCCTATTATCTCCGAAGTTACTGATCAGAAAAATGTGTCATAATTACCAATTATTAATGTCGTCCTAAATATTACAGGAAAAATATAACGGTTTTCCTCACTTTCACCGTTTTTGAGAAATTTGCAAAAATCATAACACATACTTATTTGTTCCTACTAAACTAATGGCCATACAGTTTTTCTTGAACTATTCATGTATCTACTTATTAGGATTATAATTATTATTAGGAAGACCGTTATCTTTTCTCTTCCTAACTTGAATATTTTTATTTAAATTTACAAAAATCTTAAAATACTATACCTATTACTTCTACCCTACGAGAGCCATCTAGCGGAGAGTAGCAAAACTAAGCGATGTTTTATTTCAGATTACATAAAAAAATTATATTAAATACAATGATCACTCATCAGGAATCGGGAAAAAAACATAAAGTAACAATAATTATTAAAAACTCTATAATAGGAGTATGTTAGGAAATTTGACAATAGTAAATACCATTAAAATGAAATACCACTAGCGCCATCTAGGGACACAAATCTAAAATAAGGTAGCTTGTGGCAGCAATATTCATTTAATACACAAAAGTGTGCTTCAAAACATGATTCCTTCATGAAAAATGATACATGAGAACTAACTTAGTTGACAAACAATTATTTCAATCAGCCTTCGTTTAAATTTAAATTACAAGTAAAATTTACGCGCTATTTAATATCAATAGATGTCGCTGTAGCATACGCTGCATCGCGCTGTTAATATTTTTCCTGGTTTAATAGGCCTAAGGTGGGTTGAAGGCAGGGTTGCTGTTAGTCGTAAAGTTGGTCTACTTATGAGTTTATACGGAACCCTCGGTGCGCGAGTCCGACTCGCATTTGACCGGTTTTTTTATTTATGAGGGCCCAGCTAGTGATTTAAGTCAATTTGTAATTTTTAATAACAATAATCTTAGTAGCTTTTTAGGGTTCCGTACCAAAATGGTAAAAAAGGAACCCTTATGGTGCGACTCTGTCTGTCTGTCTGTCTGTCTGTCTGTCTGTCTGTCTGTCTGTCTGTCTGTCCGTCTGTCACAGCAAGATATCTCAGGATCTACTGATGCTATCGACTTGAAATTTGGAATAGTGTTAAGAACCGCTAACCCGAGCTTATAGGATTTAAAAAAAATCTTTTAACTTTTTTACTTTTTTTTTAAAGGGGTCCGTAATGAGACTTTGCAAATTGAAAGTAGGGCTATTATATCGAGTGAGGTATCAAATGAAAGGGCTTAATTTGTAGATTAAAACAGTATTTTTTTTTAAATAAGTAGTTTTTGATTTATGGCGAAAAACGTTAAAAAAAATACCGTTCCCCCCCTATTATCTTCGAAGTTACTGAACAGAAAAATCTGTAATAATTACCAATTATTAATGTCATCCTATATATTACAGGAAAAATATAACGGTTTTCCTAACTTGCACTGTTTTTGAGAAATTTGCAAAAATCTTAACACATACTTATTTGCTCCTACTAAACTAATCGCCATATAGTTTTTCTTGAACTATTCATGTATCTACTTATGAGTTTGTACGGAACCCTCGGTGCGCGAGTCCGACTCGCACTTGGCCGGTTTTTTTTCTAATGCTTTGTCTTCAGGGTTCAGTTAGTACTCTTCTCTCTGTCGGGATACCCGCTTCAATTAGTAATTATTAATAAAGTTGATTTAATTAATATAAAAGTTAATTTTCATACCTTAATGTGATCCTTGAGAACCTGATACAAAGCAGGACAGACTTCTTGTACAATTTTTGAAATAGCTTGACTGGATATCTTGAAGAGATAATGTAGACTTCTATAACTATCTCCAGAGGTCAGGAAACGCAAAGTTAGGCGGATCTCACACTGCAGCGAAAATCGCGGCGACACGCGACTCAGCGATTTTCAACTTTGTATGTAGAATCATCGATTTGTATAGAAAAATCGCTGGCGCGTAAATCGCGGCGATTTTTTCCGTGTAGCTGCGCATACACGGAAAAAATCGCGGCGACGGGCGATTTCAGTGTGTTCTTCGCCTTAGAGCTAATCTAACTTTAGAAGCTATACAATCTCTCCAATTAATATGAAGGCGGATCACCGCCGACGTCAGGGTTAGCCGTAGCTTCGTGAGGAGTTAGCAGCGGAGGAACAGGAACAGAGGCAATTCGTCGCTTGGATTCGTGGTGCGTTTCCGTTGACGTACGAAAAAGTCATCCGTAAACAGCAAACCAACGATACGACGCTTTGCCAGAATGACAGCTTGTCAATCTCGTTCCAAAATAGCATCAAAGAGGCGCAATGCGCCGTCACGGCCAGACTGACATGCGACCGTCCTCGGGCGCTTTAGATTGCAGACCTGTAACAATCACACAATCAATCGAACAAGAATCAGCAATCCTACTTGCTGAAAATCTCGCTCGTCCACCCTGACAAAGTGTTAGCTGTTGCTGACGTGATAGCGTCGTTATCATTGTAACCTAACCGTAACACCAACCGCAGTTGCATCATCAATATCTCAAGGAAGCACTCGTATGTCCCCTCAATCAACCCCGCAGGGTCTGGCCCGGACGATACGGCCTCATCAGCTTGGACCGGACAGGTGTGTCCTTTCGACCAGTGGACACTCCAAACGAATGTGTCCCTTCCAACCAGCTGCCGCGCACGGCAGCATGGCCCGGCACGACATTCTCGTTTTGACAACCTTTGCATAACCTGATGACTCCTTCTAAATTACAGTTAACGTATCACAATTAGTTCGTGTATTAAGGTGTTTTTACCTTCTTTTTCCTACGCCCTCACGGTTTTCTACTCACTACATTTAACTTTTTAGAGATTACTACCAGCCCTTCATAACCCTGAACCCTGGCTCTCTCGTGCGTGTATCAAGATATGGCACGAACCGGTCATGTTTGTCGACTCGTAACAGTTATTATCTGACTAAACAATGCTGCACTAGGTTGAAAATTTAAAACGATGAAAAAGCTTACTTTGCGATCAAGTAATAACAATAACAGAAAGTTACAATTAATGTGATTCGATTTAACATTGATCGTTCTTGTGGGTGAATTTACACAAAAAAACATTTTGTACGATTAAAAAAATAGCAACAAAATCAACCCAAAATCGCAATATTTCTCATGCCACAACACGGCTGGTTTTGATTTTAAGGGATTATTCGCTAAACAAAGAAGTGTTTAAAATAATTCTATAAAACGTGGGTTTCACAGACCAGGAATAAGTTTTTAGTACTTACATACACACTAATTGATTCAAATCATGAAGCAAACAATTGTCCCAAATAATCATTCATCTGAACTTCGGTTATTTCGTATTTCTTTAAATGAAAATATTATTAGCGGTAGGAGAAATGATATTCCCGACTACGACCGTTCTTTATGCGCTCGTGAATGCTCAACTAAGAAGAACGTTTTTGTCTCAAAAATGTATCAACATTTGTGCGTCACCCCTCACACGTATCACGATTCTCTTAATTCTTATTTTTCATCATTACTCCATGAACATTAATTTAAATTATGACCAAAGTGTTTCATGTTATAATAAATTAGTAACAATTTACTGACATTCTAGTTCGGAGTTTATTTAAGGCGGGGATGTTCGAAGACGACAAGCAATTCGAGCTCCCCGCCCCCCTTAGACGAACAAGCGGCGCGATCCCGTTCGAAATGACCTTTCGTGACCCCAACCTGTGTAAATGTGTCAACTTATGCCGCAGCGAAATTGTAACAGTAGGTCTACTACCTTACGTACTCTCTGGTTAAGTTTACATCAGGTAGATATACCTATCTATGACATCGAAACACTTAAAATAAAAGGATCATCGTAATGTTAGAAAATAAAGCGGTTGTTTTTCTAATAGGTACCTAACGTTTAGTTAATAAATAAACTTAAACTAAACATGATAATATTATCACTGCCGGTTACAGTTGGGAGATATTGTAGATTTATTATTTACTTATAAATAAATTAGACCAACAGGCATCGTGTCGTACAATGTGAAAGGTAGGTACATATTTCATCTGGGGGCACGGCAGTGCCCCCGCCAAGTCGAGCAAAACAAAGGCACGGCACGGCCATACCATCCTTTTCTCGAAGCCATTCAAGCTAATTTCAGCCTCCTGTAATTTTGTACTGGCTAAAGCTACAATCCTGAAAATTCAGGGATATATACACAATAAGACATATATATTCTCAATATCATTCAAATTGAACGTGTAGTTTAAGAACTATTGCATGTCAAAGTTCCTTAGTTTTGTCACTGACTGACTGACTGATTCACTGATTCACTGACTGATGATCATCATAATTCTAAAGTACTTCTAGCAGACTCACAGGCTCCAAATTTTAAACATAGTTAGTTTTTAACCGACTTCCAAAAGAAGGACGGTTCTCAATTCGTCTGTTTTTTTTGTGTGTTTGTTCACCGATTACTTGAAGACGGCTGGACCGATTTGGAAAATTCTTTTTTTGTTTGAAAGGGTAGAGTTTCGAGATGGTCCCATTGCAACCAAATCAGGATCTGATGATGGAATCTTGGAGAAATCGAAGGAACTCTTCAAATATTATAGGCACACATATAGCGATTTCGGTATTTTTCGTAATTTCTCGTCCATGTCTTATTAGCAACAAGTTTCTAGTGTTAGCCGACTTCAAAACAAAGAGTAAATTTATATCTAGGTTTCTTCCCCGATTACTTGAAGACGGCTGAACCAATTCTTTTTTGTGTTAAAGGGAAACCTCCGAGGTGGTCCCATTGCAACCAAATCAGAATCTGATGATGGGATCTTGGAGAAATCGAGGGAACTCTTCAAATATCATAGGCACACATATAGGGATCAAACTTTGACTTTGACTCTCACTCGGACTCGGACTCGGACTCGGTCTCGGACTCGGACTCGGACTCTGACTCTGACTTTGACTTTGACTTCAACTTTGACTTTGACTTCAACTTTGACTTTCACTTCAACTTTGACTTTGACTTCAACTTTGACTTTGACTTCAACTTTGACTTCGACTTTGACATATTCGATTGTCTGTAAAGTCGGTTTACTGACGATAATTGAACGTGACAACGTCATAAGGTACTAAGTACTAACCCTAACCTTACCCTATGAAACGGAAAACTCAGCAGTGTCTCTTGTCATACAATAGAGATTTTGACAGCCGTATCTTAAGGAATAAGGCCTAATTTACTAACAGTTTTTGGAAGTCGGTTTTAATTTTTTGTTTTAAAAATTTACTTTATTTTTAAATTTTTAGTAGCGCTGGAAAAATATTGTTTTAACCAAATAGACTTCAGTCTATTTAGTTAAAAGAAAAATTTTCAGAATCGGTCTAGCCGTTTTCAAGTAATCGGGGAACAAACCTACATAAAAATTTCTCTTTGTTTTGAAGTCGGTTAAGACTGGAAACTTATTTCTAATAAGAAATGCACGAGAAACAAAGAAAAATACCAAAATCCCTATATGTGTGCCTATGATATTTGAAGAGTTCCCTCGATTTCTCCAAGATCCCATCATCAGATCCGGATTTGGTTGCAATGGGACCACCTCGGAAGTATACTCTTTCAAACAAAAAAAGAGTTTTCCAAATCGGTCCAGCCGTCTTCGAGTAATCGCGTAACAAACATGTAAATAACTGGCCAAGAGCATGTCGGACCATGCTCAGTGTAGGGTTCCATAGCCGTAACTGTAAGGTAAAAAATACGATGTAAAAAAAGTACAACAACAAAAGAGCGTATCTTCATAGCAATTACGCCCTTTTGTTGAGAAGCGCAGTTTATCGGCAATAACTCAAAAACGGTTAATCCGATCTTGTTGAAAATAATTTTCGTTGAAAGTATTAATTAAGCGTTATCTTTGTAATTTTTTTTATATTTTTCGGACAAACGGTTTAGAAGATAGAGGGGGGGGGACACAATTTTCACCACTTTCGGAGCGATTATTTCCAAAGGTATTCACTTAATCAAAAACATTACTTAAGAACCTTAAAATGTTTTCAAAAGAGCTGTCGAACTATGTACCACACATTGACATTTTGTGAAAAAAAATTTTTTTTGCTTCTGTTACATGTATGGAGTGCCCCCCCTAGATTTTTTTATTTTTATTATTTAACTACCAAACTTAGTTGCGGCATCTACAAGACACCTATATTCCAAATTTCATCAGTATAGGTCTTGTAGTTTTTGAGTAAAATGCCTGTGACATACGGACGGACGGACGGACGGACGGACGGACGGACGGACGGACGGACGGACATGACGAAACTATAAGGGTTCCTTTTTAGCCATTTTGGCTACGGAACCCTAAAAAAACATACAGACGAATAGAGAACCGTCCTTCTTTTGGAAGTCGGTTAAAAATAAAACAAATGTGTGCAATGGCATATAGTTGAAGAAGCCTATGTTTTGCACAAGACTAAAATTTACTAATCATGATGAAGAAATAACAGTGATAAGTTAAATAACCTATCATTTTAATATTCAGCTAATCATTCGATATCAAAGGCGTTGGATTACTGTTAGAGTGTATACGCTGTGATTCTAGCGTGACGTTTATTTTGTCCGTTGAGTGAGGAGAGCTGTCACGAGCTCGAAAGCGACACAGGTCCGGCCTCGGACACGCCCGGCGGGCATCTGAAGCCACAGCGCGTGGGCTACTTTGTTATATAGTACTGAGCTACTAAAAAATAAGTAATTTAAAAAAAACTGAACCGCACAGGTCCCGGTAAAATGTCATTATCTATCGATTGACATGTTTTTTAGTGATATAAGTGTGATAGAACTCGAGTAAAACTGGAAAAACTGCTAAAAAATTACCTGTTTTCGTGACGAATTATGATCGAGCGAAGTTGAAAGTATCGTGTTTTGAACCGCACAGAAACACAGAAGCACTCTTGAACTATAATATATTTCTTTTTCGATCCAAAAATATGAATATTTCGTTACTTAATTTTGATTCTCCCGGAGGTCGATTTCGGAAATCCTGCCCTTAAGCGCAATCATGCACATTACATGTTTTTTTTTTCTGACCATCATTCTCCTTAGCAACACTGCCCAGCGTAATGACTTTTATTCAGAATAGGGCACACTATTCCATCACAATAATTATGTAAATAATACTGTCAATAACAGCATATTTGGTAACCGACCTGTGGAAGCGGAAAGGCTGACCTGAGGCAGTCATTTATTTATTTTGATTAAATTTAGTGATAAATAATCAGATTAACTTGAATGTACCTCGGGATTCAACAATCTTCGCGCAAAAAACTTTGACTGCGACAAAAAAACAAGTCATTTCTAACCGGTGAATTGTTTTCCTCAAAAACATCAAAACGAGTGGAGGTTTGCATGCAGGCGTGAAGAGAGCGGCTTCGATAACCCAAGAAAAAAAAAATTAACTTCCACAATAGTGAATTCTTGATTTGATGAACGGCCCTCCTAAACAGTGATAGTTCGCCACAGGGTGCTCGACCAAATGTCTTTATCCATGTTATATAAGACCTTTATAGTATACCAAAATCACCAATAAAGTAGTATTTTTTTAAGCTAAGGCAAAATTGTAACTAAAATGACGGACAAATGATTTTACTATTATCTATTTCTTGCGTTAATGACATAAATTGTCAAGGCTCGTTATTCTCACCAAGCGTTATCGAAATCTCAGCAATCGTCGTTCTCCTCACGCTTTATCATCATTCTTAACATGTTTTTACAACTATATTTTTTAGACAAAACATGTTTTATGACACGTGCCTTTATTGCAAATCGTTATATTAACCTCTAATCTAGAGAACACGAGAACTTGAGTTGCAATAGCATGACGTTATCACGAACGTTTCTAACAAAATAAATAATTGTCAAATATTCACCCAGTATCATAAAATTACCTACTCTTGAACTCATCCCTGTTTAGCTTTAATTACATTCGATAATATTAATAAACAGACCACCCAGACATTTAAACACTTGTGTTTGCTAGTAGTTATCTATTGGGGATTCTGCCCCATTCCACCGCGCTACGGGTCGCTCTGCTCCCCTCCGCGCTCGTGGGTCAGAATCTCCCAATAGATAACCGATCGTCTGACCCAGAAGCAAAATTTTCGTGACGGAACCTAACACGTTCGTAAGTGAAAGACGATGGTTTATACGTTAGCATTTTGCAGTATTTGCAGTCAACCTGACACGATGATAAAAACAGCAAAAGGCCCACGGGTGCCAGGTTTTAATTCTAATAATTTTTCCACATCCTGGCACCCGTGTGCGTCTAAAGTAGCAAACAAGATGTTCCGGGCTGGCCAGACCCGTAATCAACTTGTAGACCAATGTCCCATCATTCCAACTATTTTTCCAGAATGGCCAGTTCTGTACTAGACAGTCGGTTTGACTAGACTAAAGGTCTGTTGTTCATATTTAATTTCATATTCAGTAGTCATATTCAGTTTTAGATTTTCAAATTCGGTATTTCATGTTACTACCAACCATTGTAGTGTGCGTCATACCGGAGTTCGCAATATAGGCTACTCTACAACCGGTAATACGTCGCCACGTGATTTGGGTATCATACTGGTGTTCGCAATATAGGCTACTCTTCACCAGTACACGCTACCGCGTTACCAAAGTCACCATCGCAGAGCTGGGCCCAAGCTCTTTGATAATGAAGTGGTAAGAGTCGTTGTGATCTACTGGTTGTTATAGCCACAACTTCTCCGACAACTATATCACAATAAAATGTATTTATATGAAGCGAACATAAAAACTTTGATAGCGCGATGCAGGCCTAGCAATTTGATTGGCTAATTCATATGACGTATGACTGACGTACTAAAGTAAAGGAATAATTATGCATTGCATTTTGTTTATGTCAGACGGTTGCAAAACCAGTCTTGCTGATTATGAAATAAAGATTACTTTTAGTCTTAAGATTCATTGGTATGCAAGTTAAAACATCGTACAGTCGAGGAATTTAATTCCCTACCGATTTCGAACTGTGTCGCAGTAACATTCATTTGAGATTCATACCTACGTCATATTGATTGTCACTATGACAAAGTACTAAATGGGTTCGTAAATAAATAACATACTCAACATAAGCGAAACGTAAACAATTGAATACGCCGAAACATATCCATAATACTTTCGTGACTGAAACATACAACGCTGTAAGTGTATGTACTTAACATAGCACTTCCAACATTTTGTTTCTCAGATATGGAACGACTTACAATGCAATGCTTCGTCGATAAAGAATTCACATGATGGTACAACACAGAGTACAAGTAAAACAGAGAAATTATGTTGAAGTAACCTCCGAGATATTTTTATAATTTAAAATATGTTTTCTTGTTTAATACAATCTCAGATATGGTCTATTAATATCAAAAAACAAGTATGTATTCATATATTAGATAAGCGTTACAATTTATATCAAAAGCTTCACTAATATATTTGATAATTATCTCAATAGACAACAGTAGCGTGGCATCAAAAAAAAAAAATCTCTAGACAACTCGGAGCATATTTTAGGGTACTTTTTAACACACTTTTTTCTATAGTAGTAATACAAAATGGTACCCTGTCGTACAGAACTGGGCAAGCCGGAGGGAATCGGGTTATATGAACGCAATGCCACTGATAGACAATAGCTCTAATTAAAAAAAAAAAATACACTAATATTGGAATATAAATATTTTTTGAGATGCATCTGTTTCTGTGTTAGTCTGTACAAAGTATCTCAGGTCGGATTACATTACATGTAATTGAACAAATGCAGAATTAACTTATGGTTGCGACGCGAGCTAGCGATTATGCTAACGCACGTTGTTTTCGACCCTTACCAAGATACTAAACGATAATTAACCGACTATCTCAAAGGAGGGTTATGTTTTGAGATTTTAACTATTGAGTTAAAAATATTTGTAAATATAACGATTCTAATTAGTCTGTTTCTACTTACATGTACTTAACTGTACAAAGCGATACTACATTAATTACACAGCTGTTTTATTGTTTAATAAATCTAGACATTTTCCTTACATTATTTCAATCCCATATAAAGTTTGAATAAATAAATGTATATATAAAGATGGAAGGTAAGTTACAACTAGATCAGGGTGTAAGAAAACAATGTTTATTTGTTTTGTGAGAAAATTTAATTATTTTCATTAACAAAAGTAGACAACAGACATAAGAAGAATTTATGGGACAGGTTATGATGATGATTATTCGCATGTTCTTTGTACTAAATAAATAGGTATGCGTATGTAACTTGTTACAACTTGCAATATTTGTAATAAGCGGTTTCATTTGATAATTCGATACAAATATTTAAATAGCACCAAGGGCAACGTCAAAAATTGTTAGAAATATTTTTAACTTAAAGCATATAAAAACTAAAAGATGACAAAATAAAATAGGACTTGTGAATTATATATTTTTTTCCCCATACTAGGCTATAGTCATATTTACACGTGTTCCAAGGTTTGCATTCGCGGGTTTTATTTGATAATTCGATCCCTACCTTGGTGGCACTTTGTGTTTAACAGGAATAAACATGTTTTAAATACAGTTATAAAAGCGATAGATATTTTTTTCTACAATGCTCACATTAAGGTCTAAAGTTAAATGTTCGAGTTTGGTCCTTTAGCCATATATTTTTATTTCGGTTAAATACCAACTCATCAAATATTTTATTATAAAACCCGACGGTCCTTTGCATTTTATTTCTATACTAATCTTGTACTTAGTGTCTTGAAGCTGTTCTTTGTTTGCTAAGTGAAACCGCCGTGACCTTCATTCAAAATGTCAGTAAGTGATCTAATTATTGTTTATTTTATTTAAACGTGTTAAAAGTAATATTGACATTGACCTTACTTTTGTTGTCATTTTTGAAGGTCTGACTCCGAATATTCAACTTACGAGCGCACGCCCTCACCTGAGCCGAAGAAATCTACAAAGGATATCAAGAAAAGAAAATCGTCCTCAGTATCAAGGTATTTCATTTATTTTAAATTAAAACAAAATAATCTTTATAAATTTCATAACACGTATTGACGCTGCCTAGGTACTAAGCTAGAGGTACCGGAAATTTTACCGAGATTGGCATATATTTGTGTGCCGTATAATTTGATTTTTTACTTATTAATGTTTTCTTATTTTTTTATAGATCTGAATTTGAAACAGCAAATCAGCGACCACGCACGCCATCACCAGCGCAAAAGAAAAAAGCAACCAGCAAAGTTCGTGCATCAACCAGTAAAAACAAGAATCCGGGCTCTAGGTACTTATTTTACTTGTTGTTTTTAAACCGATATTAGTTTAAATCTTTATGCAACTAGATATATCATAAAATTTGGTAGATGTTTTAAAAAGTTTCTTTCTTTTTTCTAGTTCTTCCAAAAAAGCACCTGAAGCCGACATCTTCAAAATTATAAGAGACGAAGAGAAGATCACCGAAGACCAAAATCTGAAAGCCGTCAAGACAACTTCATCGTTCACCAGTCGCGTAGCAACGGGTTTTACTCGGCGTACTACAATTACGGACGGTAATTTTTTAATTGATTTAAAAGTGTATAACATTGACGATTTCCAAAAGACTCAGCCTGAAGAGCGTTATAAAAAAGCGCTAGCGTCAGTAAAATTGCAGTGCAAGGAAGATTCCACTGAGTGGGACCAGATGCAAAAGTTTTTAGGTGAAGCCTTTAATATTTTCAGAGATTGTGACCCTGTTTACTTTAATAATTATAAAAAAAATTAGTTCAAAATGTTTAAATTTTTTATAATAACAGAATTATTTTACTAAATTTTTTTATTGAAAAGTTATTAGTTTCATTATATCAATACATTTGCATAATGTACGTTGTTTATTAAATCAAGTTGTGTCAGAATAGGGTGGATACGCTTATTAATAAATCTCTCTTGATATACATTTATAGACGTATCCATACTTTGCATAGTGTTCACAATCAACTGTATTTTTATGTGGAGTCAGCCGAGTTAGCCGTTTTGATTAATACACCGTAGGTTATTAATAAACATGTCTCTGATGTAATATGATACTTAGTAGTATAGTATTGGAACTACTAATTAGTAGGTATGTATTGAAAGTTCTAGATAAGAATTAGTAGTTCTAGTTTAATTACGACATACGTTTAGTACTTATCATATATACAACATTGATTATTCATAATGCCTTTTTGTGTTCCGTGTAGTACAACTGTAGATAAAAATAAATGGATAGGACATCTTCGAAGCACTGCGCATAAAACAATTGTGAATTCAAACAATATACTCAATGATGGCGTTGAAATAGTTGAGTCGGCATTTCGGATGCGCATTGCCACTTATCGTATATCAGCAAGCACCGATCAAAGTCTGGGATCTATCGATGCATTTATGAACTCTATCCGAAACAAAATAAAACGACTTTTAGATGATTCTCTTACGAAACATACGTGTGTAAAAGTAAATTTTGAACTCTTTGGAATGTTCTTAATGTTTAAAAATAATAGTCAGGCAATGAAATCATTTGGTACTAAAAATAAAATATTATACCTAAGTTATGATTTTGAAGCATTATTTTGCGAGATAGTTAACTGTCTAAAGAAAAAATTTGAGGAGTTTCAAGACCGTGATAGTGGCTGGGCTTTTGTTAGTAACTCACATTTAGAGATTAATATAAACAAGTATCAACCATTACGAGGTTATTATGTGTAATTTACTAATATGATGTCTTATTATTAATAAATGTTTTATCTTATTATTTTGTTGTTTTACTTACATTTCACCTAAACCCTTTTTATAAAAAGTTTAGTTATAAACGTTTCCGTATGACACCACGTGATGTGATGAAACAGAAACAAGTTGTGACTTGTTTTAGGCAAACGAGTATCCACGTGATTTTTTATTAAAGCATTAGACTGCCAACGAATTCTAAACTTTTATTAGAAGAGAAAAATTGAAAAATTTTATGTCTCGGGCAGGATTCGAACCTGCATCTCCTCGGCTAACGACGTCACGTCACAAATGAAGGGACTGGTTGAAGGATTCGATGACTTGGACAGAGTTTCGGTAGCCTAGTTGGTTAAGGCGCCTGCTGGCCCGGATAGCCGAGGAGATGCAGGTTCGAATCCTGCCCGAGACATAAAATTTTTCAATGTTTCTCTTCTAATAAAAATTGAGTATCCACGTGTACAGCTTAGGGTATCATATAATACTATTGCGCATTTAAGTTTTGCTGAACAAACAGTACCTAACCTTTATAAGCGCATAGCAACGTTTACACCTCACACCTCTTTTCGTGAGCTGACCTGGTAAGTTGTTTAAGTTTTACTAGTAACCTAAGCAAGAATAAAAATATACTTTTTTTTTAAATGAAATAAATAAACGTCAAGATTTATTATTTATGACGTATTTTATGAATATTCATATCATTTTAAACTATATTTATCAAATCAATTTTTGTCCTTTTTATTGCAAAGTTTATAAAGTTAAGTTAGTTTATATGTTTAAAGTTATATATTATAATGATTGATGTAAGTATATGGATTAATTTATTCAAGAATATACTAATAATACAATTTTTAAATAAAACTACCTAAAAATTAGAAACTAGTAATTTAACCTAAACTTACAAATAAATGTATAAACAAAAAGAAATCTCCGTTTTGTTATAGATTTTCAAGAAATGGGAGATACCGAAGACATCCACATCCCTTTTTCACAATACGCACAAGAGTTTGAGTTTCCAATTCCACAAGAAATCGATGACAGTGATTTATATAAAAAAATTAAAAATTCTATTCAGAATCCAAAAGTTAAGAAACGGACAACCAAAGTCAATAACAAAGTCATTAAACGAACCATTGGACATCCACCATGTTTTGTGATAAAGAACGAAGCAGGAAAAGGCAACAAGCTTGTAAGGATCCAAATTATAGATATCCAAGATGGCGTTCCGGATACAAACGACCAAGATGAGAAGGTGCTTCTGAGCGCGCAGTACGTGGCCAATGATGGCTACGATGAGATCGTTGACTGCACTGAAGGTGTAATAAATAAAATTTCGAAGAAACTGTGTGGGTACAGCATGAGCTAATAATTTTATATTTTTACTCATTTTTGTATTTATATCGATCTAATAAACTTTATTTAAGTACTTTTGTGTTTCATTAATTTCCAAAAATTTATAGTTACTGATTACTTAATCCTATTTATATAGAAGGTAATAAAAGAAAGATCAATTAAAATTATAAAAACATTTATTTTACCAATCACATTTTTAATACAATTTTGAGATTAAAATCGTAAACTATTGTCTAAGTACCATTTTTTGATGCATAAAATATTTTTAATGCACAATTTTTCTTATGGTAAACACAATTATAAACACACTCGGGAAGACAATATTTTTTAAACAGCTCTTTTAAATTTGGTGCACCTTTCTCACCCAAATCTATAATATTACAGTCTAAACACAAATTTTTAACCCATTCAATTTTTTCCATACCCTTTACAAAGACAGTCTTATCTTTTATGTGGTTGACAATAAGTCTTTTAAATTCTCTGTAATCGACATAAATAATACCAAAATGATTTTCTATCCATCGTG
Organism: Eudemis profundana; assembly: GCA_947034925.1. Classification (NCBI taxonomy): domain Eukaryota; kingdom Metazoa; phylum Arthropoda; class Insecta; order Lepidoptera; family Tortricidae; genus Eudemis; species Eudemis profundana. Next base: position 16,980,949 of record OX344815.1, read on the forward strand.
TCTGTCTCTTTTCATTTTCCTCTAATTTAGAAAACGAAAATGGTGGTTTTATTAAAAAAAACTTGTGTGTACTCTGGCGTACTGTATGCAAATTCTTTAACTATAAATTTATTTTTGTTTGATTTAAACCCTTGAAGATCTACGAAAACATAATTCTGCATTATGAAATTTTTTTTGTAATATTACTTAAAGGTTTATATTCCACAATACTATCATTTAAAATCAAACAATAAGCGGAGGTTTGTTTTGGTATATCCGCTTCACACTCTAATTCAATTCGCACATCCACTGAACCGGTTTTTAAGGTTTCGTTTCGGTCAACTATTGAACCTTTTGCCTTAGGTTTCTTTTTTATTTCACTGCGTATTTTAGACACAAACCGTTTAAATGGTTTTATTCCTGCACCGCTTTTCATTTTTGATTTCATTACTTTACTAACCAACCATGAAGCTATTTTTTCTCCTCTTCCTACATCTTTTGACTTTGTTCTTTGCTTAGCCATTTTATAAAGTTCTAAATCAGCACGGTGTCTATCAGCTAAATTAGGATATTTATCATAAGCTATGTCGTGTTTCATACATGCATTATCTAACGCATTAATTCCTTTATCACCTCTTTGCAACCTTTTGCGCAATTTCGTACCCGGCCCGCAATAGTTATAGCCAGGTAAATGTAATTCAAATGGTAAATTATTAATAGCACTATTTAAAAGTCCTCTCCCTTTCATATCCCTTAAGATAATGAGAAATTTTATCCAGAGAAATATTAATATAGTTATACAATAGCGTTTCTATCAATCCAACAGTTTTCGCTATCATTTAGCCCTAACCACTTAACATACAGCTTTCTACCCCTTTTTTTAATTATTTTCTCTATAAGATAGACATGTGGGTACTTCGTTTTTTGAAGTTCTTCTTCGTAAAATGTACCAAGTATAATGTTATTCCGTTGATCTTCAATGTGATACGTTACAGGTCTAGTATTATTCACACGTTTGATTGTAAAAAGTTCTGTAGACCAATTAGGTGTATAACCCTTAGAAAATACACTTTTATACTTGCTTATACGTACACAATCTCCAATATTAAATTTATTTAATTTATATTAGATTGCGATTTATCGATGTTATTTTTTACTTCGATTTCATTTGCGAAAGTTACATCAATAGGTTTAAATTTTGTTGTGCGATGTATAGTTTGGTTATAAGATCTGACTATGTCATCTAAGGGTTTACCAAGCCATTTATAGTTGCCAACGAAACTAAAGTATTTGTAGAGTTTGAGCTTAAGCGTCTTTATCAACCTTTCAACAATAGAAGCCTTCTTAATTGAATACGTTGAGTAATGATTTATCTTCAATAATTTTAAATAACCATCGAATTCATTATTGTAGAATTCTTTCCCAAGGTCTGTTTGTAAGTTTCTAGGTCTTCGAATAGTTGATTTTATAATGAAGCTAAATGCATTTTTTACGTCTTTTTTAATTTTAGATTTTATAGGTGTACACCAAGCATACTTTGAAAAGGTATCAATTACCGTTAATACATATTTATATCCTTTGTTAATAGTGTGTAATTTCTGTAAATCGATCAAATCAGCTTGCCATAAATCATCGATTCCTTTTAGTACAACAGATCGTCGTTTAAAATTTCTTCGCACTGATCGATGGATCTCGTTTACTACTTGTTGTTTCGTCATGTTTAATTTTTTTCAAAATCTGATCTATCTCCTTCTTTGTATAAAAGTTTAGATGTAACTGAAATACTATTTGTTCAATCTGATCATTTATAGTTTTAAACAAAGAGTCCAAATACTTCTTCTCGTACATGTTCTTAATATAATTGTCAACGTACTGTTTATTTACTGCATCGTCAGGTGATAAAGGCTTCGCGACTCCTTTTAATTGTGAAGATTGTAAATCAAAGTGACCTGCTTCTGTACGAAACAAGGCTTTGTACTTGAATTCAGACATATCAGTAGCTCTCAAACGTTTATGAACATGGTGTCCAAATTTGTCTATATTCATTTTATTTGTACTTGGAAGTCAAACCTTAACTGTTAGAAAATAAAAAGTGTATTTCTTTATATATTATTTATTTATGAAGCCTGCTTCACGTAATTCTTCAATTATAGATATAATTTCGTTATCTAACCCTGTGTTACCGGCATCTCGTGATGCTATAAGCAATTTTAATCTCTCTACTAATTCGTTTGGATCATCCCAATACACATAAGAGATGTCTCTTTTTACTTTTTTCATTGATGGCAAACCATCACCGGATACATATATTTCTTCACTTTCTGTGCGTTGTTGGGATAATTTGAAAAGAGGTTTTATGATGTATAAATATTTCATGCCCTTATTGCTTTTTATTGGCTTATTGGAATCGAAATCACGTCTATGTGCATTCGTTTTTAATAATAAGGCTTTATATAATCGTTTATCGTCTTCAGTTACGACATCTAAATCAGGTACTTTTTTAAACAATAAATCGTTCAAACCTGGTGTTAAACAATACTTTCCTCTCCCTATTATGAGTTCTCTATTACTCACAGAAATAGGATAAGATCCAAGCATTAGTTTGCCGCGATCCATTCGAACACCAAAAGGAATGTTCATGTTTAAATATTGTTTTTGCCAAGCAGGATCATCGCGGGGAGAAGCATACGAGTCTGACGTTTTGAATGAAGCATTATTTGATGTATCAGAATCATTTTGGTTAACACTTTCGTCTGACGAGACATCATCTCGACTAGAATTGCTGTCATTTAATTCATCTTCACTGTTACTTAAATCGGGTTCCGGCGACTTTCTCTTTAGACTTCCTTTATTTTCATTTTTAGAGCTTAAATTTTTCAGTAATGTGTTATCAATAAAACTTTCCCTCTTTCCATTTTCAGAAGGACTATATTTCAATGTTTTTACCGATTTATTCCATTTAAATCCATCGTTATCGAAATCTGTGTCACTGACATTCACATTGTTACAATTATGTTTCGCCATTTCATTAAGAGGATCTGTGATCGGTTTTAACATTGTTTCCAACATCATATTATTGCTAGATTTAACATCACGAATGAGCTTAACTTTTTTTCTTACGGCTTCTGCAGATCGAAGCACTTTTTGCTTAAACAATTTCTCCTCGTTCATATTTGGGTTCATGTCCGATCTAGGCGGTTTCTTTTTATGTATTAAGTTTCATGTGCAAATACTATTCTTTATGTATTTATTTAATCTAGCACAATAAATGTATCAAAACCTTTCCTATAGCATCCAGAATTTCTATTACAATCTTTATTTATAACTAAGTAATTGTAAGGCATGCTCCATACTTGTCCACACATTTCACGAAACTGAGACCACGACATATCGCTTCCTACGTGTTCGTCATAAACATGACGTAAATTAACATCATCTTGTTTAAAAAGAATGATTAAATTGGCATTGTCTCTTATTAATTGTTTAGGTATTTTACTATATGTTTGATTCAGATAAAAGCTATCTATATTTTTATGTCTTCCCATTGCAAAGTAATCCCGCATATTATTTTGATTTTCACATGCAACATCATCAAATATCATGATTGAATTAATGTTAGCTGCATGAGGACTTAATATTTCATCGTTTTCACTATATTTTTGAAATGAAACTGTGGGAACCAAGTTTAAAACTTGTTCTAGAAATTTATACATAGGTTGAAATAAAGTTTTAGAGTAAACATAAACATTTTCAAAGCGTAGACCTTGTTCATGTAGCAGCAAGCCAACTATTAAATTCGTTTTTCCACAGTTAGACGATCCACATATTATACAGCGAATAGTATCAGGTAAAAGTAAGCCATGTCGAAAATAGCGTTTATTGTGTGAAGAGCAAACTATGTCTAACTGCAATCTCTGAGGTTGTTTTATAAACCTCATGCTACAACTAGGTACGTGCGACAAACTTGAAAGACTTTCAGTAAATAATATAATTTTATAAGCTTTAGGGTATATATTTAATAATTCGATCTTTACTTTTAAGGTCAGATCAGTGGACTGTCAGGATAAAATTCATCAGAAACAACCTTATCAATGGCATTTTTCATGTATGCGATTTAGAGGTTTACAGACGATCGGAATAATTTATTGGGAACGACTGGCTAGACTTCGATTGCAACGGGATGCTAACGTATAAACCATCGTCTTTCACTTACGAACGTGTTAGGTTCCGTCACGAAAATTTTGCTTCTGGGTCAGATGATCGGAATAATTTATTGGGAACGACTGGCTAAACTTCGATTGCAACGGGATGCTAACGTATAAACCATCGTCTTTCACTTACGAACGTGTTAGGTTCCGTCACAAAAATTTTGGTTCTGGGTCAGACGATCGGAATAATTTATTGGGAACGACTGACTAGACTTCGATTGCAACGGGATGCTAACTTATAAACCATCGTCTTTCACTTACGAACGTGTTAGGTTCCGTCACGAAAATTTTGCTTCTGGGTCAGACGATCGGTTATCTATTGGGAGATTCTGACCCATGAGCGCGGAGGGGAGCAGAGCGACCCGTAGCGCGGTGGAATGGGGCAGAATCCCCAATAGATAACTACTTTTGCTTGTTCGGCAAAGCTTGACTAGCATCTGTTCCATATTCTTGAAATTTTAACAGAGAATTAGACCGAAGAATAAAACACTTCTCGAGTTCAAACATGGAGAGAATCGCTGGAAAGGTTACAGTTGCGAAGTTACTGTTCGGCACAAATTAGTAGTAAGGGACATTTTGAAAAAATAGCGTACGAGTTAAAATAATATCAACGAATTGTTTTCTTGTTGAAAAGGTCTAGCATTTATGAGTAGTCTTATTTAAATTCCCAATTTTACACAAAATATCATGAGCTACTTTAAAAAGCGGGTAAACGGGGCACTTAAAGATTGGCAACGTATAGGCTACTCTTCTGGTGTTGCAGATATTTGTGGGCGACGATGGCTGCTCGTTTGCCACGTATTACATAAAACAGTGATCTTTCTGATCGTAGTGTGTAGCTACGACTAATATTGTAAGGCGATAGAAAGCGTGCGTCCTTCCGACCACGCATGGACTGGACAGCATCTTTCTCCAACAGTCTGACAACCAAAGCACTCACAACTCGACCAGTATGTCCCCAACGATACTGTCTCGTGTCGAGTTAACCTGCACGGTGTGTCCCTTCGACCAGCCCTTCAGGCATGGACCGGACGACACCCTCTCTCGAACAAAACTAACCTGCACGGTGTGTCCCTTCGACCAGCCATGGACCGGACGACACCGTCTCTCGAACAACCCTTACCCGACGACTCCATCTAAATTCTGTTTATCTCACGGCCCTGCACTCGCTCGGTCAGTTAAGCTGTGCTAGCATACCATAATTTCGGTACAACATGAAACTAAGCAATATAAACGGAAGTTTTGCGCACAGTACTTGGGCATTTACTAAAAAAAGCTTCCTTTAATAATCATATGTCCCACCTATCGTGTAGAAAAGTAACTGACTCACCGGGTGACATTCTCCAGGTATACCTCTACAATTGTTGTTCGAAAAGTTTCACCTCTTTCTTTCCTGGATAACCGCAAATCTAGCAAATAATAGTCAAAGTCCTCTCTGCAGTATGTGTGGGAACTGTTTACGCATCGCCGAAGAAATCATGCGCCGCTTTCTTCATTCAGCTAGCCGATGTCCGGGAATTCCATACCAATGACATTTACCCGCAATTCTAGCATTTGCCGTTCGAGATCGCTTAAAACCGGCTTGATTTTCTGAAACATTCAGTTATTTTAATTTGTATCAAAAACAAAGATGCAGAGGGTGCGAAAGTAGCCTGAAGCTGAGAAAATATATTTCTGTCATAAAATGTTTAATTATTGAAACAAGCTTTTACTGCCAACTGTACCCCCCTGTATACTCCCAAACTGCACGTCCAAACCGATCCAATGAACCCAAACACGCGGAATGTATCTTGTGTAATTTAGATTACTATACGGCTATTACCATACGAATCCTTCATCACATCAGCTTCACGTTATAATAATATTGTATTGTCATCTAATTTAAATATCCTAGCAAAGGAGATTGCCGACGCGTCTATGGGGCCTCGTACCAAATCAAAAGTCATTGTGTCAACACGAAACCGACTGTATCTTAGAGAACAAGAAACTGCCTTTCCGACTCACTAAATCCCATTAAAATTGTATTCGGAGATCAATAGGAAATTGAGATTGATTTCCTGATTTCGAAGTTAGTTTTTGCGTAGCAAACCGTCTAAATATTTGTCAACCGGCCAAATACAAAATCACCTAATAACTTTAATTCCTGACGTTGTCGAGACTTCACTTAACTTAGTCGTATGACATGTCATTTCAGATACCTGTGTTAGGTTTTTTATTGTGCCTATTCAGATTGTTAAAATGTTATTATAAAAAAAGTTCTTTGAAACTATTTTGATACATCGTGAGATAAAAAATATTGTAACATTACATTTACGCGCAATGTCTCGTATAGTGAAGTATCAGCGAGATATCACGAGTTATTTGTACCAAATAAAGAATTTAAAATGATTTACGTCCTTCGACAAAAAATTGTGAAAAGACGTGTCTTATAAAGTGCCTAATATTTAAACTTAGAATAAGACAGAATGTCAAGCTGTCAACTTTCTTGCTAAGATCATGCAGTTCGTATTAGAAAGAACCGCGGAGTTTTATGGAATTAATATTTTTGTATACATTCGCGTAGACGGTGGTGCCACTGTCATAGGCCTTTTAGATTTTGACCGATTTTGTCTGTCAAATACAGTTCTAAGGAATTCATACATCTTTCATGGTGGCGGCGGAAATCGTACAGCAAAATTCTTTTTTAATTGATCTCAGATTTCCCATTTTAAATTCAGTAATAAAAAAATCCCTCTGGTTTAAAAAATAAAACTAAGTTTTTGGTATCGTTTTCGTTGTGACACAATTAATAACGATATTGGTACCAAAAGTCGGCAATCTCCTTTTCAGCTCAATCGGAAACCGCAAAGTAGGTCAAATTTAACTTGCGAGACTTGATCACAGACACGCAGATACACAGACACCGGGACAGGTGAAACTAAGTAAATAAAAGCTTGTAAATAAATAATGATACGGCTGTGCATTGCTCGACTTGGCAGGGGCACTGCCGTGCCTTCAGATTCCGATTAAACACCTCGCGTCTAATCTGAAAAAAACGAAACATGAAGTTGTAAGCAGCTAAGCTTCCGCTGTATTGGCATGCACGTTTGAACTCGGTGCCTCAACCCGTAATTTTATCGTAATCTGATACAAACGAACTTCTATACAACTTCCTGTGGCATTTTTAGTCTGAAATGCAATCATATTCCACAAGCGTAGACCATCCTGAAGTGGTTTATTTCGTTCCGAGTTTTGACACATTCTTAGGCAATAAAATCCTCTATATCTATCTGCAACGTCGGGGTAATTGTAATAGCCGTGCTGCATACGACTGGTCGCTAGTTCTTGCCGCTGGTGGTAGGTATTGCCGTTACCAGCGCACGGGCGTTGCGTTTCCATGATAATCAACAACGATATTGACACTATTTTCATGGGGCGTAGATTTGTTCACCACTTCTGATGAAGGCGGATCACCGCCGACGTCAGGGTTGGCCGTAGCTTCGTGAGGAGTTAGCAGCGGAGAAACAGGAACAGAGGCAATTCGTCGCTTGGATTCGTGGTGCGTTTCCGTTGACGTACGAAAAAGGTATTTTTTTTTGAAATTATTGGATCAACTTTTTGCAACAAGAGCTCAAAACAGGACATTCTGCAGAAATTATGGAATTCATTCGACGGTTCTGCCAACATTTCTTGGAAATGCATTTCCATACTTTCCCTGGAAGAGACAATTTAATTTTATCATTATAAGTTTTGTATAATTTTTAAATCAATACAATCAATTATAATGACAGTGGTATTAATACACGGTGAGAAGCAGTATACCGACAGATTATAACCACGTATTCCCGAGGCCAAATGAAGTCTACTATTTAGGTTATATAGTATTTGAGGATTTAATCATTCATTTCATTTCAGGCACCTACTGAAACTATAACTACTGGCGATGCGAGCAGTGTAGCAACGGGTGAAATAGAAGAAGTGAGTGTGTTGGTTGTTGGTGATATATCATTTTCAATCGCCGATATATTTCCTTGCCAGAGCTCTTTTGGGGATTTTGACCTAAATACCCTATTAATGACAACACCCTGTGGAAAAAGTATCTTGCAATATTATGCGGTAAATGGGTGCCTTGACACCAAAAGAAGGAATCGTCTCACAGATACAATAATAAGACACATTTTCACACACATAGTGAACCAGTGAGTATAATACCTACCTGTGGCAATAATTTATCTATCTTTTACAGCCTATTTATTGTACTAACTTTAGATCTCCTTTCCATTTTTCTACTCTGATGACAATGCAATATTATGATAACAAGAGCTGATCTGATGATGGAGAAAGGAGGTGGTCATGGGAACTCTGTGATAAAAGAACGCAAACTAATTGTGTTGGGGGTCGTTAGAATTGTCTCGATGAGTATTTGTTGCCTGTGGAAACAAAAGTACAGTCAGCTATAAAACCTTGTATCAAAAATGATTTTTTTGCCAAAAATTATTTTTATTCTATTGATTATTGTTTAAGTTATGTTATACAATAAGAGTAATTGGATTGAATCAAATATGTTTTGTTTTGTGATTTTTATTTTAATCTTGTTTTTGTTTGTTGTAGTAAGTTGACATATGACGACTATAACATAATAGCTGGAAAAATTATTACACTGTTTCCTAAGGAAACCGCAGCAACCTACTTCACTAAACCCATAAAAAAAGTGATTCTTATACTGGGAAGTCTGTAGCCGCCAGAGGCAAATTGATTGACAAGGTGCGAAATATTCTGCATGAATCAGGCGAGCGGAAAAGAAAAAGTGAAGCAAACAAGCCTATTACTGCAGTAAATAAAAAGCCATTACTTGATACAACACTACTCGGTGAGTACTTTGATTTAACAATGATTTAGTTTTATTGTACTGTGTGGACTCCAGAATTATACCAGAATATGGGTTTCTAGGTGACTACGAAACCCTAAAAAGAATCGGGTAATAAACGAAAGCAAATAGGTACTTAACAATTCTAAACTAGTTTGGTGACTTAATATAATATTGACCACATTTATTTTCATTAAGAATTGCACAGCGAAGACACAGAATGGCTGAACAACAACAGAGAACCCTGGCCGGAGGTTATCCAAAAGTGGAAGTCCACCGCAGAGACACGCCAAGGGAAAGAATACAAAAATATACAGGACATGATTGCCCAATGGAGTATCCTTAATAGCCCCAGCGCAGTGGAACTGGTAAGAACCTAATTTTAAAAATTAATCCTATGATAATAATAATTATAGTTGCGAAGGAATTTTAATAGATTAAGTTCCCGTTGCATGAAACCTTACCTCACAAGGTGGCAGATCAGACATACTATATCAATAGGATATACTTAGGAGCACTGGATTATGGTAGGTTGTCATCGCAAAGCCTGGAAGAACATGTCGACAACTGGTGCATTTACCCTATTATTTCAAGTGGCTCGACTAAACTGATGCAGATCGATAGCTCTAGGTGTGCCATTTACGAATATATAGGGTTGCCTGCTATCCAGCCCGGCAGTTTTTCTTTTCAGCCACCTCAACCATTGAGGTGGCTGAAAAGAAATACTCAACCATTGAGGTGGCTAAAAAGAAAAACTGCTAGGCTGATAACAAGCAACCCTATATATTCATAAATGGCATGACTAGAGCTATCGATCTGATCAGTTTTGTCGAGCTACTTGAAATAATAGGGTAGGTAAATGCACCAGTTGTCGACATGGTCTTCCAGGCTTTGCGATGACAACCTACCATAAGCCAGTGCTCCTAAGTATTACCTATTGATATACTATAAGTCGGATCTGGCACCTTGTGAGGTAAGGTTTTATGCAACGGGAGCTTAATCTACAGGGTGATTTGAAATTCGACGTATTCCTTGAAAGGGGTTATTCTATAGCTTATTTGCAATGATTTAAGTCCAATCAACCAGGGGTCAAAACTCAATGGTTATCAAGTTATTTGAGTTTTAACTTTTCTTTAAAACCCGCCTTTCGATCTAAAACTGCTAATTGTGATTTTATTACTATTTATTATGAAACAGTTTGTTAAGTTCTGTAATTTGTACGCGAAGTGTCATAATGTTTTTTAAGTAATGACTCGAAGAATTACAAAATTTTGAACAAAATCTAAAACCTTTTGACTTCAACTTTTATTGATAAAATTTTGAAAGGTTTTCGCAGGTTTTTTGGATTTTGCTAAATCAGCCGTTTATTGACTATTAGATGTTTGATTTTTTCATTCCTAATTTAAGTAGCTTTTTCACAATTAGCAGTTTTAGATCGAAAGGCGGGTTTTAAAAAAAAGTTAAAACTCAAATAACTTGATAACCATTGAGTTTTGACCCCTGGTTGATTGGACTTAAATCATTGCAAATAAGCTATAGAATAAGAATAACCGCTTTCAAGGAATACGTCGAATTTCAAATCATTCTGTATAAGGAAGCTTCAAGAAGTCTTTAAAAGCAGGGATACCTTTTGTAGTCACAATATAATTTAATGCCATCTTTCGACACACATGATTAAAACTTAGAACGCCATTTGAATTTGATCCTTATCCCTACCGATTTGTGTTGACATTTTTTTTGCTGTAAGTACAGAGTTTATAAATGTAGTTATTTTGTAATCATCAAATGCTCAAAAACGGGTATTCGTATTTAACATATTTCCAAGAACAGGTACTTACATTTTAAATACTAAATATATTTATGCCACACCTGGCCATAAAGTCAAGTCAAGTCAAAGGAAAAAGCCGCTTTCTGGCCAAATGTAGACATAAAATGCTGTACACAACACGGGAGGTAATAAAGAAAAGCCCTCGATCGCATATTTACGTCCCTCGCCTGCGGCTCGGGGCGCAAACATCTGCGATATCGGCCTTTCTTTGTATTACCACCCTAGTTGTGTAATGTACTATTACCAACTTGTTCTGGTTATTTTTTGGTGTAATTTTTCTTTTTAGGTAAGTGTAATATATATTCGATATTCGGCCGAATAGTAGGCAACATTCGGCCCAATACCGAATATTCGGTAAAGTGGCCGAATAGGCTGAATACCGAATAGTTGCCTAATATTCGTGGCATCTCTATTAATAACCAAATCATTAGGTACACTAGCTGTTCCGGGGGCCTAGCCAAGATGCCAATCGCTTGTGCTCCGACAACACTTTGAGTGTTTGGATCTATAAAAACGAGTTCGCCTTACAGTCTACAAATAGGTAGGCTAGTGATGACCCGATGTTCATAGCCTTGAATGCTCATAAATAACTGTGTTGCATTGTTATGTCATGGAATGATTTTCGTCTGTAGCTTTTTGGGATTTCGTAAAGTTTAATGGTTATTTGTCAATTATACAGTGTGTCCCAGGGAGAAGTGACCGGCGAAAGTAGGTCGATTATTTACGTAAAATTAACGATAAAAAAAATATTTCAGAGGTATACAATACAACAATTATTTTAAATTTTTTTTTTATTTCTTTTTTCTTGGTTTTGACTTTATTTTCTATTTTGTATCTGTTTTTGCATAGCCAATATTGTAACTAATTCGATTAAGCTACAAAAACTAACCAAAATAAATTACACATTCAACAAGTCGGCTGACTTCACTACAATAAAAGAAATAAGCAATAAAAAAAAACAATTGTTGTATACCTCTGAAATATTTTTTTTATCGGTAATTTTACGTAAATAATCGATCTACTTTCACCGGTCACTTCTCCCTGGGACACACTGTATATGTTGATTAATGATCATTATCAATATTTTATTTTGGCATCAATGGTATATGTGTGTGTAGTATGCTGGCGTCCTATGACAGATTATAAACAGTAACTAATGGAGCATTTTCATTGGTCGATAGGGCCCGGACTCGCTGCATGCGGTATATAATGACGTTAATAACTTAGTTTAAGTTATCGACTAATGAAAATGCTCACGATTCGTATTAGTTTTGCGAGCAACACAAAAACAAATAGCTAAAGAAAATGTATACCTTTCCTTTTGCTAAGCAATCTCTTTGGGCAATTTTAAGAACCTATATTTTCGAATCCACCTAAATATCATATGGGAAGGTATTGTTACGTATATTTTTTTAAAACCCCCCTTACTTAATAATTTAATTCTTTTTATTTCATTCACTTGTTAAAATACCGTAATCTCAGGAACGTCCCTACTCTTGAAGTCGTGTTTGCACTTCACTAACGCTGTATTTAAAAAGTTAACCGGCAGTGTTGCCGTTGCAAATTAACTTGTTTATTTTGTCTTTGAAGGTAAGAATTGTATTTAAAATTAATTCCTTTCGCTAGCTGAGATGGTAGCTGATATTTTTCTACTTCGTTTCGTAGTAAGTATTTAATTTTCAGGTTTGTTCGTCTGTCGAAGAGGATATATCTTGATTGGTATAAATCTCGTTTCATATGGCAAGGTTGTTGAGGCTGTCAGCTGTCATTTCCTCTTGGCATTTCTTTCCGTTCTGCGTAGCAGCCGACCTTTTCGGTCTAATCGTAATTTATTTTTTACAAACCGTAAGTAATCGTGGCCTAAAACAAGTGATTCTTGTTTTTGAGATTCCGTTCGTGATGTGGTATATTTATTTCCAGTATTCTGACGAGGAGGGTCCCGTTTGGGATCACCTGTTCTGGAGCCCCGTGGAGTCGACATTGTACGAATGTAGCCGCCGGTGTCGTCATTTTCCTCCGCGGGCAAGCATTTTATGAGAATTTAAATCTCATCCCTCGTAGTAAGGTAAAAAGGTTATCGTTCCCTTACATCTGGTGTTTGTTTTCCAGGGTTCCAACCTTACCCCTTTTTCTTACGGCTTGATGTTGCGGTTCGTCCTGGTGAACCATGGTTGGAGGAGGTCGTTCTCAAGGTGCACGCGCAAGGACGACCTTGTCGGCGGCGCTGATGGCCGAGGTGGAGACGACCTCGTGCTGAAGGGAATGTAGTGAAGTGACCTGCCTCGTGTTTTTTTTCTCTGTGCCGGACTTTTGGTGACGTACCCCTTTTTCCTTTACTTTTCAACTAGCCAGATCGACTGCATCTACTTTAAATTCGCCTCAGGCGTGGCGCCCATTACCTTAATTAATTTAAATCTACCTATGACGGCCTAGCGCATAGAACCACCACTTGTTTTTTATTAGTATTAAAGAAAGCGACCACTCTAATACATCCAGAAACCCACATTAGACCCCTAGTGCTCGTACCATACTAGCTTTAAGCCGGATTCTTACCTTTACTGTCAGACAAATGTACATTGTCGGTCCTCCAGCCGACCTAACTTAAAATACACCTGTTTTTAGGGTTCCGTACCAAAATGGTAAAAAAGGGACCCTTATGGTGCGACTCTGTCTGTCTGTCTGTCTGTCTGTCTGTCTGTCTGTCTGTCTGTCTGTCTGTCTGTCCGTCTGTCACAGCAAGATATCTCAGGATCTACTGATGCTATCGACTTGAAACTTGGAATAGTGTTAAAAGTCGCTGACTTGAGCCTATTGGATAGAAAAAAAATCTTATACCTTTTTTACTTTTTTTTTTAAGGGGTCCGAAATGGGATGTGGAAAAACAAAAGTAGAGCTATTATATCGAGTGGGATATCAAATGAAAGGGCTTAATTTGTAGATTCCAAAACAATTTTTGTTTTTTTTCTTAATTTTGTACTTTTTGATTTATGACCAAAAACGTTCAAAAAAATACCATTCCCCCCCTATTATCTTCGAAGTTACTGAACAGAAAAATCTGTAATAATTACCAATTATTAATATCATCCTAAATATTACAGGAAAAATAAAACGGTTTTCCTAAATTGCATCGTTTTTTAGAAATTTTCAAAAATCGTACACATACTTATTTGCTCCTACTAAGCTAACGGCCATACAGTTTTTGTTGAACTATTCACGTATCTACTTACGAGTTAGTACGGAACCCTCGGTGAGCGAGTCCGACTCGCACTTGACCGGTTTTTTTTGTTTACTATAGCTTTTGCATGTTGTCAATATACCTTTGTTATTGGAAATTTAGTGACTTTTCCTTTAAACATCCCTCCCCTTACATACTTCTAACTCTTCGCCCTAGAAAATCCGACCTACTGAAATTACATGACGCTGAATTTTGGAGCTCAAATTACCTTACTGGAATTTAGTACTGAATATGAAAATGCAAAGATACTGGAATCTCAGGTAATTTTCTCAGAATTTAGTACGGATAATGAGGGCTGTAAATACTAAACTATACCTTTAATTTTTATTTTTTAATGTCTGTACTATACCTATATTATTAATCAAAGCTTGTCCTGGTTGTGATTTGGCCATGGCGTGATCGTACTAGTTTTGGCGGGACCCTTCATTGTGGTATAGATAACCCAGAACTCTTTTCGATAAGACAGGGACTCCGCAGGAATATTTGATGTAGTCTAGAGAAATCGTAGTAAGGAAAATGTCAAATATAAATGAATTTAACTTGCCTATACGGTATATGATGATACGTTTAGTAACTATAGTTTCTTCAGAAATCAATGTTCTTAATTCAGGTTGATTGTATGGTAAGTATGAAAATAATCTCGGTGGATAGTAGTATGATGATTTAGTGTTTGAAAAGCTTGTGTGTCAGGCTGTTGGAAAGTCATAGAAGAAGAGTAGAACTGTCAATAGAGACATGTCATGACTAAAATTTGTGAAAAAAGAATATATATTTTTTCTTCCTTTTATAATGTTTTTTATAAAAATTAGAGAAGTGTGGCAGAGGATACTGCCCCGATCCCCGCAGTACCGGTACCCACGGCCAGAGACATGGACGGGTTCCCCCACACATGACCAGGAGGTCTCAAATATATATACATATATTTAATTGGTTAATTAGCGCAGATGCTAATGTGTCGAAGAGAGCACAGAAAAGGGATGTCAACTTGTGTGCTATAGCTATAGGGAATGCTAAAAGTTGCATATCCTAAGTATAGCTTAATTACAGAAATGATTCTAGCTCTAATTTTCGGCAAGGTAGTTGTGATAAAGGATTGTTTTATTATTGTTATTCCATCACACAACTTTTGACTCTACCAACGCTTTGGATTAACTGGCTTTTGGATGATAAAAAGCGTCGAAATAATCATCCGCCCTAGGACTCAATTTACTAGGCAAATATTGAAGCTTGTAGTCAGTCGTGTCTATATTGTCAGATGTTAAGATTTATATTGTAATTAAGAAGTCAGTCAGGTCACTATCGTCATGGACTTAAGAAAATTGTCAGTCGCGTCTTTTATGAACATGCAACTCTAGGTTGCATGTATAAAGTCAGTCGTGTCAATATCCGTCATAGGGCTGAATTTGAATGGTAAAAAGTCAGTTTGTCAAATCTAATTCATTTTGAAGTAAGGAAGCAATGGTTCTAACTCGTTACGGGAATGAAGTTAAATTCTAAAGATGTCAGTCAGTCAAACCTATTCCATAATAAGTCGGTAAGCAGTGAATGAAGTATGTATCACAATGTGATAGAGGTTAAGTGTGACTTTGGTGTGTAAGTTGTAGTGTAGGAACCTAAGATTTAACCAGTGTACCTAAATCCCTACTAGAATTGTTTACCAGGGGTCCCCCCGGAGTTGGTTGTTATTGACTAGTAAAAGCTGTGTATCAAGTATTCAAACTTGTTATACAATTGAGAATAAATCTCTCCCTATGCCAACTATAATACAGCTCCCAAAGCACTCAGGCTAAAGAGTTCCAAACCACGTACTCAATAGACACCGGCCGTGGTCCTGCATGTCTCCGCTAGCTATCACGGGATACGGGCCCGACCTCTCCGGGATTGCATAATAATATGGCGTGACGATATATGAAATGGTAGTACTACATTCCAACTCTGGGCGGAATTCCCTAGTGCTATGCTCCCCAAAATAACATCCCTAGATCACTAATAGCAGAGGGTCAAACAAATCGCGAACTGAGCTCGAATATAAAACAGGGTTCAACTGCGTTTTGGATCTTCTCACCTAGGTGAGGCTCAACTCTCCGAGGAGAGGCCAGGCGATCCGCCGCCAGCCGAGTGAGTACCGCGCCGCCGATGAGGGCTCAGCTACGATACTGGTTTCCTTACAGTCTCACTGTCATTAGGGAGAGATACAGCTGACACTCACGCCAACCTGAGTTACCCATGGGTCTACAAACTGCGGGACTATACCAGGATGAGCTATATAAACTACGGATCAATATTATTGACAATAACCTCCACTATCAGTAACCCCTAAGGAACTGCAACCTTGCCGGCAGAACTCATGCCAACATGAGTACAATTCTGAAACCTATCCCCAGAACTACTAGCCTATCTCGTAAGTACAGTCAGCCCGGAGGCAGAGACCACCCCCCTGTCACATTAAGGCAATATGGCAGACGAACCGTCTCCCCCCGATTACCACGGCACTTACCTAATATCATATAGTAATGATATATCTATTGCTACCTATACACCAGGGTTGGGCACTCATGACTAATATCGTCAATCAGAATAAAAAATCGTGAGAATAAATCATTTCAGTTTCAATCAGAATAAATTTGAAATGATTAAATCACTTCAGTTTCAATCAGATTAAATTTGAAATGATTAAATCACTTAAGATTTATTCTCACTCAAAAATTTGAGTAAAACTAATTTAATCGCCAATCAAATAAATTCAATCATGATTTTTTTAGTTAAAATTAATTCCTCTGATTGATTTATTTATCGAAATTGAAATTGTTATCCCGTCTATAGGCTTAGTAAGTAATGTAGTAGCAATATCTTGTATTTCGTGTTCCACTATTCACTCACTCTTGCACACAGGCATCACATCAGCAAGCTGAACTGAACTGATGATGGAACATGGAAGTGGGCTCATTTTAATGAGTTCTATGCATTTTTAACCGACTTTCAAATGAAGGACGGTTCTCTATTCGTCTATATGTTTTTATTTTTATTTTATTTTTTATATTTGTTACGCGATTACTCGAAGACGGCTGGACCGATGTGGAAAATTATTTTTTTGTTTGAAAGGGTATACTTCCGAGGTGGTCCCATTGCAACCAAATCAGGATCTGATGATGAGATCTTGGAGAAACCGAGGGAACTCTTAAAATATTAGAGGCACACATATAGCGATCTTGGTATTTTTCTTAGTTTCTCGTGCATTTCTTATTAGAAATAAGTTTCCAGTCTTAACCGACTTCCCCGATTAATTTAAAACAGCTAGACCGATTTGGAAAAATGTTCTTTTAACTAAATAGACTTTAAGTCTATTTGGTTAAAACAATATTTTACAGTGCCACTAAAAATTTAAAAATAACGTAAATTTTTAAAACAAAAAAATAAAAACCGACTTCCAGAAACTTAAACTAAAAAGCAGAAAATAATATGTTAATTTCTAACTTCAAAAATAACAGGTTATAAACTATAAATATCTGTATATGTATATATGAATCGTTGATTATACATTTCTTTGGGGTGATTAACATATTATTTTCTGCTTTTTAGTTTAAGTTTTTGGAAGTTGGTTTTTATTTTTTTTTATTTAAAAATTTACTTTATTTTTCTTAATAATAGAGATCTGATGGTGGAACCAAACGGTGCACATACAGGTATTTGCGAATTCTAGCGGGACAAAAGTCATAAAATCGAAATTGCGAAAATGACCCTAAAAAGATGTTCCAGGTAAAAACAACAAACTGATAAACAATGCCCAAGTGCTTCCCCCCCCCCCCCTCTCTGTGCCCCGTCGGTGCAACGTCAGTCGGAATTCGATCGTTTTACGACAACGTACGTATCTGTTCTCGGCACCCTTAAAAATCAACAACTTGGATGATTTTTTTTAGCGTGTATATATTTATATTCTAATTTGAAAGTGATGGATTCTTGTGAAGCAGGTAAGAGGCTTTAAAAATATGTTTAAAGAATAATGATAAACTTGATAACTACGATTTTCCTTGAACTAATGAAAAAACACAGCGTTAAGCTCTGATTTTGACTTAAGTTTTATTTTGGCTTGCGTTTTTGTTTGTGTATCCCGCTAGATCCCGCTATGATTTTCATTTTAGATTATTCTGTGTACATTTCTCTTTTAAATGTCAATGTGACTGGAATGCTAAGCATATTCACTGGGGCTCCAGATTAACAACCACGAGGGGTAGACAAC
This sequence comes from Eudemis profundana, assembly GCA_947034925.1. Taxonomy (NCBI): domain Eukaryota; kingdom Metazoa; phylum Arthropoda; class Insecta; order Lepidoptera; family Tortricidae; genus Eudemis; species Eudemis profundana. The sequence goes on from OX344815.1 coordinate 16,999,282, forward strand.
TTAAAATTGCCTTAGACAACAAGAATCTGAGAACAATCTCATCGAGAGAACCTACCTACTGGCCGACAGACTGCAACAAAATACCTGACTTACTGGACTTCTATATAGTTAAGGGCTTATCCAACCAGTACTACAAGGCAGAGTCGTGTCTCGATAGCTCGTCTGATCATACCCCAGTTCTGCTGACAATCAGCAACACTATCATAGAGTGGGAAAAACCCGTGATGCTCTACAACAGACGAACCGACTGGAATTCTTTCCGAGACTACATTGAGGAAAACGTCAATCTTAATATAAAACTTAAAACCCCGGAAGATATACATAGATCTAGAAGTAATGGGACTTACTACACTAATACAAAATGCTTGCTGGAACAATACCTCAGCTATAACGCACGAGCAAATCTGCACAAACTTACCACTCGAAGTAAAATGTCAAATCTCAGAAAAACGCAGGCTGCGACGCGTATGGCACCAAAGTAGACACCCCGCTGATAAAGCAGCTCTCAACAAGGCAATAGTACTACTCAAACTACTACTACTACTAACTAGTACTAGTATACTCAAAACCCTAATTAAAGAAATAGACGATGCAAAACTACAATCCAAACTAGAATCTTTAACAGCAACCAAAGCGACAAACTATTCCCTGTGGAAAGTGGCTAAGTCCTACAACCGACCCCAAATCCAGATAGCTCCGATAAGAGACGACGGTAGATGGGCCAGGACAAATCAAGAACGAGTCGACGTATTCGCTGAACATCTGGCACAAGTCTTCAAGCCGAATGAGCCTGCAGAAAACACATCGGAGGAATCCATAGACACTGTCATAAGTCAAGACTACCAGCTAGATCTCCCCATACGACCAATAACGCCCAGAGAAGTCCAGCGGGCTATAAGAAACCTGAAGAATAAGAAAGCCCCTGGATACGACCTGATAACCAAAGAAGTTCTGAGGGAGCTTCCAAGAAAGGCAATTGTACTCCTAACTATACTCCTCAATGCCATGCTCAGACTTCAGTACTTCCCTGATGCATGGAAGGTCTCACAGATCACCATGATACACAAAGCCGGCAAACCCATGAATGAAAAAACGTCATACAGACCAATTAGTCTGCTCCCGACTATGTCCAAAATGTTCGAGAGGATGATTCTCTCGCGACTTACCCCACTACTGATTGAAAGAAACATAATACCAGATCACCAATTTGGATTTCGCAAAAGTCATGGAACGGTGGAACAAGTTCACAGGGTTTACCACTGCATCAGACACGCACTGGAACAAAAAGAATATTGCTCCGCGGCCTTCCTCGATGTACAGCAAGCGTTTGACAGAGTTTGGCACAAAGGACTATGCAAGATTAAGCAGAACCTACCGCATACTTACTACACACTCTTTAAGTCGTACCTAGAGGATAGAATGTTCTTCGTGAAGGAGGCTGGTGCCATCGAAACTCTGTGACATCAAAGCTGGGGTACCCCAAGGATCCGTAATGGGTCCTGTTCTATACAGCCTGTATACTTCAGATCTTCCTGAAACTCCGGGAGTCTTGACAGCTACATACGCAGATGACACCGCAATTCTCTCAAGGCACAAAAATTCAAATACTGCCTCGACAACCCTTCAAAATGCACTCGAAAAGATCAATGCATGGCTGGAAACTTGGAGAATCAAGCCGAGCCCAAACAAATCTGTACATATAACGTTCACTCTCAAAAAAGGTGATTGCCCCCCTGTAAGATTAGGCCACACAACTCTACCGCATACAAATGTGAGATGTGAGATATCTTGGCCTACATCTTGACAGACGGCTAACATGGAAGAACCACATAAAAGCGAAAAGGGGTGAGTTATCTATAAAACACAAGACCCTTCATTGGATGCTAGGTAGAAACTCAAAACTATCTATAGATAACAAGCTACTCATCTATAAAGCTGCCTTGAAACCATGTTGGATGTACGGTATAGAACTTTGGGGCAGGGCCAGTAACTCCCATGTCATGTGTATACAACGGTTACAAAATAAAATCCTCAGAACAATTGCGAATGTGCCCTGGTACATAACCAATAACGAAATACATAACCATCTAGAAGTGCCGATGATCAAAGAGGAAATACGCAGAGTGTCGGGAAAGTATCAAGCACGCCTAAGTCACCATCCAAATCCTCTGGCCCGCCAACTAACCTTACTGGACTACCAAAAGCGCCTCAAAAGGCATAATATACAAGAGCTACACAGTCGCCTCTAGCGCCGATTAATAGCAGATGAGTGATTGCCATCGCTGGAAGGCATACTCTACAAGAGAAACCGACCTACAACACATCTGATCATAGTCTGAAGACTGATAGCAGATCCACCATTAAAACACAAAAAAAATGTCAATGTAAACTTGTCCGGATTCGTCCGGATCAATCACTTTTTTTTTAAATTAAGATGTCAATCCAACAAAAGGTAAAAACTGATTATTGTTTTAAAGTAACTTTTACATAGGTTATGCTTGTTTTAGGTTCACCATGTGCATCAGGGATAAGGATTGTGACTCGACAATACTTATATGAATGCATGACAAACGAAAATTTAGCTAATTTAGACGACAAATTGAACTTCTTGAGAGACCAACTATTTTTAGGAAAAACTTACAAAGAAGACCAAATTCTTAACTTAAAACGGAGATGGGTCAAAGCTCACTACAAAGAAGATATTTTTTTAAAAACGAACCAAACATGGCTGGAAGGAACCTTTGAAATACCTGTTTCTGAAACTACACAAAATCGGCCTGGTCGACCATCAAAATCCATTGAAGAGGTGAGTGAAAAGAGCAAAAGGCGAAAAACGGAGGAGCTTCGTTCTACTTTTGAAAAGGATGTGATTCTACATGCTGCGCAATTTGAGTTGAGAAAAAGTGGTAAAAGAGATGCTTCGAATATCCTCAAAGATATTAACAGATCTCCGAGACGGGCAACTAAATACAAAAAGGCATTTAATAGTAAGAACTCCCGTAATAACCGATGTCCCTTAAGACCAATGCAAGCTTTGCAAATGTTCGTTGATGCTGATTTGACGCAAGGACAGTAAGACATAATTAGAAAACGCAATAAGAGTTTTTTCCCGTATTATAGTCGCCTACAAAGCGCCAAAAAGCAATGTTATCCACCGCAAGAGTCGTGCACTGTTACAAGTACGAGTGCTGAAGCCAAACTACAGCCTCTAATGGATATAACCCTTAAAAGATTATTTGAGTACCTAAAGTCTGATTTTTATTCTCACGGAAAAAATGTAAACAAAGTTATGTCACTGTCAAAGTGACATTTCAGGGGATCTCGAAGTACGGCCTAGCAAAGAATATTTAATGTTATCATTTTACTTGAACCAAAATAAAATAATCAATAGAAAATGACCCAGATCGCAGGTATTTGGCGGCATTTAAGACCATGTTTTTTTTCCGTCTCCGATAAAGGACCACGGCGTGGTCTTTTCTTTACGGGAGACAACGCATAGTCGTCCTTTGACCGAGAAGTACTCGGACCGGGCTCCATCCTTCCAGACAACAATCAACGAAAAACACAACGGAAAACGTAACAACAATTAAACTCAAAAACAAAACAACTAAAATTAACAAAACAAAGTCACTAAGGAAACAATAACGGGAGCAATTGAATCTCGAACGCCTATGAAGCGAGTGACGTGACGGCTCATGACAAGCGGCCCGTTAATTAGTCACCCGGGTGCATCGGGACAGTGATACCAGTGCAATAAATAAATTACGCATAAAAAAAAGGTTTTCTCTTTTAAAATCAATATGACTGTTGCGAAACGTTTAAAAATTATTTAAATTTTTAACCCTTGTTCTTAGCTAACAATAATATTTTAATTCAATCTATTTTATTAATTCATTTAAAAATCATTTTATCTTTTTTATTGTAAATTATTATATTGCATATTTTTTAAGTAAAATAATCAGCAAATGTATTAAATATTAAATGTCGAGTCACAGTAAGTATTTTAGCCTTGGCAACATTATGTAGTCAAAACGGTAGCTTTTTAAAAATACCTATCACAATTGTCATTCTTACCTATTATTCACGGCAACGGCTCGAACTTAACTTTTCTGTACACTTTTCTATTTTTGGAATTATACCAGTTAAAGTTCACAGTCCACTTTTTAATTCCACCACCATCGAAGATCCAGTTCCTGTATTACTCAAGGGAGTAGCGGATTTTATTCATGGTCCATACGAAGCCTCCAAAGTGGAAGAGGACAGAGCTGTGAGCTCGGACGGAGTCGGGCTTCTTCAACGGACTTCTTTCAATAAGCCGTGGTTGCAAGCAATTCAAATTGTCATCGGGTCGGATATATTCATCTGCGTGAGGTCACCAGTGCTGACATTCGTCGTATCCCAGCAGTCAGGATATACAACGGCGGGTGAACAAAGCCAGGACACACGGAGCGTTTCAATTTAGCAGCAAATCCACGTAACCAGCTAGCCACTCACTTGCTTTCGGTAGCTAGAGCTGCCAACTTTGCGCACCTACGATTTGATTTTGGTAGCCGGAGCTACCAGGCGACGTTTGTACAATATTTTATTTTTAATCTGTAAAGCGTGCTTTAGACGACGTTCAAACTCTGTTCAAATCATAGAGAAATAACATGGCAACACAGAAAAAAAAGGGCAGCCAACATAGTAGACTGAAAATATTTTTAAACAGTGTTACTTTACAAGGTGTTGTCAAAGTGAAGTTCAAGTCAGATTTTGTGAAAGTGCGGAGTGTTTAGAAAATGCCGTAAGTACTCAAATTACTATTTTATTATTAAAGTTATATATCAAACGATTCAGTGTTTATCCATCTAGCAGATTGTAACAATATTTTAGTGCCAAACTCATAATTATGAATCACATCTTCACTTGAAAGTAATTTAACAGATTTTTTTCCAGTAACTTGTGAATTAAATGGCTCATATTTTAAAGACTTTCGAATAATTCTTTTCTAACTTATAGTAATTAAATAGCTTGAGTATTAAGTTTTTTACTTAAACCATAAAATCAATCAATACAGGATTTATTACACAGGATTAGCGAAAGAAACAAGTGACAGTAAATTGTAAGTACGGGTGTGGTAGCGCTAGCCACCGGCGAAACAATTCATTCATACATATCGCTTCAAGGTTGTAAGGCATGCGGCACACCAGACGCGCTGTGAGCGCGTTTGAGATATTTGTTTTTTTGTACTTACTGATATTTGAACAATGTTATCTTTCATTAATTTTGGTGTTTCGGTTATTTTAATAGATATTTTATTGTATGTGTGTATCCATTCCGAATGTTCAATGAGTATATTTTGGAAAGATAAGAGGAGAAACTTTTTTTGTTTTTAGTTAACTGGTGGCTTTGTATTTGATAAATACATATTTGGTAGATAGAAAATACTTTTGATTGAAATACTTTTACTTTTTAACACTTCATAAAATACATTTTATAAAAAATAAGAAACTATACAATAACGTAAGTTGAATGAAATTGCATCTTGGGCTACTTAGTTGATAACTTTTAATATTACAAAAATACACACTAAAATCTAACTAACGTCTTCAAATATGGTTATATACTCGTTTACTACCAATTCTGTCTGAATAAAATAGCAAAACTTAATGGAATGCGTCTTCAATTCTTCATCTACGATTTGTATACTTCTTAATTTAAAAAATATTTTGGCTGAGGGACTGTTCCCTGCACAAATAAAAACACATCATACATCTGTATGTATGATGTGTTTTTATTTGTGCATTAATTTTACGCTTATCTAGGATATTTTACATTGTTTGAGCAGACCAGCAAAATCAAAAAACAAAGAAACCAGACGCAGTCGTGGACGCGGTCGTGGACGAGGGCAAGGACGAGGGCGAGGAAGAGGAAAAGTTGAACCAAGGGAACTCCTTTCCTCAAGAGAAACAAGCTCCACCTGAACATCCCCCATCTCCTGTTCCCGGTCCTAGTTCCAGGTTACTTATTCAATTCAACTGGTGATCGTATGTTATTGTTTGTAAAAAATCCTTTTCATTTTTGTTTTTTTTTTCAGTAGACCATATGACGAGGAAAAACAAATTATGTTGAAGCGATACTCCAGGATACATTTCGTCGGCCAATGAGCGTCGAAGAATAGTCGATGCGTATGGTGTAAGCAGTCTCGCTCGAAATATATATGCAAGCTATGTAAAGTATCACTTTGCTTAGATGTATGTTTCGAGGAGTACCATACGAAATATTAGTACTTTCGGCATCAGCGGGGCTATTTTGTATGTAAAGGTCGCTATTATTCAAAAGTAAACATGCAATCGAGGGCTTTCTTTATTACCTCCCGTGTTGTGTACATCATTTTAAGCCTACACTTGGCCAGAAAGCGGCTTTAAAAGCCACTTTATGGCCAGGTGTGGCATACAATCCTTATCCTTACTTCCAACAATAGATTATTTGTCAAATTAGATAGTTAACGAGTTCATATTTTTAAATCCATCTATTGTGGATATATTGCATACATTATTCACTATCCGTATAACCTAGTCGTTTTAAACCTGACGTTTTACAGATTTGGGCATTTTGTAACTAAGACATTTTGACAATCAAAACCTTTTGCTAAGATAGCCCTTATACATTTAAAACCTTATGCAAATAAGTCATTCTGCCTACTTGTACATTTCACGACCTAGGCATTTTGCTAAGTAAGTCTTTATAAAAGTAAAACTTTGCATACCATGGCAAAATAAAACGTTGACCTCTTGAACTGAACCCATTAATTATTTTTAAAGTAAGTTTTATTTTATAGATTTCGCAGATTCATATAATCTGTACGTGCGAAATGACATAAAAATCTCTAAAAACCATAATTAACATGCAATTGGCCCCTCAAGGTCAGCGCCATTTATCAGCACCATTTGAACTAAGTTTTTTTGTTGAAATTATATGTATCAGCTTCAGATATTTCAGCTTAGAAAATAAAACCCATCAAAAACATTACACGTAAAAAGATGCAACTCTCGCAACTCAGTTCTCCTACAACAGAAAAGTTTTGAGATGTAATGTTAAACCAAGTCAGTCCGTGTCCACTGAACTCAATTTCCACAGACTTGCCTATTATTTACCCGAGGAGGATTCTTGGAAAATGAGTTGCTCTCTCAGTTTAAATAAATAGGCAAGTTGGTGAAAATTGAGTTCTGTGGACACCCCCCCAGTACTGACTTAGCTTAACATTACAGCTCAAAACTTTTCTGTTGTAGAAGAACTGCGTTGCGAGACTCGCATCTTTTTACATGTAATGTTTTTGATGGGATCTTATTTCTTTTTGTAAGTGGTCTACCTTTATTTATTTCATTTCAATCCATTCTATTTCCGATTTGAACTACAAAACTAACTTTGTAATCACATGTATTTGTATAGGATTACAAACTTACGTGTGCAGTTGTATGTAAATTGCAATATTTTTAGGTTTTATAGGACTTCATTGGCTAAAACCTCACTATGTTTAAAATTTGGAGCTTGTAAGTCTGCTAGAAGTTCCTTAGAATTACGATGATCATTAGTCAGTCAGTCAGTGAGTCAGTGACAAAGCTAAGGAACTTTCACGTGCAATAGTTCTTAAACTACACGTTCAAATGGAATGTTTTTGAGGATATACTTAAGTCTTATTGTGCCCTATATATACCTGAAAATTCGGGGTTCTAGCTTTAGCCAGCACAAAATTACAGGAGGTTGAAAATGGCTTGAATGGCTTCCAGAAAAGGATTATATACGGCCGTGCCTTTGTTTTGCTCGACTTGGCGGGGGCACTGCCGTGCCCCCACATGTATTAAACCATAAAATAAAATACCATAGATTTGAAATATAATTAATGCCGTAGAAATAAAATAAACAATCACCCTCTTTTGGTTTGTATGGAAAATAGACTGATCACCTCAACCTTGGTTCAACGAACTTATCTTTTTTTATGTTATACGCTACTTAATGTTTTAACCAACTTTTGTTTAGTTTCACCTGCCTCGGTGTCTGTCTGCCTTTGTGTAATCAAATCTTGCAAGTTAAATTTGACCACTTCCCGGTTTTCATTAAACTGAAGCAAACTTTCCAAGGACATGTAAATCAGACAATGCGATATGACACGAAGCTGATCTGCTGATGAAATAATATGACAGCCATAGATAGAATAATCCACATTACGCAAAATAAATCCGCCATGCTCGGGCTCATTTGATTCGTTTTGACGCGCAGTGCGCAGTATGCGATTGTAAAAAAAAGTATAGAGTCTGCAACGAAGGCATGTTAAGTTATTTCATTGTAAGGTATATTTATGCCACACCTGGCCAAAACGTGGCTCTTACCGCACACTACGCGTACGGAAAAAGCCACTTTCTAGCCAATAAAATTATGTACACAACACGGGAGGTAATAAAGAAAGCCCTCGATCGCATCGCATATTTACAAAACTTTTGCAATCTTGGAGTTTCTTTGTATTAACCACCCTAGTTGTGTAATAGTACATTACACAACTAGGGTGGTAATACAAAGAAAGGCCGAGATCGCAGAAGTTTGCGGCCCGAGCTGCAAGCGAGGGACGTAAATATACGATCGAGAGCTTTCTTTATTACCTCCCGTGTTGTGTACATCATTTTATGTCTCCACTTGGCCAGAAAGCGGCTTTTTTCGTGCGCGCAGCGAGCAGAAAAAGCCATTTTATGGCCAGGTGTGGCATAATATACTATTACCACTTTAGTTGAGTAATGTACTACAATAATATAAAAGAATGGTTTCTTGGTAAAAACTAGCCAAATCATTGTGTATGCTGGAACAAAAGCGCTGTCAACACTTTATTTATATTATCTTATTATTTAGTATTGATCAATTTGGTGCTCATTATGGCCGACATTAATAAACTTTTTGAATTATGTCCATTGCTGTTTTATTCTACACCACACTTTTTTTATGACGAGCTGTCACATGTTACAACTTTATATTCACAGCCAATACCTAGAGTGGAGGTCAAGGGATGCATGAGGGGCGAAGAACAGCAATAACTAGACAGGTTTAAATATCACTCTCACCTCACGCCCATCAATTTAAACCCTAGTTCTCAATAGATATGAGCGCTGACGGCAAATTTCGCGGCAGCGGCGTGGCTTTGGATCTTAATATTTTTATTTAAGCCTGATTTGTAAGAGGAAATGCAGAAAACCAGATTTTTATACCAAGATAACCTGTATTTTATTCTAATAAACGAACGGGGGACATAAACCACCGTAATTGGTTTTTTTTTTCAATTTCGCACCTAAAATTGTGTATGTGTGTCGTGGAAGATTGTTTATAGTTGTTATGTATATCTTTCACTTGCGTTATAAACATCAATTGAAGTCGATAAAAACGACGACGCCGCCTAAATACTCGACGCGACTGAGTGAACAAATGCGGGCGGGCTACGGGTGCGAGCGAGAAAACAATCCGCAATTTGTTACGGTGGCGCGACGGCGCTGCGCTAAGATCTAGTTCTCAATTAATCTGATACTAACATTCCATGGAACTTTGAAGAAACGCACGTCAAATGAAGGGCAATTACCTAAAATGTGTAACGTGGTTGAAGTTGCCCTTCAAGTTACATTTAATTTTTTCAACCTGCTTAGAATAGATAGATACACTAGGAAGATTTTATTTGACCTTATTGCACAATATATGCCTGTCTAAAAATTACATAATACAAAAAAAATTGCGTAGTCGGTCAAAAATTATGCACTTATTACGCAGTATACAATTATTTTACAAACAACGTATGTACATATATGTAGTTATTGTCGGATTCATACTTTTTTCTCAAGTCAAAATCACGAACATATCTTTAAATGTTCCTCTCGGACTGGGTTGACGTTGAAAAAAATTCGTCATAACAAATGTTTTTATTAAATCATTTATTACACGTTTTTACATTCACGTCAGCATTCACACTGCGTTGTATGTTATTTTTTTACCATTTAGAAACAATTCAAAACGGACCACGTTCAATCGTATCTTATTACCTAGTAGCCAGCACCATACACAACAATCAAAAAGCACCAATCTCACAATATAGTAAATGAATTACCTTTTAGTTCTACATTTACTTAAAAATAAATTTAATAATGTCTAGCAAGTACAAACAGAAAAGTAAATTTAATCAAAAGTAGACAAAACTTTTGCTTTTACAAAGTTTTATTCACCAAACAATTATTTATAGAAGTTATTACTGAAAATAACGTATGCTCAATTTTTAAAGTACTGCATAGGTAAATTCTGTGTTGCGCGCACTGTGCCGCGACCTTAACGGCTGGGCTGCCGATGTAGCAGCCATCTTTGTTTTGTTTTGTTCGTCAGTACGAGCGCGAACCAGTCACGTGTTGCGAAAAATGTATACCGGCGTGTTTATTTATCATAAAATCTGTGTAATTATGTGTATTTAAGGTTTCTAATTGTGTAATGTTGTGTTGTGGTTACAAACTGTGATTTATAATGTGTTAATTTAAGGTGATGACGTGATTTTAAGTTATTTCTATCATGTTTTTGATCGGCCCAACGAAAGTTCTGGAGGTACGTACATTGTGTTTGTTGTTGTTTTGACTTTATAACCGCAATTAACATGCTAGTTGCCAAATAAGTACAATCTGAATTTAAGATTATTAGTTGTTTGTTCTAACTAGGACAATATTTTAGTTATTACGCTTCTAAATTATCCATAAATAAATACTAAACCTGGCGAACGGTTTCGTTCCGTATTTCCGTTTTTCTTGCGTGTCTATTTTAAATGAAGTGATGTTTACCATAGAATTTTATACGAACACTTGTACAGTATTTGGTATCAAAAGAAAGCTAATTTAATCTACTTTTTAATGTATTTAAAAACAAACAGGGTTATCGCTTTAGATTTTTTATTAAAAATACAATTCTCCTCGAAGTCGTCAACTTTATCAATGCGTCAACTTTACGCATTTTTTATAATTATTTTTACTATAATAACTCATATAATGAGTAACAAAATTAAATTCTTTGTTTCTTTGGCTTTTTAGTGTAAAAAAATCTTACCAAATGGTTCAGTAGAAGCCAAATTATGAATTTTTGAATTAAACTCGACATCGCGCCGGCATTTGTCATAAAAGGCGAAACAATTTAGGCTGCCATTTTTAAAATCCCAAAGCAAGTGAGTGGCTAGTTACCATCCAATCCAACCCCGGGCAGCAATCGTGTTCAACAACCAGTATCCAGCGGGAATCAAGTCATTCAAGTTGAACTAACGGTCAAATTAGCAGAGAACAGAAGCAAGCACCAGATAAGGACAAAGGACATAATTTGTAAGACTGTTCCTATATTCCTTATTTCGGTATTCATTCCATTTCATAGTCATTTCACATCCATTTTATCCATTTCATCCATTAGTTCATTTGAAATCCATTATTCAGGCATTTTCTAATAGCCAAAAATTCATCCCGCATTCATTATTCACATATTCAGTATTCATATTTCATTGCAATCAACTGATCAGCAGCAGGACTTTCTGTAGTATTCATTAAGCAAGATTCATAACCTCAACAATTGTTTACAATAGAAAATTAACACATTCATATCATAATTTCACTTTGCATTTATTAAAACATAACATTCACATTAAACCCATTTCACTAGCAAAGATTACTTCATTTTTAATCACTACTATACAGCACAAACATTGAATTTAACTTATTTTATAACAAAGTGCTTGTTTTCTCACAGGTAAACAAGATAACTGATTGCATAAGTGCATCATTGCAGTGGTCGCCGGGAATCGTAATAATTTTACTCCTAATAAAACCGAATAGCAAGCAAGTGCGTCAACGTCGTTTCACGATCAAATATTAAAATTATTTTAGGAACTGTAATATTTGCCTATTGCTATTCCGGTTCAATAGGAGACGAATTAGAAACATATTGCACTAGTTCTTTTTAAATTAATTTACAAAATGTCGTCAGAACAAGATTTGAAAAAGCTTAAATACAAACGCGGTGCAATTAAAGGCAAACTTACTGCGTTTCAAAACTTCTTGCAAAAATTAGAATCAGAGCCACGTTTAAGTGAATTGCAAGTTGCAGAACTACAATTACGTTTCGATAAAATTGTACCTATATTCGATGAATTTGATACGTTACAGACTGACATCGAAATGCTGTCTGCGGCTGCGACTGCGAGCGGGGAGGATATCGGAGATGAGCGTCAGCTCTTCGAGGATGCCTACTACGCCAGCATGTCGTCCGCGCAAGTGTTGATTCAAAAACATTCTGCGAGGCGTAACTCCGGTGTCAATGAGTCTGAGGTGAGCTCTGCATCGACAATTGTAAGACCACACAATGCAAATTTTGTAAATTTACCAAAAATTGATTTGCCGCGTTTTGAAGGTGGTTATCAAAATTGGCTAGCGTTTCGGGACACATACCTCTCGCTGATTCATAACAATGAATCCATAAATACAATCAACAAGTTCCACTACCTGCGTGCGTCACTTAAGGGCAGTGCCGCACTTATAGTTCAGAGTTTGGACTTAACCAATGACAATTACTCTGTTGCTTGGAAACTATTATCCGATAGGTACGATAATCCAAAATTATTGGTAACTAACCATGTTAATGCACTATTCAATGTCGAACCAATACATCGGGAGTCAAGTCAGGCTTTAAGGAATATTCTTGACGTCACAAATAAAAATTTACGCGCACTACAGTCCTTGGGTCAGCCTGTGGACAATTGGGACACACTTATTGTCCACATGATGGCAAATAAATTGGATTCTGTCACCACCAGGGAGTGGGAAGAGCGTCGTAATTCAGCGTCTACAGTGCCTTCTCTAGAGTTTTTTAAAACATTTCTTTTGCAAAGGGCCGATTTTTTGGAAAGTCTTGAAGACATTAAACAAAATAAATTAAAGCATGATTCATCATCATCATCAGCACATGGTCATTCAAAACCAAAAAGCTTCGTTGCTTCTACTTCATTTGACGCTAATCGTAGACATTCCTATTCACACCAGTGCCCCTTGTGCAAAAAGGCACATAATTTATACAACTGTTTTACATTTAGGAAACTCCCAGTAGAGGCACGCTTCAATAAGGCAAAATCGTTCAAAGTTTGTCTTAACTGTTTGTGTCATGGTCATACAGAATCTCAGTGTCGTTTGTCTCATTGTAAATATTGTAATAAAAAACACAACACACTAATTCACACAGAACCAATACAAGAGGCCGCACCTAAAGTCGACGTTCCGTTGAATATTGCAGTGGTTGCGGGTCAGTCAGTCAGCACTGCTACCACTAATCATGTTCTGCTATCTACAGCTTTGGTGAAAGTTGAAGATAGCAAAGGAAAATTGCAGACTGCACGTATTCTGCTGGACAATGGTAGCACCACAAATTTCATTACTCATGATTTATGTAGTAAGCTCAAGTTACGCACTTCGTCAATTAATTCAAAGGTGACTGGGATCAACAGTCATACATCCAACAGTTCTAAAGCATGCTCAATTCAAATTCATTCAGTTGACGGTGGCTTCAAAACAGACATTAATTGCTACGTCCTTTCAAACATCACAACTGCCATACCGTCAACGTACATACACATACAGGACATCCAGCTGCCTCATGGCGTCCAATTAGCGGACCCTACATTTAACAAACCAGCATGTATTGATATTCTGGTTGGTGCTGAGGTATTCTGGAGCATTTTAGGTTACAATCGCATTCAACTTGGTAAGAATCAGCCCACGTTGTATGAAACTAAGCTGGGTTGGCTGGTTTCAGGGGGTATAAGTCAACCTAAACCCAATCAGCCTACACCAATATGCATGTTCACGCTTGAGACACCATCAGATTCAAAATTAGACATATCTCGATTTTGGGAATTAGATACAGTTGCTCCCAAACATAAAATGACGTCAGAAGAAAACGCTTGTGAGGAACATTTTCTGAAAACAACTACCCGCGAAGCTGATGGTCGCTTTAAGGTTTCTATGCCGTTGAAGGAGTCGCCTGAAGTTTTGGGAGATTCATATCAACGTGCTTTAGCTACTTTTCTGTCAGTAGAGCGTAGGTTAGAAAGGAATCCTCTTTTAAAGGATCTTTATGTTGACTTTCTTGCGGAGTACGAAAATTTGGGTCATATGAGCAAAAGTTGGGACAATACCGATTCAGTGTCATGTTTTCTGCCTCATCATGGTGTTTTAAGGGACTCCAGCACTACGACAAAGCTGAGGGTAGTCTTCAATGGATCCGCTCCCACCACGTCCGGCAAGTCGTGCAACGACATCCAAAGAGTGGGGCCAACCATTCAAGACGACCTACAGTCTATACTCTTGCGTTTTCGTCAACACGATTTTGTAGTGACCGCTGACGTGGAAAAAATGTATCGTCAAATCCAGATTGAAGACTCGCAGCGGTCTCTACAAAAAATCTTATGGAGATCACAGCCTTCAGAGCCAATTTCAATTTATAAATTAAACACCGTCACGTACGGAACGGCTTCTGCGCCGTACTTGGCTACCAGATGTCTCACCCAGCTGGGATATGATTCAAGTGACGAAAACGTTAAACATGCTGTATGTCACGATTTTTACGTCGATGATTTTTTATCAGGCAGAGATACAATTGAAGAGACAATTTCACTGTGTCAGAACGTTACGCAGGTCTTAGAGTCTGCTCAATTCAATCTTCGAAAATGGCACTCAAACAATAAAGATATTTTACTTGCAATTTGTCAAGACCACGGTGATTCTAATACAGTAAATCTTAGCAACGACGAGTTGTCAAAAACGTTAGGCTTAAATTGGCAATGTTTTCAAGACAAATTAACATTTTCGATCAATGTTAATGAACAAAATAAAATCAACAAACGGTATATTCTATCCACAATTGCCCAAGTGTTCGATCCACCTGGCCTTGTCTCTCCCTGTATAGTAGAGGCAAAGATTATTATGCAGCAGTTGTGGATCAGCAAATGTTCATGGGATGATGAAGTTCCCCAACCAATTAAGGATGCATGGGTTCATTTTGCACACACATTACCATATTTAAACCATTTGTCAATACCTAGATGCATCAAATTACCCAGTCCCACTGAGGTCACGCTCCACATTTTCACGGATGCAAGTGAAAAGGCGTACGGTGCATGTATCTACGTACGCAGTGTTGCTAGTGATGGATCAGTCAGTATTCGTCTCTTGGCGTCTAAAAGTAAAATTGCTCCTATCAAGCCACAGACAACAATTCCACGTTTGGAGTTGAGTGGAGCGCTACTTGGGGCAAAATTATTTGCAAAGGTGATTACGTCACTCACCTTAAAATTCAGGGATTGCGTATTTTGGTCTGACTCAACCATTGTACTAGGATGGATTGCATCATCACCTTTACATCTCAAAACTTTCGTTCGTCACAGAGTGAGTGAAATTCAGGAACTTACTTCTGGTTTTCAGTGGTGCTATGTACCGTCCAAAGATAATCCTGCAGATCTGGTTTCCCGTGGTCTCAGTGCTGACCAGCTAGGTCAATCTTGTTTGTGGTGGTCGGGTCCTCAATTCGTACAATTAGACAAATCACACTGGCCCAAAAACCCAAACCATAATTCAAAGGTTCATTTGCCTGAGATGGTTGAGAAATCTCTTGTTGTCCAAGACCATACACAAGATTTGTTTAACAAACTTATACACGATTCATCTAGTTTTACAAAATTAAACCGTACCATGGCTTACATGTTTAGATTTATTAATAACTGTCGCAAAGAGAAAACAAAACAGCTTGGGATTCTTTCGACTTATGAACTTGAACAGTCAAGACGTTTTCTTTTACATAAAGCACAAGAAGACTCTTTTCCTAAAGAGTTAGAATTACTCACCGCAGGCAAACCGTTGCCTCGGAAATGCAACCTCAGAGCTCTCACTCCATTCCTTGGTGGCGACAAACTCATTCGCGTGGGGGGAAGACTGAGCAACTCGTTTTACGAGTATGACGTCAAGCATCCCGTGTTGCTCAGTTCGAAGCATCATCTATGCAAGTTGATATTCCGCTTATATCATATCATGTTTATGCATTCAGGTCCCCAGCTTCTCTTGGCAAGTACAAGGCATAAGTATTGGGCTATACGTGGACGAGATTTGGCCAAAAGTACAGTTCACAAATGCGTCAAATGCTCTCGATTCAGTGGCAAAACTGTACAGCCAGTGATGGGTAGTTTACCTAAGGAACGTGTTGAGTTGGAATACCCCTTTTTAGAGACTGGTGTCGATTACGCTGGGCCAATTATGATCTCCAACCGCAAAGGTAGAGGTAGTTCATTAATGAAGTCATACATTTGCGTATTTGTGTGTCTTGCAACTAAAGCAGTGCACCTTGAACTTGTCACAGATTTAACGAAAGAAGCTTACATTGCAGCCTTAAGCAGATTCATTGCAACGCCGGGGTAAACCTCAGACAATATTTTCTGACAATTCGACCACATTCCAAGGTACTTGCAACGAATTTTCTAGAATTCTCAGTCAATCTTTTACAACAGATGCATCAGAGGGCATCAAATTCTCATTCATTCCTGCGTACGCGCCACACTTCGGTGGATTGTGGGAGTCCGCTGTTAAATCAGTTAAACACCATCTTCGGAGGGTTCTTGATCAAACGCATATGACATACGAAGAGATGTCTACTCTGCTGACTCAGATTGAGGCAATTTTAAATTCAAGGCCTCTTACTCCACTTTCAGATGATCCAAATGACCTCTATCCTTTAACTCCTGCCCACTTCCTCATAGGACGGTCTATTAATTTTGCGCCTCACCCGCAGATCACAACATCCAGGATTACATCTCTTCAACGATGGAAACGAGTTGAGTTTCTCAAACAGCAGTTTTGGAATCGCTTCTCTAACGAGTATATTTTCTGGCTCCAGCAGAAAGCAAAGTGGCATACGTCTGCAGGAGAACTCAAGGAGGGTGTTCTCGTTATTGTCAAGGACAGGACTTTGCCACCCCTCCTTTGGCAGCTTGGTAGAGTCATCGCTGTCATCCCCGGAACTGACGGCGTAGCGCGCGTTGCGGACATCAGGACGAGGAAAGGCGTCATCCGCAGGGCCTTCAACAATATCTGCCCGCTCCCTGTGGGCAAGGATTGAAGACCAGGACTTCAAGGGCGGCAGCATGTTGCGAAACGTTTAAAAATTATTTAAATTTTTAACCCTTGTTCTTAGCTAACAATAATATTTTAATTCAATCTATTTTATTAATTCATTTAAAAATCATTTTATCTTTTTTATTGTAAATTATTATATTGCATATTTTTTAAGTAAAATAATCAGCAAATGTATTAAATATTAAATGTCGAGTCACAGTAAGTATTTTAGCCTTGGCAACATTATGTAGTCAAAACGGTAGCTTTTTAAAAATACCTATCACAATTGTCATTCTTACCTATTATTCACGGCAACGGCTCGAACTTAACTTTTCTGTACACTTTTCTATTTTTGGAATTATACCAGTTAAAGTTCACAGTCCACTTTTTAATTCCACCACCATCGAAGATCCAGTTCCTGTATTACTCAAGGGAGTAGCGGATTTTATTCAATGACAAAGTGTTATTATTAAAACAATGTTGGTTTTCAACAAAGTGAACTATTTGGTCATGATTAAAATTTACAGCTTATTTATGGAAAGTCGAAATCTTATAAATTTATGAAATTTAAATAACTCGAAAGCTACAAATATTTTTCATTAACGGCAACACCTTTGTTTACAATTTTTCCGTGAGAATAAAAATCAGACTTTAGAAGAGGTAGTGGCAACCTTAAAAGAACAAGAGCGGGAGTCCTTAACTTTAATTAGTAAATGGGGTTGTGATGGGTCGCAACAGACCCAATTTAAACAGAAAATAGGTAGTGGTGACTCAGATGCGAACATTTTTCAAAGTTGTTTTGTGCCGTTGCAGTTGGTTTGCGGTGATGACAAAAAAGTTGTATGGGAAAATATGACGCCCTCTTCGCCACGATTCTGTCGTCCGATTAGGTTCAGGTTTGTCAAGGAAAGTAATGACGTAACTGAAGAAGAAATTAGTTATATTAATGAAGGCATAAGCTCCCTAATACCGACCGAAATAGACCATTATACGGAAAAAAATACGTCATAAAACACAAGTTTGTGATGACAATGGTGGACGGAAAAGTCTGCAATGCAGCCACGGGTACTAAGTCTACGAGCAGGTGCTACATTTGCGGAGCAACCTCGAAGGACTTTAATAAATTAGATTTCACAAGAGATGTTAATTTTGAGGCAATTGAATTCGGCATATCCGTTTTGCATGCACGAATTCGTATATTTGAGTCCATCCTTCATTTGGCATATAAATTGCCGGTCAAGAAATATAGGGAAAGGAAGACCAAAGAAGAAAAAGAGTTAGAAGGTGACCGAAAAAAATACATACAAGATAGGTTTTGCGAGGAAACAGGTCTAATAGTGGACAAGCCCAAGTCTAATGTTGGAAATACGAATGATGGTAATACCAGCAGGAGGTTTTTCGAGAACCCGACCTTGGCTTCTGAAATCACGGGGATTGATTACGAGCTTATATACAGGCTAAAGGTCATATTGGAAACGATTTCAAGTGGGCACAAAATAGATCCAGTAAAATATCAAGAATACGCCTCAGAAACTGCTCGTCTCTATGTAAAAAAATATAACTGGCACCCCATGACCCCAACCCTTCATAAAGTGCTGATACATGGTGCCGTAATAATAGAAAAAGCGTTACTGCCAATAGGGCAACTTTCCGAGGAGGCAGCTGAGGCTCGCAATAAGCATTTTAGGTCATATCGACAAGACTTCGCCAGAAAATTTTCACGAGAAAACTGCAACCAAGATGTTTTCAATCGTCTGCTTCTTAGTTCCGATCCTTTGCTAAGCAGCATGCGAGAGTGAAAAAAAGGTAAGCTGAGACATTCCTGCCTGAAACCCTGGCAATGTTCGTTTCGGCGAACCCTAATATTTTTGAATCTTCATCAGAATGTGATGATGATAAATGAAGATGTGAACGGATTCCTATATATTGAGGTATTGATATCTACATGTTACAGAAGTAAATAAATGGCTTTGTACTTGCGAAAAAAAATTTTTTTTTTCATTTTTGTACGTCAATATTTAAAATAATGCCTAAAAGTTTGTAATACATGAAATATATTTTTAAAAACATTTTTGTTATTTTATTTAACACAGTTAGATTCCAATTTAACACAAAAATAATTTTGTCCCGCTAGAATTCGCAAATACCTGTATGTGCGGTGGGTAACAGATGTCTCAGTGGCTACAACTTACAAGCAGACACCACGAGTGTGGGTACATTATGGTTATATTAATAAAATATATAACGAGGGGTTCGAGCCAGCGGGGTCTGTAGAAACGGGGACACCAGCTTCGCCGACGTCACCGCTTCCACCAACAGTGTCACTCATTGCAAATAAAGAAGCCACATCCAAGTACTACTAGTTTTATTTCACAGAACTTACGAAATACACTTATCACTAATCACAGCAAAGCTTAACTAAACCTCTTTTTGCTTGTCCAGTCCTCCCTCAAGGAGGACTGGACAAGCAAAAAGAGGGCTACTCCCCAGTGCCATCGGTTTTTATAATCTCAAGACAAGATGGCGCTGGGCAGTGACACTACTTTGTCAAAACATTACTTTAAACCACAATTATTTGAACATTAGCAGATTTTAGTAACTAATTAACCTAGTAAATTCACAAATGATTTATAGCGTTGATTAATCATTGAATTAAGTTTACTTTGAATTGTAGTTAAAACATTCGGTCGGTTTACGATACCGCCAAATGCTCCAACGATTAAACAAGTTCGAATTAGTTTTTAATTTGAATTTAAACCCAGAACTAACAACTAATCATTTGTTATTTACAAAACGAGACTGGAATACGTGGAATTTTTATATATCCAGGTTATCTTTGAGCCTACAACTATTTATTTCTATAATAGCGTTATTGTTTTGTTGATTCGATTCTCTCTATAGTTCTGTTCCCGTTGGTTGTTGTGTAATTTAAACAGAGCTTCACCATTTATGACCCATATCTACAGGACATAAACAAAACAGGAATCTACAGGAGATAAACAAAAACCTGAAATGATAACATTATATAACTCAACAAAAGCTGGTGTTGATGTGGTTGATGAGCTGAGTGTAAGTTACAATGTTTCTCGCAACAGTAAAAGATGGCCTATGACTTTATTTTATGGTGTCCTGAACATGGCAGCTATCAACGCCTACATTATCTATCGAAAAAATCTAAATGTGACGATCAAAAGAACCGAATTCATTCGTAATTTGGGCTTGACAATGATATATGAACACTTGAATATCAGAAAATTGAAAAAAAATATTCCAACCTACATCCGACAGCGAATAGAAAAACAAATGGGCGAGCCTTCAACAAGTCAGGTCAATGTACCTGGACGCTATGTCAGATGCCAGGACTGTCCAAACAAGAAGGACAGAAAAACCAAATATTCCTGTAAAGCTTGCAGCAAGCCCATATGTATGGAGCATGCTAATTTCATGTGCGGAAATTGTTATGATGTCGATGGCAGCGATTAATCTTAATTTACAATAAAAAAAATATTGTTATGGCTTTTTAACGAGAGGATCTCATTATCTATTAGTTAAAAGTTGATTTTTATTCTAAATACTGTTTATTTTGTTTTTTTGTTGATTTTTGTAAACCTCTAAAATTTTGTTCCTATAATTACATAGCATAAGGTAAACTCGAATAAATAAAGATAATTTCATGATTAAAATTTGAGTTTGATTTAAATCCATTAAATAATCCATTATTAAACAATATACATCACAAAAAAATAAATGAAATTAATTAAAACTATTTCACGGTATATTACATTTCGGGCATGTCATACCCTGCCTCATGCTTGATGTAACTTTTTTTCACATTATGCCCGCCGGGTTAAATTGGCTGCGGAGAATGCTACTTGCACATACCTTGAAAAATGCCTTATCACATCCGATACCAACTGTGCCTCAGGTATAGCATAACTCAACATTTTAGCTCGACCGACTATCTTAAGGAAATGCACCAGCATTGTGGGCGTTTGTTGTTTATCAAACGTGCCGTGTACAATTGTCCTTCGTAGCTCATTTTGTTCATGGATACCCCAATAGGTTTGCAAAAAATCCGCTCTAAAATCATCAACACTTGTCCACCGGTTCCTGTAAATTCTTGCCCAATCTCGAGCATCTCCCTCTAGACATTCTTGAAAACACTCTGTAAAAACCAAAGATTAGCGCACTCGCAGTGGAAGTGTGTGTGGCCGTTTCGGTTAAATTAGACTGAGTCAGGCGGAGTTGCCTAGTTGTTGCCGACAAATACCTGGCAAGGTTTGGACAAGTTATTCCTTGCATAAAAGAGACTCTGAGAAGTCCAACCCGGCTCCTTTTCTTTGGTTTAGTACATCAATGGCTCGTACCTCATCCAGTGGGCGAGCTGAAAATGCCAAGTCAGTTAGTCTAGGTCTTATATCTGGGGAGAGCAGCCCTTGACGCTCTGTATAAGTGTAGGATTTGGGATTAGTCTTAATTTCGGCAAATTTGGCTCGCTCAGTACCGGAGCTCGCTTGAGGATTTTAACTTAAAGATCTTCTATGGTCTTGGTTAAAAACTAGTAGTTATCCATTAATGTAGCATGTTCACTACCAGTAGTATTAGGATGTAGTCTTAGCTGAAACCTAGGCAGTGTTGTAAGAGCTGTTCGCATTTAGACTAATTAGTTCAGGCTCTCCAAACCACACTAGTCCGAAGAGTACCATGGGTTACGAGTCGTCGCAACGTAGACGGTTCTTCCCTAGAAGATCACGTGTTTGGCCAAATCTATAGCAGGATACTGTCCATTGTGACGGAACGTAGCCTCGTCAACATATTAAAAAATAATTTACAGTTCATTCAGAATTTGAAACTTCAGTTGCAATCTTCAGTTACGGGTTTCAGAGCTGGAAAAATTGTAAGGATTACCAGTTCAACCAACCGAACTGAAGCTCCTAAGAAATGCAGAGTAATGGATAAAATCCTAACATTGCTCAAACAATTACGTTAGGCGTTTGGATAAACATTATATTAGGAAAAGATATGGAAGATTTGCAATCTTACCTAGTATAATTATCCATGGACGTTGGTGACGAAAGCACTCAAGGTAGGGTATATTTACAACCATGGCACTTATAAATATAACGTAGGACAGTTGCAGATTATTCCAATACTTAATTAATTTTCTTCGCCACGTGAACGTAAACAAGGAATGAAATCGAAACTGACCGAATGTATTTGAAGTGATGTCACAAATACAATCGCGTAAGTTATGGTTTAGGGAAAATTATCGGAATTAAGATAATGTTTTAATTTAGATTAATTATATTATATAGATTAGAAAATTAAGAGAAAATTATTGATGAGTTTATGAAAGTGATTTGTGATAGCTAAATTAATAATATTATTTGCGGGTTCGAATGGGAAAACTTAGTTAATACAGAACTGATTGTCTATGGCAAAGATAAGTAATCGAAAGTACCCGTAGATAAGATTCCTAAGGAATAGACCTTTTGCTCTTAGACATAAGGTTGATTTTGGGCAAACCGTAAATTATTGGCGCCTTTTTATGGACCAATCACAAAGCGTCCCAATGATATGCATATGTGTGCAGTACTTTTGGACTGTTGGATTATCGAAAAATGTTGCCAATTACTGGAGGAGCAAATTGGATTGGAGAATAATTGTATGATTAGATAATAAAATAGGTAGACTATAATTAAGCTTTCTAGTAATTAGAAAAGGACATTAAAAGGATAATTTGTTTATGTGTTATTATACGCCAGGACAACAGGTATTTTAGCATAAATGGGAGATAATCGGGAATTTATGTTTGAATAATTGGGAACACCACTTACGGAACAGGCGGATATATGGACTACCCTCGAAATAAAATTCCTCAAATCAAACAAAGGAATAGGCAGTATGTCTTTAGCCATAAGGGCGATATTCAGCCAAATGAGAAAGTGGCGTGATCTTGCTTCTTCCAATCAGAGGATGTCCCGGAACTATGAATGTGTGAAATTTACCCTGATGAAGAATCGTGCATAATGAGACTGAGATATCGAAGGATGGACATAAGGTTGAAAATCATGTACATACGAAAAACCGGGAGAAACGTCTATAAAACCCGATGTAACCAGTATTTCAGGGTTCAGTCTCGCCTCGGCGACACTGAAACCAACCAGCCCTGGAGGCTGCCATCAATAATCGTCGAAACTAGACCTTTGCGAAAGCGGTACTAACTGTACGGGCTATGTCTAGTGTTAGGAAATAACTGAACCTTTGCGAAAATCTTTCGAGATTATGTTCAGTTATTAGTCAGATTAGGGAACTCTTCAATTATTCTCATTTGCGGCTTGCCGACGCGGAAGCTATGCCCAAATCTAGTCAGATTTTAGGCACATTTTAGTCACATCTTAGTCGAGGGTTTATGACCAAATTGGGGAAGGTCTACGTCCATTATTTAGTCCAGGCTGGGCCTACGCGGAAGCTATGCCCAAATTTAGTCAGATTTTAGGCAGATTTTAGTCATAGTTTAGTCACATTTCAGTCAACAGGTCCTATGTTCGTTAAGTTAGTCCAGGCCTACCTACAAAAGGGTTATGTTTTAAATAGGGAAGATTTATGTCCATTTTCAGAAGTTCTGTCTTGCATACAAGGGGTTCTTGTCAAAAATTTAGGGGAGACCTACGTTTAATCTAGGCCGACAGTCGGTAAGAATCCTGCGATCATAGTTTGAACCATAATATGAAACTTAAATTCACGTTACAGCGGAGGGAATAGTCAATTGTCAACGGCGGGGCAGCGGGGCAGCAGGGAGGACGCCCTCGGCTTGCCCGTGCTCTACGGCGTGCACCTGGTCCTAGATTGAAGATAACAAAGACAAACGAGCAACGGCGCCACGGTGGGCTGGCTGGCGGTGAACGTGCAGACCACGGCGGTGGCGTGTTCCTGTCCTTACAGCGGAGGGAATCGTGACTATCGGCGGCCGTGCGGGTCGGCGGCGGGCGCGTTGTCCTGGGGCAAGACCCGGTTCCTGTTCGTAGAGGTTTGAAGACATCGAGGGGTAAGTGTTTTATTTTATCACTGGTAGGGCTATTCGTGTGGGGGTTGCTTTGTTTTGGGAGGTTGTATATGAATCTGAAAGTCATAGGCCTGTCTAGTCCTAGAATTGTCTAAAGTCTACTAAAGTTATTATCATATTAAATGCATTTTGAGTCAAAGATAGCAACAATTTCGGTTGAGACGTCAAGCGAAATTGTTAGCATATTTTTTGATCGAGCATAGGCAGGCAAATTTGAAGTGCTTTTTATAATAATGTACATTTTTGCAAGGGTTTTATTTTGGTTGATTTTTCTTTCTTGTGTGTTATTTGGATATTTTGTTTTGTGCGGAATATTTCGACATTTGCGTTAAACTATAATTTTGGTTTATGAATAATGTGTGATACTTAAATATTTGTGCGAACACACGGATGTGTGTTAATTCGTCATTAAGTGAATGCGATTGGGTGCTTACCCTCAAATTCGTACGGAATATCTTGACCATTGCGTTGAGCTATAATTTTGTTTTATGAATTATGAGTTTATGAGTTTCGTACACGTATGAATAGAATTAAGTCGGGTTTTACGTTTTACCTCACGGTTTTACATAGTTGTAAGCGTGCGTTTAATTGATGCGTAAACTACCATTTGTTTATGAATAATGAGTTTATGAGTACGGTTAGATTTAAGTCAGGTGGTACGTTATCGTATCGTGGTGTGAATGTGCGGTGTCTCATGAATTTTATAAGTGTTCATTTATCTGAACATACATATTTTCTGCTGCGTATTTGCGTGTGCAATCATACCCTCAATCTTTACTATACTGAGTTATGTATGCAACTTACTTCCTAGGAAGTTTTATCTACGAATCGTTAAGAGTACGAATTGAAACATATTCAAAACACCGAGACCTTTTGTTGGTTTCACCGAGATTTATTTATTTTAATTATTATGCATTTATGTGTTGTGAATGTGATGAGACGAATCTATTGTCGGATACTTGCATGTAATTTATTGGGTTGGTTTTGTTACTTATTGCATTTCTATGAGTGGATGCTTTTATATTTTATGATGATAAACCCGTGTTCAGGCAATTTTTACCCGATGTTTATTCATGTTTACATAAACGTTACACACTCAGTCACACATACTTGCACATTAATTTAGTATAGGGTAAGTTAGCAGCTGATAGTCATAAATTTATTTATTACTTATAGACAACTTCAAGCATTCTTTTGGGAACCGAGTAGGTAGTAAATTGATCTTAAAGAGGGGGGGGAAAATGAGGTCAATTTAATAGGTGAATAGGGGGTGTATAGTTAGCAATAGATATATCATTACTATATGATATTAGGTAGGTGCCGTGGTAATCGGGGGGAGACGGTTTGTCTGCCATATTGCCGTAATGTGACAGGGGAGCGGTCTCTGCCTCCGGACTGACTGTACTTACGAGATAGGCTAGTAGTTCTGGGGATAGGTTTCAGAATTGTACTCATGCAGGCAGGAGTCCTGTCGGCAAGGTTGCAGTTCCTTAGGGGTTACTGATAGTGGAGGTAATTGTCAATAGTGTTGGTCCGTAGTTTATATAGCTCATCCTGGTATAGTCCCGCCGTTTGTGGACCCATGGGTAACTCAGGCTGACGTGAGTGTCTACTGTATCTCCCCCTAATGGCAGTGGGACTGTAAGGAACCCAGTATCGTAGCTGAGTCTTCATCGGCGGCGCGGTACTCATTTGACTAGCGGCGGATCGCCTGGCCTCTTTTCGAAGAGTTGAGCCTCGCTTCGGCGAGAAGATCCAAAACGTAGTTGACCCTATTTATATTCGAGCTTAGTTCGCGATTTGTTTGGCCCTTTGCTATTAGTGATCCATGGGTATCTTATAGGGGGAGCTTAGTCCTAAGGATCATACCGACCAGAGTTGAGTTGTAATATTACCATTTCTTATATCGTCACGCCACATTATTATGCAATCCCGGGGGGGTCAGGGTCCATATCCCCGCAAATGTCAGTGGGAGACATGCAGGTTACGACCGGTGTCTGTTGAGTATGTGATTTTGAACTCTTTAGCGTGAGTGCTTTGGGAGCTGTATTATAATTGGCTTAGGGAGAGTTTACTCTCAATTACATAACAAGTTTGAACACTTGATACACCACTCTTATTCGTCAATAAGAACCAGCTCTGGGAGGACCCTTGGTAGCTATTCGAGTAGGGATTTAGGTACACTGGTTTAATCCTAGGTTCCCACATACCGACTTTTAAGACATTAAAGTCACACTTAATACATATCACATTATGATTTAGGCTTTATTGACTGCTTACTTTTGATTTGTTCTTTATCATATTATGAAATAGGGTTGACTGACTGACGTATTAGTATAGCTAGGCCAAGATACTTGACCGTTATAGGGTTACTGACATCCTGCCTTTGACAAGACTACTAGACTGAATACTATGACTAGACCCTCTACATACAGTGACTGTAATGGTAGGTTAACTGACCGGTGGATGGTTATTTTGCGACGTTTTTTACCATTCGCAAAGCCCTACCTTACAAAACGTTGGTAGTTTCATGAATTGTGAAGATTGAGCAAATTCCATAAAATAATCCATCTTTCACAATTCTTCTTGCCAGGTATTAGAGCAGAATCAGTCTATAAATAAGCCTGTATCTTAGCTTATGTTGTCCTGCATGTGGGGAGCTGGGACTGACATATGCTATAGATACAGCACCTTAGTTATAACACTACGTTATAACCTCCCTATTTGTTGTCCTCTCAGTAATATTGGCATCTGAGCCGATACAAGAATTTCCCATAAATGTTATATGCCTCCAGGCATTTTTGTGGAGGGGGCTCATCGTCTTTGGCCGGAGCTACTGGTGATAGCGGGGATAGGAGCGTCACCCTTGCCACAACCCTAATACCTTTTTTATACTATAATATCAACGACTATAATCATACAAAAGACTACTTCGATTGACAGACAATTTTGTATAGAATGACTCATGACTGTTACTTTCCCGCCTCTCTAGAACCTTCTGTATAGTCTAGAATATAGAACTCTAACATGATATCATCTCTTATTAACATTACGCCTTTCTTACATAAGATAATAAAAAAGTTAGCTAATGTATTTTATATCCACCATACTTACATTTCCTTCAATCAAGTCAAATATTCCTGCGGAGTCCCTGTCTTATCGAAAAGAGTTCTGGGTTATATACACCACGACGAAGGGTCCTACCAATACTAGAACGATCACGCCATGGCCAAAGACAAGCTTTGATTAATATTTTAGGTATAGCATATCAACCATTCGGTAATAAGTATTATAGGAATAGTTCAGTATTAACAGCCTTCAGTACTTACACTAGATTCAGAGGAAATTACCAGTAGTTTCAGATTCTTTAGATTTTCATTCAGTACTAAATTTCAGTGGTATAGTTTCAGCTACAAAGTCCATCGTCATGTAATTTCAGTAGGGCAGATTTTCTAAGGCGGACTTCTTGGGTGGGATAGAAGATGTAGAGTAGCGAGAGTAGTATTTAGGTAGGATAGCGAATTATTACAATATGTGATGCCGTGATACCAGGATTAGTTAAAAGCTAGTTTAATCAGAAAAGTTACATTTATTATCATAAGCTTGTCTGTAGTAACCCAACAATGGGTTACAATTTGTTGTCGTTAATGGATAGAAAGACGGGGGGCCGCAGGGATTTATTGACTAAATTATGTGTATTTCAAAGTCTTCATTAATAATTAAACCAAAATTTAGTCATGAGCACAGGGCAGGTATCATTTCTATTAAAATAACTGCATAACTGTTTATTACCAAGCAGGAACAACATTATTATCCTTTTGCCAATACTTCATTATCATGTATTATCTTTTCACTCCACTATTAATCTGAAACAATAGAATAATTTATTTTTTATTAATTTCATTTTCAATTAAAACCACAGAATTATTTTTAGAAATTTACAGAGTTTTATCTTACTAAACAGGTGGTTACCTTAAACCATGATCATAGTTTATAGTTAGGAAATAATCAGAAAATCATTTCTTAAAAATACCATCAATAATTATTTGTTTTAAGACTCAAGTGAGAAATTGAGAAATTAATATTAATATAAATAATAAAGCAGAAACCTGCAACTTAATTATTAATCAGGGACTATACCAACCTTGTTTTATCAGTATTCATCACTGTAGAACGAAAAATCCATGTTTGGAAATTTTCTCCGGAGACTCTCAGAAGACAAATTATGATTTCTAATCGAATTGTATTCTGAGATGTAGTTATGTTGTAGTAGACTCATCATCAAGCTGGGCTAGTTATGATTAGTAGATAATAAAATCCACAAATAGGTTCCCAAGCACTTTGCAACTCTTATCTTTGCTTCATGAAGGAGGTGGAGGAGGGGTCAAGGCCGACGGTCACCGACATCACTTAATCATTAGAAAAGTTTGGGTTTGCTTGGTGATCCCAACCGGGCACTGCAACTCTTCGTGTACAATGATAGTTGAAAGCCAGATTTCAAACTATTTTTCAAATTAAGGGACATGTTTTCATAATTAAAGAAACCACTTTCATAGGTTATGTTTCCAAAAAATATTATCATGGTTTGCAGTAATGTAAAGCTTGCCGTTTGTACACTAACATAATTAACTCGCAAAACAGTTCATTGTTGTGCATTTTCACACTCCAATATGCTTAAAATTTTAACTTTCTTATACACTCACTAGGTTATATTTGCTTTGTATTATTTGATTCATTGTTTAGCATTTACAAATTGATACCGGAAACCTGTTAGGATACATGCCCAATCCTTATTTATCACACTTGAGAAAAACCCAGGTAGCGTTACGTATTTTTACTACACAATAGTCAGGCAATTACAAGGAAAATAGGTTATGGCTAGACATGTGTAGGTAGTGCGCGTGGTATCACAAATGGGATATCACTCGAACGCGTGATGTTGCATTACGCATCACTCCGAGAAATCAAGCATCGCTCCAAACATCACTCTAAATAACATTGCCCGAGCGCGAGTGAGAGCGAGGACCGAGTGAAGCGCGCGTAATAGTTTCAAAAGACGCCCTAGACTCCACAGAACAAGCGCTGCGTAATGTAGGTTATAGCTGTGATATTGCTATCTCGCGCGCGCCCGCGCTGCTGCGTATCGTCATCGACTATGTTCGGGTGATGTTTGGAGTGATGTGGTGTCTCGGTGTGATATTACGTTTTCGGAAAAGTGATGTGATATAGCATTACTTTTTGAAGCGCTGTTTCGCGCATGTCTAGTTATGGCACTTGTGACAAATTTAACACTCCCGACGCGTTGTCATAAATTAGGAGGGTTTGGCTTTCTAAGAAAACATCGCTGTAGCAATGAATGACTTTGATAGCGATAGTGATGAGAAACGTCATGTCAGTGTCATCACAATAGGGTACTTTCCTGACAGATCAAATCAGTCATTTTTTTATGAATTATCAAAACGCTCGGATAGTATGAAGTTTCTATGAGAAAAAGCATAATGACGTCATTGTGCTCAAACATCAAATAATCTCCTCATTTATAGCTTTTTGGTCTTTTAAAAATCGTATAAAACGTTAAATAGGTGAATTTTAGTTGATTTTTGCAAATTTTCGAAAGCAGATTTCAAGGTTAGCGTGAAGTAATAAATTACTTGTTGATTACAGTACATTATTGACTACAGGCAAGTACCCTATTAGAATGTCATCCGGCCGCGTGATGGCATTATACGTCGTTCAGTAGCGAGAAATATAAGCTTAGTTTGAGTAACAAACTATATCTCGTGCGGTACAAAAATAGATTGTATTTATTCCATTCGTGACACATAATTATAAAGATATATTTGGCACTATTAGGGCATTTATGTTGAGAAAGTTCGTAATGATGAAATATTAGGTTAGCTGTAATTATGTCCACCGTACAGGAACATATAGGTAGTCGATTAATTATATTACGGGAATTTCTTAACGTAATAGTATTTCTTGTGCATCCTTCCTTTATGACATAACTATAGCTACTTTCATAAAACATAAGTAAATTATTGATAGCTTTAATTGTCCAGTAGTAATTTTATAATACAATACTTACCTTTATGACAAAAAAAAAAAATTACAAACAGCATACAGAACGCAAAATTTTATTTAAATCGGAGCCTAGTAAAATCGTGATATTACATTTTTGAATATGAAGTGACATTACTAAAATTGCAGTCAGTACATCCCTAGGTAAGGTGACAGGTTATAGTCATAGAAAGGTTTAGGTCAAAAGTGAAAATTATGTATTAAGCAGAGAAAGGGTTGATAATTGTTTGAGATATGTCATCATACTTCAAACAATTTTGTAAACTTTCATGTCATTTAGCCATAAATTATTATGTTAGAAATTAACAATTATAGCAAAAACTTGTTTATTCGAGCCTGCAGAAGTATTTTTCCTGCCTACATAGTGTCTGTCACCACTATTAAAGAGAGCAGATAATTAGACAGATTACAAACTGCATTGTTTAGGATTAATAATGGTTATACGGATATTCCTAGGAAATAAAATCACGCTGAGGTACTTTATTATCAGTAGGGCGTTTGTATAAATAACTTTGGTCAGAACACTGAAATTTATTGCTTGAATTCCACATTCAGATAGTTAATACAAAGTAGTAAAACATCAAAAGAATTAGATAGTATATAAAATTTTGTTGATTAGTAACTCTCGGGTAATGATTACAGCTTACACTTTTATCACAAGTTCACCTTACAAGCAAATTTTATGCCATATAATCAGTTAGTGGATTCAGTTTTTCCTCACCGAATTATTATAGTCTGGTTCATTAATTACATCAAAGTATGACTACACAAATGATGGGTGGTCCAAAGGAAAGAAACATACTTATATACACTTAATTGTCTTAACCGAATTAACTAAAATAAACTTTCTAGTGGCATTCTACAGATGTGAATCATAGGCACAACTTATTAACCAAACATTGATTATGATGGATGTAGTGCAGTACAGCGTATGACACATATAAAACCGGAATTATAAAGGTATTGAATATTAAGATACAGCACTAAAGGATTTTAATTATGTTTATTTTTTCGTAGCATTGAATGATATTAGGTGTGGCGTTAAAATAAGGTTTCGATTAGTAGGCTGGAAGCTGTAGAATATCTTGACTAGTCCTGGTAATGGCTCTGAAGTTCAACAGTCTGGAGGCCCGGGGGCCGTCTGTAATAATAATTAAAATGGGTGCCCTTTATTTGGCGTAGTTTTGTTTGTCCGAGTGTATTGGAAGCCCGAATTTTATTTCGCATAATTTTTCTCTAGCTTTAACGGAAAATATTTTGCAAAATCTTTTACATCAGCCATTTAGAACATATTAGGTTAGGTTAGGTTTCTTTTATAGTTATTCTGAAAAGTCAATATTATCTGTAAAATAACAATTATGCGTAAATGGTATTCGGGCAGATAGAACATTCGGACGGATAAAATTGTGCCATAAATGGGTGACCCAATTAAAATAATTGAAATGGTTAAATAAGGAGCTTTATATAGGTAAACTTTGACCTAGACGCGCACAAATTAAAACTTTGGAAAGAGATATGGACAGGGAAATTATTCTCTACATTACCATAAATAATTAAAACTATAAACAATGTAATAACAACAAAAGTACAAATACCTACGTAAATTATCAGAGGCAAGGTCAATGAGAAAGGCAAGCCTGAACAGCGTCCTGGGTCATATTAAGAGACCCGTCATCTAGCGACTGAATGCGTTAATCGTCTGAAAGATAAGGGAAAATCACATTACATATAGGTAGTAGTATCATTAAAATGTCTTTATTGCATCTATTTCTGTGACACAGTTGGTGGTTACTAACACTAATTCATTATTAACAGGTTTATAAAAGTAAATATCTGCATTACAATGGCTATACAGGTCTTTATCTTAAGCCTATAATTTATTATTTTATTATTATTTTGCATTCCACTATAAATTAAGGGGAATCCTATTATAACTACATTTATTCCATATTTAAGAAGTAAAGGTAGACGGTGGTGTGTTAGCTTCATTCTCTACACACACTACTGGTACAAGCTAATGCAAAATAATGAGCATTAGTCATTTATCAAAGTAGTTGGTGGAATAATGCATAGGCATTATTATACTTATAGACTGAATTAGGATTAGCAGACAGGAGAAATAATACTTACAAACATGCTATTCAGCAAACCGGGTCCGACATCTGGCATAGCTTTTTAACCATTTATTTTGTTTAGATTCCATTTACTCATGTTCCGATTATTAAATCGACATAATATATAATAAGCAACGTTATGAGAATTACTTTTAAGGAGGCACAAAGAATTCGAGCAACGTTGGAAACCTGTAATGATACAAAATTACATGTTAAAATCAGTAGGAAATATTTTATTATTACGCCACATTTAAACGTGGGTAATAAATATAAAACAGCTTAGAATTTCAGTGCCGTAGAATCCTTTGGTGGTCCAACATTTATTTTATTGTATCACCTATATTATTTGCCTACTAGAAGTAGTTTACTAAATTATCCCTTCATTGTAAGTCCTCTTAAGATATGTCCTTTGCTTCCTGTGAAAGATTTTAACGATGATTACAAAGTCAGTCTGCTGGTGTAGTTTCATGTACAAATATAGAAAATAGGCATTACACACATACTTACTCTTTTATACGTCATAGTCAATTCATCCACTAATTACTATAATATACCACGAATCCATTGGTAAAAAGTTAGTTATATTCTTCTTGTGGAATATTATGAACATTTTCAAAAGAGCTAACAGACAGCCGACTACTAGAGATGTCAAATGGAACTATGGAACCGCGGCTGAGTAAAGCGACAGAATTAGATATCACACGCAGGTAGCGAACTTTAACACTGGTATTATCCTATCAAATTTGGTCGGATTAATCCATTACCATAGAGAATAAACGTAAAGGTGTTTACACACTTGAACGCATGGAATTTTGCATACTTTATGGCTTTTTATCCAACTTAAGAAAATGAAAATAATTACGATCACGTATTATCGTAAAGGTCTTTTGAATGCAAATCATTTTAGATTTATTACTTTTAGGTAGATTAGAACTATCGAGGTTTAGTTTAGTCTTATACGTAGTTTAATTGTATCAGTTTAGGATAAATTTTAAGTCATTCTACGTTTTCTATGATCTTGTTATTCTTTGAATTGCCAATTAAATATATATATTTCACGTTTTAGATTTTAACATTTATGACAGGTTAAAAACGAATCACAATTACAAAATTATGGCACTAAAAATCCATATTCAGCGTTTTTTTTTATGTCGTTTTATTTTTATCATTACTACTCAGAAAAAATGTTCAAAATCAATGATTGGAATTGACTTTTTTTATGAAACCGAAAAACAGTCCCGAGATAAGTATTATCAAAGTTGTCACGATTTGTTGTTTCGTTATAACAAATAATCGTCGGACAATAGAGATTGTCAAGTCGCGTGGTTGAAACGTTTAAATAATTTAAGGATTTTCGGAAATAATCAAAGCATTAGGAATATTTCACATTGTATCCAATATCGGAACAGGAAGTCGGATACAACTCATACATTTTAAGTACCTGGCTAGAATCGTATCGGGGGTCGGAACCAATATCAGGTCGGGGCATGTGAGATCCCTCTAGCCATTGACAAAATATATTTTGATTGTCTGTGAATATTAATAGTTACCATATTTGAAAAAAATTGGGACCCTAAGTGTTGCCATATATTACGGTAAAAATTTATAAGCTGAGATTAAGGGAAAATTAATAACCGACCAAATCGGGTGTCACTCGTGGGCAATAAGTTTAGCATCATGATTGAATTTGACATTTTGCCAGGTTGGCCAACTTTGAATTAATAATAAACTTTAAATTGTACTCACAGAGTCCACCATTTGACACCTTATGATTGTATAGAAGAAGTGTTTTTGAACGCACCTAGAGTTTAGCCGGAGTTGCCAATGTAATGTAGTTTGAGCTGAATAGGATATTTTGGTAGTAACATTTTCATATGGCAATATGACAGAACAATTTTAAGAGTTAACAGTTATACTTATGATGAGATTGACGAATTAATCGGAATTTGACATATTTTGAGACGGTTTGTTGGCAAAATTTACTTGCGAAACCATTGAGATAGTAATTAATTAATATGGACTAGATACTATTAGAATAATTTTATAGAACGGTGTTAAGTATTCACATAGATATCTCACAGTCTGTTTGGCTAAATTTAAATGACGCAAGCAACACTGAAAGATAATTGTCATTGTCAGATGTAACCGCTAAAAAAATATTATGTGGTTTGAATCATGTTTGCAAAGAAACATAAAAATTTTATCAGTAAAATTAATGGTGATTATAGTTTTGTGTTAGGAGGGTGGTCAAGTTGAAAAGTGAGAACCAGAGTGATGAGTTCATTTTCGTGAATATGAAGTTAGTAATAACAATCCGATCCGACTCGAAAATATAACACCCTAAAGGTTAGTATAATTTTGTCATAATCATACATTCTGATAAATAGACTGTTGATAAGTGTTTAACGGATTGACACAAGCGCGTTGAGTGAGTGTGGTCGATTTTTAGGTTATATTCCTCCAAAGTATAACTCCCATTGTGTGTAACTATTTACTGGTGGTGGTTTATTAACTAATTGTCGGTAAGTTTTTTACAAAGTAGTTGAACACATTATTTCACTTGGCCCGCGAGCTAAGTAAAATAATGGAGGGTGGAGAGAAAGAAAAGCCCCCGGATCCCGGTGGCGGCGACAATCAAGGGAACTCAATGGACACTTCAGGCACACAAGAGTCTATTAGTAGAAAACGGCTCCGCGAGTCCCTGGAATTGTCGCCGTCAGATTCCATTGCGACAGAACCAAAGGAGAAAAGAACGATGACAGATACCGACTCCACCTCTGCGCCTAACAATTTACTGTACAAACACCCGTGCCTAGACGAAGTACGCAAATACAGTTCCGAAGACTGTGGCCCATTCATTGTACATGTCTCCCGTGACGGGGATTCTACTAATTCTGGGGTTTCACTCCAACCTATTAAAGTGGGCCTCATTTTGGCGAAAGAGTCTGTCAACAACATTAAAAAGGACGGAATTAAATCCCTTGGTAGAAACCGCGTCTCGGTTGAATTTAAATCTGCTTCCGCAGCCAACAGCTTTATAGAAAACCCTTGTCTAGCAAGAAATAAACTATCGGCTACAATCCCCTCATATCAAGTCTCTCGCATGGGCTTGGTTCGCGGCGTCCCTGTGGACTGGTCTATGGAAGAATTTGTGACAGCAACAGAAAGAAAGGAAGGCGTTGGGAGAATCCTGAAAGCCCGTCGCCTTCAGAGAAAAATTGTTAAAGAAGGGGGTCCGGCATCATGGGTCCCAACTCAAGCTGTAGTAGCCACATTCGAAGGACAAACTTTGCCTTCAAGGGTATATGCATATTATACCTCATTAACTGTCGAAGTGTACCTGCTCCCTACAATCCAGTGCCGCAAGTGCCTGCGGTTTGGCCATATCCAGACCCAGTGCCGTTCTGATGCCCGCTGCTACAAATGCACAAAAAATCACCCCGGCGAATCCTGCAATATTGCACAGGAACATGTCAACTGTCTATATTGCTCAGGCCGTCATTTTGCAACAGACCAACGCTGCCCTGAATTCTGCCGTCAGAAAGCTATAAAAAAAACAATGTCTGAACACAGCATCTCGTATCAAGAGGCTATGCTCAGGCATCCAGCAGTCCGGAGACCATATGCAGACGTGGCCAAGGTCATGTTCGCCCCTGTTTCAGAAGTCCCATGGCAATCTCCCCTTCCACGTTCCCCTCCCTCTCCCTCCCAATCTCAAACTTCAACAACCTACCGCCAAGCCATGACTCGCAAACCGCGCGACAGGGTCCCCCTGTCACCCAGTTACGATCGCCTCGCGCACCAAGCCATCGTTGCTTCTCCCTCTTCCCAGGTCCCAAATGGTTACGCTCTCTCTTCCCAGCAACCTACAGTCCAGACCCCTAACGACGATATGATGGAACTCCTCATCAAACTACTCACGAACATAATCGCCAAATGGAGCGATTGCCTACCGCCCGACGTTGCTCCCCTTATGGTGACCCTAGCTGAAAAACTGTCTTTCTCCAATGGCTCCCCCGGCCAACTTTTTACTTTGGAATAGTCGAAGCATTATTCCAAAGAAACCCGAGCTCATAAATCTAATCAATAACTACTCTGTCTCCGTAGTGGCCGTCTCGGAGACGTGGCTGAGTCCTGGATCCCGTTTTAGGATCCCGGGCTTTTCTTGTCTCCGGGACGACCGTGCTGACGGTCACGCAGGTTGTGCCTTATTGATTAGTAGAAGATACTCTTTTTCCCAAATTCCTCTCCCCCCTCATTCCCAGGACATTAACGCAGTTGCGGCTAAGGTCATGGGAATAAATTTTATCTGTGTCTATATTCCCCATCCAAACTTAAATTTGATCCCTGATCTTTCCACCATACTTTTCTCTGTCCCTCCTCCTCTTCTTATTTTAGGCGACTTTAATTGCCATAACATCTCCTGGGGTTCATCGCACAGCGACATATTCTCAGGCTTCCTCATCGACCTATTTGACGACATCAATACCGTTGTCATGAACGATGGCACCCCCACTCGTAGAGTATACCCCGGACAAGACCCCAGATCCATTCTGGACCTTGTTGTAAGCTCTCCTAATCTTTCATGCTTACTTTCCCACCGTATCCTGAGGCAATCATTTGGCAGTGATCATTTTCCTATCATCATTTCTAACCCATCTTCCATCCTCCCTTCACCCGCCCTTGAGCCCCTCCTGAAGTATAGACTAGAAAAAGCAGATTGGCCCAGTTTCTCTCTGTACGTAGAAAAAACACTGAAGGATCTTGATCCTAATCTAATAAACCCATTCCAATCTTTTTCCCAGCTTAAGTCAATTTTGCTGGAAGCAGCAGACAAAAACATTCCCAGCAAAAAGCCCTATAACTCCAAAATCCGTTCCCCTCCTTGGTGGACCGCCGAATGCACGGCAGCAGTCAAAGAAAGAAATGATGCAGAGCGCTCCTTTAATGAGTCCGGTCTTACTGAAGATTTTATTGCTTTTAACAAAATTTCGGCCCGCACCAAACGCCTTCTCAATAGAACTAAAAAGAAGGGATGGAAGGGATTCTGTGAAAGCTTGAATCCCAGGACCCCGCCATCGCTGGTGTGGAAAAGTATTAAAAGATTTAGAGGATCATTTAACCCAGACTGCACTTCTCTCTCTGACTGCTCCAATTGGTTGCCAGAATTTATCAACAAAATGGCCCCCCCACTCGCCCCTCTAGAATCCTGCATAAACCCATCCCTTCCCAACGTCCCCCTTGGGCCCTTTGACGTTCCCTTTTCCTATGCAGAATTACAACTTGTTCTAGATGGATTGCGTAATAGCTCTCCGGGGGAAGATGGAATCCCATACTGCTTTATTAGCAAACTGTGTCCATCCTCTAAAAACTACATTTTGAACTTGCTTAATTCTTGCTATATGTCCGGAGAGGTTCCTGACGAATGGAGGTCCCAAATTATTATTCCTATCCTCAAACCTGGAAAGGACCCCCATGACGCAGCTTCATATCGCCCAATCGCCCTCTCTGCAACAATGAGCAAAATACTTGAGCATTTAGTCAAAAATAGGCTCGAATGGTTTGTGGAGAGCAGAAGCATCCTCGCTGACACTCAGTTTGGATTTAGAAAAGGAAAGAGTACCATGGACAGCCTAAGCATACTCACCTCTGACATTAGAATAGCTCTGTCAAAAAAGCAGCATCTGGTTGGTTGCTTCTTAGATATTTCTGCTGCATATGACAATGTCCAACTTCCTCTGCTCAGAGCAAAAATGCTTCAGCTGAGCATACCCGCAAGGATGGTACAAATTGTCTGCAGGCTGTTTATGGGTAGAACTATCAAAATCCGTGCCGGTGGCTTGCTCCTCCCTCCTCTTACACTTTGGCAAGGCCTCCCTCAGGGTTCTGTCCTCAGTCCTCTCTTATATAATATATATACTTATGATATTGAGCAAACTGTTTCTCCCTTCTGTAATATCCTTCAATATGCGGATGACTTGGTGTTATATGTTTCGTCCAAATCTATAGATGAAGCAGAGGTAAAACTTAATGAGGGCCTTAGCTACCTCAACGACTGGCTGGATGAACATGGTCTCTCTCTTGCTCCATCCAAAAGCTGCTGTGTCACATTCACACGCAGTAGAGCCATTCCTCCTCCAGTGGTTGAGTGCGAAGGTGAACCCATCCCAAGCAAGGAGTCTGTGAAGTTCCTTGGTGTCATCCTTGACGCCAAAATGACTGGAATCCCTCACTTGGACTACATTGTTGGGAAATGCGAGAGGGGAGTCAACGTTCTCCGTGCCCTTTCTGGGGTTTGGTGGGGTGCCCACCCATACTGCCAAAAACTAGTATATAACGCAGTTATCCGTAGCCAGATGGACTATGGGTCCATAGTGTGGGAACCCTGCAACAAAGTGGCTCTTAAAAAATTAGACCTCATACAAGCTAAGTGCCATAGGATCATTTTGGGTGCCATGAAGTCCTCACCCAAGAATGCTATGCAGGTAGAGTGCGTGGATCCCCCTCTCGCCCTACGTAGGCAATATTTAGCTGACAGATATATATTTAAGGCTTGTTCTATCTCTAACCACCCGCTAATCCCTCGCCTGGAGGTTCTATCCCAAGAAATTGCCGTAAGCCCATACTGGGCTCATAAAGAGTCACCAAGGAATATAAAAAGTTTCATAAATTTAAGAAACCTTCCTGCCCCCATCTTTGCTTCTAACAAAAACCCCATATTTGACATAGCTTTCGATTCTCTCACTTACTCCCCTAACGTAATCTTAGATTTTGGCATTTTTAAAGATGACCCAGCGGCCAACTCAAAATTTCATAAAAAACTAGAGAAATGGCGTGATTACCTCCCCATTTTCACCGATGCATCAAAGTTGGAAGCTGATGGATGTGTTGGAGCGGCGGTATGGATTCCCAAATTTCACGTGCTGTTATCTCACAAGTGCCCTCCTCACTCATCTGTCTTTACCGGTGAATCTGTGGCTATACTGGAAGCAATATCTTACGTAGAATCCCACAACATCCCCAAAGTGATTTTATTCTCAGATGCCAAAAGTTGCCTGCAATCAATTGTGGGCAACCAATTCAAAATGAAAACAAAATTCCCGGTTATACTACAAATTAAAGATTTGTTAAATAAATGCGATAAAAAAGGCCTTCAAATTACACTCGTCTGGATCCCAGGTCACTGCGGCATTGAAGGGAATGAGCAAGCAGACACTTGGGCTAAAGCAGCTATTGAAACT
The DNA here is from genome assembly GCA_947034925.1 of Eudemis profundana. Taxonomy (NCBI): domain Eukaryota; kingdom Metazoa; phylum Arthropoda; class Insecta; order Lepidoptera; family Tortricidae; genus Eudemis; species Eudemis profundana. Next base: position 17,038,958 of record OX344815.1, read on the forward strand.
GGCTCTCAGACAAACAACATCTATGCGTCTGACTTAATGATGCTTGCTCGTTCCAATGTAACAAACACCTGGCAGGAACTGTGGAACTCTTCCAGGCTCCTAAAAGGTCGACACTTTGGTAACATTCAACCTGTCATCCCACGAAAACCTTGGTTCTTCCGTTTTAGGTCAACTCATAAATGGGTTACTTCCACTATTTGCAGACTTCGACTAGGACACGTGTGCACTCCGGTGTTTTTAGCCAAAATAAGGGTGCGGGATAACTCTTTGTGTGAATGCGGTCTGGACGAAGGTACTCTGGAACACATATTTTTCAATTGCAGTAAAAACAACTGTTCAATGTATGATCTTCTTCCTAAAACTATTCCGCGACCTACCAATTTTCTCTCACTGCTTACCTCTATGGATGCTCCGTTCATTGCGCTTCTTATTAAGTACATCCAAACTAATAATATAAAACTGTAATGCTCAATACTCTCTGTTGTCTTATATATATATTTTATATTCTCTCATACTTCCTCCTTCCTCTGTTTGCACGCCTAACTTTCTTTCTCCCACTTCCTTAACTCTCTCTATAACTGTACAATTGTCCTTTTTGTTTGTGCCGTCCATAACAGGTGTTATTATTTGTTCTAGGATCCCTCAACACATCCTTCACAAAAACCAAAATTTATTTATGACGGATCACTCTCCTCTCGTGTGAAATGTCTACACGTCGACATTGGCAAAATACCCTTTGCTAAACCAGCAAGGAGTGAAAGCCATTAGTAGGGAAGAAAAAAAAAAAAAAAAAAAAAAATAGACTGTTGAAAATTAGGTAGAAACATCGCGTCCATAGGTTACATTCAATAAAAGATGCGGTCTTATCTGGAATAAATGTTATAATGATTGATAAGAGATTTGACAATAGTTGTCAATTAATATCAGATCTAGTTGATATAAACATTTTACCATCCAGTTAAACGTTTTACAATTAAAATAGTAGATTTACACACTAATTTTGTCGAGGAACCTTTTATGTTTTTAAGTTTCCTCTGCGAAACATTCCGGAATATCAATAAATACAGTACCTATAAATGTTTGTGTCATTATAACATTTTTATTCTACATATGATGACATTGCATAGAGGTAACTAAAATAAACATCTTTTATACGGACCACTTTTCCCTAAAATCAATATTTACCGAGATATTGAAATTCAAAGACCGAGCGAGCCTGAGCAAATTTTAAACTTAGAAAATTTTTGGTTTTTTTTTTTTTTTGTAGTATAACCCTCTACTATTGTCACTAAATCTTATAAAACATGATAAAATAAGCATGTTTTATTATATAAACTTTTTCCCTCAGATTAGTATTTACTGATATATTGGGGTCAAAAGGTTATTAAATTTATATGGCCCTAGAACTTAGAAAATTTTGAAGGTAAATTTTGATGTCAACATAACCTTACATTTTTGCTAAAGAATCTTATAAAACATGATAAAATAAGCATGTTTTATTACATAAACTTATTCCCTCAGATTAGTATTTAATGAGATATTGGGGTTCAAACGTTATGAAATTTATATGAATTTGAGACTTAGAAAATTTTTGAGGGTAAATTTTGATGTCTATATAACCCTACATTTTTGTTGAAGAATCTTATAGGACATGATAAAATAAGCATGTTTTGTTATATAAACTTTCTTTCTCCGGTCAATAATTATGAGAGTAGAGGTGGTTCAAAATTACAAACATCCGAGGACATTTAAATTCTACTTTCTCTTCCTATAATTTAGGCTAGTCGTTTGCTTAGTCACAAATATAGAAGCATACAGGGTATGAGTACAAAGTAGGCTGTTAGAAGTGAATTTTGCCTTCAAGTATGACGGGTGGATTTTAAATAATGTCATCTCGCTCATAGGTCAAACCCACATTTACACCTGTAGGAGCTCCTTTAATGAAGATCAATAGATATGAATAAGAAAGATATATACCATCATGGGATATCTTGATGAAGTTCTTAATTTATTATCGCAGGTAGCAGCTAGTAGCGTTCGAGTATTTATCTCAAACACCCACAACAATGTACGCAATCACATAAATATTTATAGTAGGCTAGACAAATTATCGTTAAAAACTAATACAACTCGCTCCGTCCAGTAACGGGTACTAGGGCTATCTTAGGTAACCCGTTAATTTGTAGATGGCGCTGGCGTTGAAATAGATCGCGCGTTTTCAAGTACAACCCAGAAATACCAATTTGAAAATTCAAGTATTATGTTGTTTAATCTCATAAACCATTAAATGGCGGCAACATCAAGATAGATCTCATTATCGTTTGTTTAACCTGGAATACGTAAATAAGGTTTAAGTAATTTTGTTCTATATCAAATCTCAACCGGCGACTTCATATGAGTGCAAATTAATTTCAGTAGCTCAGGTTAGTACAGAGCCATATTTAAGAAGCCTTAGGAGAATAACTAGTTAGCCAATCGAAGTTAGTACCTAGTAGAGGTATCAACTGGTCTTGTTGGCCTAGGGTAGCTCAGGGCTAGGGCCTTGATTGTTATTAAAATTGTTAATGTAGTTTTAGGGTTCAGTCGTAATGAAGTCCTTTGGTCACTCGTTCTCTACACCAGGGTTCCTGCCGTTGCGGTATACACTATGATGTTACCTGTTAGAATGTTATAGTAGGGAAGTTTTCACCCATCATCATCACCATTAACCTTTAAGGGCGCTTCATTTTTCTTTTTCCGTATAAGGGTAGTTAAACTGTTACAAAATGAAAACAAAAATAGGACATTAATCGTTAGCAGAGGGAAAAAAAAAAGTGATTAGGGTATTTATGATATTAATAACTCAATAACTACCAATGAATATTTTCCATATTCTAGACTGCTAGTCATTTATAAGTTATTCAAATCAAGGCCATGCCTATACTTTTATGATTATTTCATAGTATAACTTTTGGAAGTTTATTATCTTTTGAATTTCGCTGCATTTTATGACCTACATAATTGCTTAATTAATTTGATGCTATTCCATGAAATGGAACAAAGTAAACGGATATGTACTATTTTAAGATAAGTTAAAGAAGAAGTAATCCATGTTAAACCTTGAGCGATTAATAGGGGTTTTAAAAGGGTATTCATTAATTTCCATTTTACAATGTAGACATTATATATTATAAATTTATTGATATACAGAATGACTCAGAATAGTGCAAATATAGGGGTTAATAATCATAACTATGGAATTAAAATTAAAGGTTCCAATTTGGAAAAAAGTTTTACTTTTATCATGAGTGGTGGTGGCATTATAACTCTATCATTATAGTTTTAAAGTCTAGAGAGAGGAACCGGTATTATGTATCTTTTAAGGTATATCATAACATACAAAGGTATGATAGATATATTTTTTTATTTCAGGCTAAGGACAGTCTGTGCTGGAAAAAAAATTATGAATCATTTTTAATTTTTTTTTTAGTTTTACTGGTAATACCTTGTTTGGTTGTATGAAATAAAAGTAATAAGGGCCCGATGAAAGATAGATGGTGTGAACTTTATTAATGAGATGGTGAGTAAGGAAGAGTGTGTGGCTAGCTGTTAGAGAATAAAAGGGGGGAGGGGACACCCGGGTTTTGATATGGGATGAATGTCTATGTGGTGTATGTTATGTGGTGTATGATAGTGATGAGACAGTGAAGATTGCATTTGGTTAAATGGGTTTCTTCAACCGGACAAGGCCTTGCTGTTTAACTATTATTATAAGATAAGATTTTTATTTATTCAAGAGGAACTATTATTCTACGTTAGAGCCGAAGGCGACTGCGCATAATAGTTGGGGCCGGCTGTGACGGAACGTAGCCTCGTCAACATATTAAAAAATAATTTACAGTTCATTCAGAATTTGAAACTTCAGTTGCAATCTTCAGTTACGGGTTTCAGAGCTGGAAAAATTGTAAGGATTACCAGTTCAACCAACCGAACTGAAGCTCCTAAGAAATGCAGAGTAATGGATAAAATCCTAACATTGCTCAAACAATTACGTTAGGCGTTTGGATAAACATTATATTAGGAAAAGATATGGAAGATTTGCAATCTTACCTAGTATAATTATCCATGGACGTTGGTGACGAAAGCACTCAAGGTAGGGTATATTTACAACCATGGCACTTATAAATATAACGTAGGACAGTTGCAGATTATTCCAATACTTAATTAATTTTCTTCGCCACGTGAACGTAAACAAGGAATGAAATCGAAACTGACCGAATGTATTTGAAGTGATGTCACAAATACAATCGCGTAAGTTATGGTTTAGGGAAAATTATCGGAATTAAGATAATGTTTTAATTTAGATTAATTATATTATATAGATTAGAAAATTAAGAGAAAATTATTGATGAGTTTATGAAAGTGATTTGTGATAGCTAAATTAATAATATTATTTGCGGGTTCGAATGGGAAAACTTAGTTAATACAGAACTGATTGTCTATGGCAAAGATAAGTAATCGAAAGTACCCGTAGATAAGATTCCTAAGGAATAGACCTTTTGCTCTTAGACATAAGGTTGATTTTGGGCAAACCGTAAAATATTGGCGCCTTTTTATGGACCAATCACAAAGCGTCCCAATGATATGCATATGTGTGCAGTACTTTTGGACTGTTGGATTATCGAAAAATGTTGCCAATTACTGGAGGAGCAAATTGGATTGGAGAATAATTGTATGATTAGATAATAAAATAGGTAGACTATAATTAAGCTTTCTAGTAATTAGAAAAGGACATTAAAAGGATAATTTGTTTATGTGTTATTATACGCCAGGACAACAGGTATTTTAGCATAAATGGGAGATAATCGGGAATTTATGTTTGAATAATTGGGAACACCACTTACGGAACAGGCGGATATATGGACTACCCTCGAAATAAAATTCCTCAAATCAAACAAAGGAATAGGCAGTATGTCTTTAGCCATAAGGGCGATATTCAGCCAAATGAGAAAGTGGCGTGATCTTGCTTCTTCCAATCAGAGGATGTCCCGGAACTATGAATGTGTGAAATTTACCCTGATGAAGAATCGTGCATAATGAGACTGAGATATCGAAGGATGGACATAAGGTTGAAAATCATGTACATACGAAAAACCGGGAGAAACGTCTATAAAACCCGATGTAACCAGTATTTCAGGGTTCAGTCTCGCCTCGGCGACACTGAAACCAACCAGCCCTGGAGGCTGCCATCAATAATCGTCGAAACTAGACCTTTGCGAAAGCGGTACTAACTGTACGGGCTATGTCTAGTGTTAGGAAATAACTGAACCTTTGCGAAAATCTTTCGAGATTATGTTCAGTTATTAGTCAGATTAGGGAACTCTTCAATTATTCTCATTTGCGGCTTGCCGACGCGGAAGCTATGCCCAAATCTAGTCAGATTTTAGGCACATTTTAGTCACATCTTAGTCGAGGGTTTATGACCAAATTGGGGAAGGTCTACGTCCATTATTTAGTCCAGGCTGGGCCTACGCGGAAGCTATGCCCAAATTTAGTCAGATTTTAGGCAGATTTTAGTCATAGTTTAGTCACATTTCAGTCAACAGGTCCTATGTTCGTTAAGTTAGTCCAGGCCTACCTACAAAAGGGTTATGTTTTAAATAGGGAAGATTTATGTCCATTTTCAGAAGTTCTGTCTTGCATACAAGGGGTTCTTGTCAAAAATTTAGGGGAGACCTACGTTTAATCTAGGCCGACAGTCGGTAAGAATCCTGCGATCATAGTTTGAACCATAATATGAAACTTAAATTCACGTTACAGCGGAGGGAATAGTCAATTGTCAACGGCGGGGCAGCGGGGCAGCAGGGAGGACGCCCTCGGCTTGCCCGTGCTCTACGGCGTGCACCTGGTCCTAGATTGAAGATAACAAAGACAAACGAGCAACGGCGCCACGGTGGGCTGGCTGGCGGTGAACGTGCAGACCACGGCGGTGGCGTGTTCCTGTCCTTACAGCGGAGGGAATCGTGACTATCGGCGGCCGTGCGGGTCGGCGGCGGGCGCGTTGTCCTGGGGCAAGACCCGGTTCCTGTTCGTAGAGGTTTGAAGACATCGAGGGGTAAGTGTTTTATTTTATCACTGGTAGGGCTATTCGTGTGGGGGTTGCTTTGTTTTGGGAGGTTGTATATGAATCTGAAAGTCATAGGCCTGTCTAGTCCTAGAATTGTCTAAAGTCTACTAAAGTTATTATCATATTAAATGCATTTTGAGTCAAAGATAGCAACAATTTCGGTTGAGACGTCAAGCGAAATTGTTAGCATATTTTTTGATCGAGCATAGGCAGGCAAATTTGAAGTGCTTTTTATAATAATGTACATTTTTGCAAGGGTTTTATTTTGGTTGATTTTTCTTTCTTGTGTGTTATTTGGATATTTTGTTTTGTGCGGAATATTTCGACATTTGCGTTAAACTATAATTTTGGTTTATGAATAATGTGTGATACTTAAATATTTGTGCGAACACACGGATGTGTGTTAATTCGTCATTAAGTGAATGCGATTGGGTGCTTACCCTCAAATTCGTACGGAATATCTTGACCATTGCGTTGAGCTATAATTTTGTTTTATGAATTATGAGTTTATGAGTTTCGTACACGTATGAATAGAATTAAGTCGGGTTTTACGTTTTACCTCACGGTTTTACATAGTTGTAAGCGTGCGTTTAATTGATGCGTAAACTACCATTTGTTTATGAATAATGAGTTTATGAGTACGGTTAGATTTAAGTCAGGTGGTACGTTATCGTATCGTGGTGTGAATGTGCGGTGTCTCATGAATTTTATAAGTGTTCATTTATCTGAACATACATATTTTCTGCTGCGTATTTGCGTGTGCAATCATACCCTCAATCTTTACTATACTGAGTTATGTATGCAACTTACTTCCTAGGAAGTTTTATCTACGAATCGTTAAGAGTACGAATTGAAACATATTCAAAACACCGAGACCTTTTGTTGGTTTCACCGAGATTTATTTATTTTAATTATTATGCATTTATGTGTTGTGAATGTGATGAGACGAATCTATTGTCGGATACTTGCATGTAATTTATTGGGTTGGTTTTGTTACTTATTGCATTTCTATGAGTGGATGCTTTTATATTTTATGATGATAAACCCGTGTTCAGGCAATTTTTACCCGATGTTTATTCATGTTTACATAAACGTTACACACTCAGTCACACATACTTGCACATTAATTTAGTATAGGGTAAGTTAGCAGCTGATAGTCATAAATTTATTTATTACTTATAGACAACTTCAAGCATTCTTTTGGGAACCGAGTAGGTAGTAAATTGATCTTAAAGAGGGGGGGGAAAATGAGGTCAATTTAATAGGTGAATAGGGGGTGTATAGTTAGCAATAGATATATCATTACTATATGATATTAGGTAGGTGCCGTGGTAATCGGGGGGAGACGGTTTGTCTGCCATATTGCCGTAATGTGACAGGGGAGCGGTCTCTGCCTCCGGACTGACTGTACTTACGAGATAGGCTAGTAGTTCTGGGGATAGGTTTCAGAATTGTACTCATGCAGGCAGGAGTCCTGTCGGCAAGGTTGCAGTTCCTTAGGGGTTACTGATAGTGGAGGTAATTGTCAATAGTGTTGGTCCGTAGTTTATATAGCTCATCCTGGTATAGTCCCGCCGTTTGTGGACCCATGGGTAACTCAGGCTGACGTGAGTGTCTACTGTATCTCCCCCTAATGGCAGTGGGACTGTAAGGAACCCAGTATCGTAGCTGAGTCTTCATCGGCGGCGCGGTACTCATTTGACTAGCGGCGGATCGCCTGGCCTCTTTTCGAAGAGTTGAGCCTCGCTTCGGCGAGAAGATCCAAAACGTAGTTGACCCTATTTATATTCGAGCTTAGTTCGCGATTTGTTTGGCCCTTTGCTATTAGTGATCCATGGGTATCTTATAGGGGGAGCTTAGTCCTAAGGATCATACCGACCAGAGTTGAGTTGTAATATTACCATTTCTTATATCGTCACGCCACATTATTATGCAATCCCGGGGGGGTCAGGGTCCATATCCCCGCAAATGTCAGTGGGAGACATGCAGGTTACGACCGGTGTCTGTTGAGTATGTGATTTTGAACTCTTTAGCGTGAGTGCTTTGGGAGCTGTATTATAATTGGCTTAGGGAGAGTTTACTCTCAATTACATAACAAGTTTGAACACTTGATACACCACTCTTATTCGTCAATAAGAACCAGCTCTGGGAGGACCCTTGGTAGCTATTCGAGTAGGGATTTAGGTACACTGGTTTAATCCTAGGTTCCCACATACCGACTTTTAAGACATTAAAGTCACACTTAATACATATCACATTATGATTTAGGCTTTATTGACTGCTTACTTTTGATTTGTTCTTTATCATATTATGAAATAGGGTTGACTGACTGACGTATTAGTATAGCTAGGCCAAGATACTTGACCGTTATAGGGTTACTGACATCCTGCCTTTGACAAGACTACTAGACTGAATACTATGACTAGACCCTCTACATACAGTGACTGTAATGGTAGGTTAACTGACCGGTGGATGGTTATTTTGCGACGTTTTTTACCATTCGCAAAGCCCTACCTTACAAAACGTTGGTAGTTTCATGAATTGTGAAGATTGAGCAAATTCCATAAAATAATCCATCTTTCACAATTCTTCTTGCCAGGTATTAGAGCAGAATCAGTCTATAAATAAGCCTGTATCTTAGCTTATGTTGTCCTGCATGTGGGGAGCTGGGACTGACATATGCTATAGATACAGCACCTTAGTTATAACACTACGTTATAACCTCCCTATTTGTTGTCCTCTCAGTAATATTGGCATCTGAGCCGATACAAGAATTTCCCATAAATGTTATATGCCTCCAGGCATTTTTGTGGAGGGGGCTCATCGTCTTTGGCCGGAGCTACTGGTGATAGCGGGGATAGGAGCGTCACCCTTGCCACAACCCTAATACCTTTTTTATACTATAATATCAACGACTATAATCATACAAAAGACTACTTCGATTGACAGACAATTTTGTATAGAATGACTCATGACTGTTACTTTCCCGCCTCTCTAGAACCTTCTGTATAGTCTAGAATATAGAACTCTAACATGATATCATCTCTTATTAACATTACGCCTTTCTTACATAAGATAATAAAAAAGTTAGCTAATGTATTTTATATCCACCATACTTACATTTCCTTCAATCAAGTCAAATATTCCTGCGGAGTCCCTGTCTTATCGAAAAGAGTTCTGGGTTATATACACCACGACGAAGGGTCCTACCAATACTAGAACGATCACGCCATGGCCAAAGACAAGCTTTGATTAATATTTTAGGTATAGCATATCAACCATTCGGTAATAAGTATTATAGGAATAGTTCAGTATTAACAGCCTTCAGTACTTACACTAGATTCAGAGGAAATTACCAGTAGTTTCAGATTCTTTAGATTTTCATTCAGTACTAAATTTCAGTGGTATAGTTTCAGCTACAAAGTCCATCGTCATGTAATTTCAGTAGGGCAGATTTTCTAAGGCGGACTTCTTGGGTGGGATAGAAGATGTAGAGTAGCGAGAGTAGTATTTAGGTAGGATAGCGAATTATTACACCATTAGCATAGGGTTCACTGTAGACTTATAGATTTACGATTCATTATAGTTAGGCTGTCACAATACTGTGTATTCATAATAGGTACTAAGAATCAAGCCGACGGCCGCCGTTTTCGAGGTAATAATCGCAGTGCGTAGCCATGCCAGCATGCGCGAGTTTATACTCTTGCCTTAAAAATCGCGATGTTTTAAATACCGCGGAAATTGATATGATATTAGATAATGGAGATTCCGTCTACCTCCAAGTGCGGCCACCGGTGCTCTTCCAGCGTATTTATTAGTAGACGAATTACCTTCTAGGATCCAAGTAGGGAATCATTTGGTCCAGATCACCACCGACTGGATAAAAACTGGTCGATATCCAAATTATCAAAACATGACCGCGGAATTAAATAATCTCGAAGGGCATTTGCAGAACGACGTATTTAATGCTGGCTGACCATTCTGACGCGATTCATAGTTATATTTTTACAGGACTCGCTAAAGCTATTTCTTTTTGGCGCCACAACAATGAATATTACTACTTCAATAGTCACGAAGTAGATGAATTTAATAGATGCCCGCTTGATAGGCGGGCTACTCTATTAGCACGATTATTTCATTGTCCGAGTATCAAAGCTCTTGCGAAATTGTTGTTCTCAACAACAACAACCTCTAACGAGCAGCTCTATGAAATTAATAGAATCACTCTGATTTCTTCAGAAGTGATGCTGCCTCGCGAACCAAAAGTAATTCTGGAGAGGATTCCGATACCAGAGTCGAGTGAGGACACCGCCGTCATCCCCACTTCGGACTCAAAATTGACGTGTCTAAAACCGGTTGTAGTTTTAGATAAATTACCGATTTCAGAATTGTCAGCAAAAGATATCGCGCAATTCTCACCAGATTTAAAACTGTCGTACTTAAAACCCACCATTGTTTTGGAACCTTTGCCTGACACTCCAGTGGTGGACACTAAAAATGCATCAGAAAAATCGCGAGGACGACCCAAAAATGTAAAAAGGGGAGTGAAAGCTACAAGCATTAATGCAAAAAAACAATACGCGGAAAACCACCCGGAAGTGAATAGGGAAGCCGCGAAAACTTACTACGAGAAAAATCGAAGCGCTAAAAACGCCGCAGTAACCCGATATTCTCAAGCAAACCCATAAATAAATAGAGACGCTGTAAACCGTTACTCGCAACAGAACCCAGAAGTTCATAGGGCCGCATCGCAACGGTATAACGAGAATAGTAGTAGATACGTCGACGTCAATTTACGTAGTTCCACTAAACTCATAGGTCAACGATCTGATGACGATTTAAACCCCATCAACATCTACTCTTTGAAGAAAACTTCACTGTTTTCTCCAGATACTTACAGATGTATTCACTGTAAAGCTCCTCTTTTTGAAGACGAAAAGAACCGTGCTGGTGTTGTGGGGGTAATGGTAGTTACAAGGTTCAAGATTTCCCACCTCTTACGGAGGAGTTCTATAACCATCCCTCTTTTCTTGAAAAGTCACGAGCCTATAACAATATGTTTGCGTTTAGTGCCCTAGGAACCACACACGGCTTCCAACATCCCGACACGGGCATTAGTTTTGTTAAAGTTCAGTCAGGGGCGTGTTTACCACCATCACCACCAGTGTACCATCGCGTTTTTGACTTGAGTTATACCGAGTCAACAAACCCGATCGGTCTCTATATCGAAGATAGTAGTGAGCGTGAAAGACTCGCTGCTGATCAAAATCTTCACAGAGAGGTTATACGATCAATTTCACACTTCATGCATGAAGTTAATCCCTATATTGACTGTTTCAAACAGTTGAGTCGTGTTAATACAAATTAACATAGGCTTTTATAATTCATATTTAATTATTCATGTTTCACTATATTTGAGACGCATAACGCCATCTAGCAGCGATATCTGTTAATAAGTCAAATGATCGACCAATTGGAAGCTAACATCATTCAGATTTACATACATTCTTGTTCACCTAATGTCAATCAAATCATTCATGCATTCATGTGAGTTCATTCCCGACAGCGAAAAGAAATGGTTGTCGCGTGTCGTGTCGCTCGATAGCGTCGGTACGCCATTTTGTCTTTACAATACTAATTGTGTATTAGTTAAAATAAACGCGTGTGAAAAGGTTTCGCGAAGTTTAACTTGAGGGAATTCCAAGGGCGGGTCCTCACACACAGCATCACGGTCAGGTGCATCAGTTCGTCGTAAGACGTGGTGGCCCATCCAGGTCGCTTCAGTGGGACGCTAGGCGACAAACTCCAGCGGGAGGCCGGAGTCTTTAACTTCATACAACGGGCGCGGCTCGGAGAGCGGCGCGTCATCATCACAATAACCTAGGCACCCCAAGACGGGGATTATCCTTCATTCCGTTGGCAGGCCACGGAGGGAATAACGTAATTTATCCAACATTTTATGGTATCCCAGGAGCGGATTACTTCAACATTTTTAGAGGCCCATGAGAGGGCATTTTCTCGTACAAGTCGCGAAACCTCTGAGCAAGCCCATTTAATTTTTGACTCAAACACGTCGCGTCAACGGGATGGTAATATTTTAGGAGAATGGGTAATGAAATAGCTGCCGTAATTAGTACTGAGAACGAGCGTTTTATCCCTCGATGTATCGCGATTTGGAAAATTGGAGGTAGCAAACCGCACACTGTGGATATCATGCATCCACTGTACGAGTCATTTCAGTACCCGTTACTATACCCACACGGAAACCCAGGGTGGCATCCGGGTAAATTAGACGCGAGCGGGAACGCAAAATTAACGCAAAACAAATACGTCAGATGCCTTTTGCTTTCCGAACCCCGTTTTGCGCAATTAGGTCGATTATCCGAAGAATGGTTAGTCGACATGCAGTGCAGGATTTTAGAAGAAAGATTGAGTTTCATTAACAGTTTGCAAACTGCACATAATGACGGCGACGGTCTGAGAATGGCCCCGCAACAAGAATTAATTGCAAATGCGGATGTCGCGGAACAAATTCGTAATGATGAGACGATACAAGGCGAAGGTGGTGTAGTTCCCGGTCGCATATACTTACAGAGTTCATTCACAGGCAGTGATCGGTATATGAAACATAAGTATTTGGACGCGATTGCTTTAGTAAATAGATTAGGCCCACCATCCTTTTTCCTCACAATGACGTGTAACCCAAAGTGGCCGGAAATTCAGGAGGCAACTCCTGAGGGACGCAACCCCTCTCCAGTCGTATGCTCGCGTGTATTAAATTAAAGCTTGCCGAACTTATGCGAGACCTTCGGTCTGGCGCATTCTTTGGAAAATGCGTATACATAATACATGTCATAGAATTTCAAAAACGAGGTCTTCCTCACGCTCATATAGCGTTCCGAGTGGAGGGTGGTGGTCCCGTACAGAATATCGACATTGATAGTTTTGTACGAGCAGATATACCGAGCCAGACAGAAGCAGGTGGTAGACTTCGCAAAGAGGTTCTGACTCACATGATTCACGGGCCCTGCAGAGTCAACCATCGCACAGATTTGCAATGCTGGGATAGTGAAAAAAAAAATGCACTCGTCATTTTCCTAAAAAGGAAACTAACGTAACGTTTTGTGACGAAAAAGGATTCACTCATTTAAAACGCGACAGCAAAAATGAAGCGACCATTAAATATCGCAATAGAGATGTCACAGTAAATGATTTATGGGTTGTACCCTATAATGCCGCCTTACTGCTAAAGTACGATTGTCACATGAATTTAGAAGCGACGTCTGCCCGGTCTATAATAAAATACCTATTTAAATACATTACAAAAGGCGTTGACGCAGCACGTGTTGCGTTAATCCCGGAGGAAATTCGAAACAATGAAATTGAAATATATGTAACTAAACGTTACATAGGATCGTGTGACGCGGAGTGGAGAGTTTTAGAATTTGACGTAACAGGCCGTGAACCTACAGTAAAACCACTCCCTGTTCATTTAGAAAATCAACACTCGGTCTTCTTTCGCCCGAGTTATGTAAATAATGCTGCGGAACGCTCGAGTTCCGATTTATTAACTTATTTTGCGCGACCGCCGGGCGAAGAATTTGATCGTTTAACATACATGGACTTTTACGAACAGTATATAGTTCACGCGAGCCGACCGTCGATAAAAACAGCGCAAATAAATGAACTGGCTAATGGTAAATACCTGACGCGTAGACAAAGGGGAGAAATAGTACCTCGCATGTTTTCGGTCGCTCCTAACCGTGGTGAACAATTTTATCTGCGTGTACTCTTGTCCGCGTATCCCTGCCGTAGTTATGGAGACCTCATCAGACTTGGAGGTGCCGATTGCACCACATTCCAAAATGCAGCAAAAGCTGTCGGAATGGCTGATGATGAATCCGAGTACCACAGAGCGATGCAGGAAGCTTCTACTTTTATGACTGCGGCGCGTTTACGCCACTTTTTTGTTATGTTAGCGGTGAACGGAATCCCAGTCGCGTCAATATGGGAAAACTTTAAGGATCAGCTCAGCGAAGATTTCTTTAAACGGTATCCAACAGATGTCGTCCGAGCACACGAGAATAGTCTCGTCATCATAGATAGGTTATTGCGCAAGCACGGTAGCAATCTGGTCGCTCAAGGTTTGCCCGAAGCATTCGACGATACTACGGAATTAGGTCGCGAACGTATCGAATACGATCGAGAACAACTGAACCGATTTGTCGAAGAATGGCTACCCAAATTATCGGCTGATCAGCAAGCGGCGTACGATTACGTCCATAATCTCTTGACCAGTAAAGAATTCCGCGAACAAAATAATCACGCAATCTTCATTGATGGTCCGGCGGGTACCGGTAAGACGTTACTATTAAATTTGATAACATCGCACGTGCGCGGCGATTTGAAAGGGATCGTTTTATGTACGGCTAGCTCGGGCATCGCCGCCCAAAATTATCCTAACGGTATGACGGCACACAGCATGTTCAAGTTCCCAATTGATCATTTCGATGATCTTGGGTACTGGAATGTCACCAACGGGTCTCAACGAGGAGAACTTATCCGAAACGCTGATGTCATTATTTATGACGAAGCTCCGATGGCACATAAATATTTGATTCACATGTTGGATCGATCCCTTAAGGATCTGATGAATTGTGAACAATTATTTGGTGGAAAACTTATAATATTTGCCGGTGATTTCCGCCAAATACCACCAGTAGTGACTAGCGCAAGAACTGAATCAGATGTTATAAATTGTTCTGTAAAATCATCACCCGTTTGGCAACAGTTGAGAACATACTCTCTAACCACATCTCAACGCCAAACGGACCCTGAATTTTTCTCAATTTTTACTGAAATTGGGATCCAATCAGTTAGAATCGGAAAAGACAAGAGTAGGAAGTAATAAACAAAATTTAATAGACTTATCTGACATTTCATATGTAACAACCGTAAACGAACAGATTGATTTTGTATTCCCATTCGCAGTCCTAGAAGAACCCGACATTTGCGCAGGTAGGGCGATTCTTTCAACCCACAACGCTGGCGTGAAAGAAATTAATAAAGCAATGTTAGATCGATTGCCAACTGAGCCAATGCATTTCTTCTCTGTCGACGAGACCGTTAGCGACCATTCCGACGAGCTGTTTTTAGGTACAGACGCACTGAATAGAATTCAGCCCAAAGGAATTCTGGAGCACGATTTAGTGCTAAAAAGTTAAAGTAGTCGCGGCCACACCTTGCCTCCTAACGGTCCGCAAACCAAATGATACCCAGGACCATTTAATCCCGCGCACACATTTCAAAGCCACGGTCGATCATGGCAGTCCAATTGAAATGACAAGGAGGCAATTTCCAGTACAGGTGTGTTACGCAATGTCAATTCACAAAAGTCAGGGCCAGACCAGCAATCGGGTAGGTATCGACTTGAGATCGGACTGTTTCACGCACGGACAGCTCAACGTCGCGTTAGGAAGAGCTCAAAGTAAAGACGATATCAAAATCTTAAACCACCCAGCGAGGATAGTTAATAATAGATCAATGGCAAATAATGTCGTATAAAATAGAACTTGCCGAACCGCAATTGTTATAAAATAGAACTTCCTCTAAAAGCATTGTAAAATTGTTCACCAATCTTAGAAGGTAATGTAAATGTAAATTTTTAATGTAAATATATTTAATTCCGATCACATAATCATGGTGACATGGCTATTGCCTGATTTTTTTTTATTATTTTATATACACATATATATTACACTAACGAGATATTAAAAAAGGGTCATTAGTCTATAACATGTATCATTTTATGATTTATGCATGAATGAAAATAATCACTAATGTTATTATGGTTTATTACAATGCGGCTTTATCTTTAAATTTACTATTGTAATTGTTGTACAACTGCACTTTCGGCATAGTTTTGTGGCCAGGAATATAATATCCGTTTAAATAATTCCTGGTAACGAATGAGATAGTCGCTTAGTAGTTTTATATTTTAGCTCCTATCTTTGGGTTACTAAGCCCCCTTAACCCCTTTAACTCAACCTACTCTGATTTATAACAGTGTCTCTTAATACTGCACTGACCTTATGGCAGTATCTCTTATACACTTGTAACTAAGTATAGTAATAAGCCTGGAGTCATTTATTTCTGTGTGACTGAGTAAAATAAATAGTTATTTAAACGTCTGTTCTTGGTATTATTCATCTCTCATCTTCGTACTTTCTATAACCTGATAGACCTCAACACGCCTATACCTTGTCTCGCTTCAAGGTGTTGGATTATATGTTAAGCGAGTGGCGCCCCTATTAGTATAAAGCTTTTAGTCTACCGATTCAGCAATTTGATCATTGTTGAGTGAGCTTGTGTCATGTACCAAGGGCGATGAGCCTGTTGCCCTGAGTTCTAACATTAAATAATAAAGTCTCATCTTGTAACATAGTCCGTGGCATATTTCTGAGCTTTATGAAAATTCTCAAACATACTTTTAATAATATATTGTTACATTTTAGCGGCCCATCGTGGGGTCTAAACAAACTTTAAAAAAATATTGCTACAAGACCTCTCAACAATGTGCTATAGAGGAAGTAGGCGCAAGGGGCAGTGACCAGCAGAGTGTAAAGAAGGAACTCGAAGTCATGACGCAGAAACTTGAGCAATTATGCGGCGAGGTTAGCAGCATTCGAGGTCGGCAAGGTTCGTCACAACATTTCAACAGGGGCAAGTGGAACAATTATCAGAACAGAAATAACTATCCACCGCGACAGAGATTCATGTGTATTTATCATCAACGTTTCGGACGGTTCGCGAGAAACTGCCAACAATCGTGTTCGTGGCAAAACCGGCCGCCGCAACAACCAGCAGCCACGCGACAACTTGGAGGTTCAGCGTGGAGGTCCACGCAGGGAAACTGAATGCCGTGCAACCTGGAGCGGCAATGGGGGGTGCATAGGCGTTCGACAACCATCGCCTTTGCATGAACGACAGGAAAAGCGGAATTTCGTACCTCATAGACACCGGTGCAAACGTGAGTGTTATTCCTATGGCAAAGGTCAGTGAAACAAAAAATCGCGAGTGTTCATATAAACTTTACGCGACTAACGGTTCCGAGATAAGAACTTACGGCACGGTTTCGCTTCAAATAGACCTGGGCCTAGGTAGGCCCATTGCCTGGACATTTATAGTTTGTGATGTTAAACAACCTATTTTGGGGGCCGATTTTTTGAAAACAAATAAGTTGTTAGTAGATTTATTTAACAGAAGGCTCGTTGATAGTTCTACCAATATGTCTGCGTACGGGTCATTAGTAAATAAGCAAGATTCTGTGCACACGTTTCAGGCAGACCATCCTAATAGGAATATTCTGGAAAAATATCCAGATATAACTAAATTAGTGAGTTTCAGGGAGCCAGCAAAACACAATGTGAAGCATCACATAGAGACCACGGGCCCCCCAGTGTACGCGCGAGCCAGGCCGCTCCCGCCAGACCGCTATGAGAAGGAAAGAGAGGAGTTTCGTGTGATGCAGGAAATGGGGATATGCAGACCTAGCAAGAGTCCTTGGGCGAGTCCATTACATGTGGTACCCAAGAAGAACGGGCAGCTGCGAGCGTGCGGCGACTACGGGCGGCTCAACGCTGTCACCAAGCCGGATCGCTACCCCATCCCGAGACTGCAAGATTTTACAAACGGAATGGCAGGTAAGAAAATTTTTACTACCATAGACATAGAGCGTACCACGTCATTGAGATGGCACCGGAAGACATCGAGAAGACGGCAATAATTACACCGTTTGGTCTTTGGGAATTCCCAAGACTTATTTTTGGTCTTAGGGGAGCCAGAAATACATTTCAAAGGTTCATGAACTCTATCCTACAGGGCGCGGAAAATGTAGTAGGTAGTAAAGGGGAAAAATCTGAACTATTTTGCTACATAGATGACATCATATAACAGGTACACAGGTTACATTTAGAAAAGATTTGTAAAATTTTCCAACAGTTTGGCATAACGATCAACTTAGCGAACTTAACGAACAACTTATCTACAAGTCACTTAGGTTTTTATTTGCGGGGACTTACTATTACGGCAGTTAAATTGCTTATTTTATTTAGTGTTTGATACCACATATTGTTTTTGTCTTTAAAATTTTACGATTATCATGACGTCACGATGGCTAGGCAAATTAAGTATCTTTCCTTGCAAAAGTCCGAACTCGCTTACGAGGTGGCTATTAGGGATGAAACTCCCGCTACGGTAGTTCAGGATCTGCGTAAACAGATAGTCAAGATTTCACCAAGCTTACCTCCGGAAGATATTTTGGAGTCTGGTATGGATGTGCGGGATGATATTAACGGTTTCAGAGACAGTTTACTTAAGGCTCAAACTAGCGTATCTACGCTCAAATCTAAATTTGAGGTCGGTTTGTTTGAACGAACGGATAATTTAGCGATTCATTTATATTACCGGTTAAGACGTATTTTCGTGGAGTCGGCAGAGGACCGGGATTCTCTTGCGGCATGTTCTAAGGCGTATGAGAGCTTGATAAGGGACTTAGGTACTTTGCGCCCTGTTCGTAGTGTAGCCGAGCGTATTGCCCCCACCACTAGTGCCAAAGTTCATACCGAACGCGCACCTTTGACAAATATAGCCGTCACGTGCGATCGCGGATGCGGGTCGTCTTCCGATTTGTTGAAACTTAGGTATAGCGGGAAGACTTGCGTTCGTGTCTTCATTCAAAGAGTGGATGAATTTTTATTGGCTAGGAATCTCAATTCTAGTAAGATTGTTTCATACGCTACGGAAATTTTTGAAGGTGACGCATTGCATTGGTTCCGTGCGGTCAAGGATAGCGTAACTTCATAGGAGGATTTAGTAGTTAGACTTAAACAAGATTTCGGTCAACATGATTATGATTACCAATTGCTGGCGGAAATTTGTGCGCGCACGCAGGGCGAGAACGAAAACATAACAATTTACTTATCTATAATAGCGGGTATGTTCTCGCGCTTATCGAAGATCATGTCCGAGGCCGATCGTTTGGAGATATTGTTACATAATATTCGTCCCTGTTATGCGACAATTTTAGCGACCGCGGGTGTTATTGGTAGCATAGAGGCTCTGCGCACTATGTGCCATAATTACAAGCTTGATACTCTGACCTAATAAATATAAGTATAGTGTTTTGTCAACACAATGGTGCATTAAGCAACTTGTGCATTAAGCAGCAAGCAGGGATCATGACAATCGTCACTACTAATATTATAATGTTACTTTTACTAATGATAAGTATGTTTGTTCATGATGGGGAAGGAAGAGGTATTGATGTTAGGCATGGGATTGTGACAATAACTGTGTGGTGTAGTCCCAGCTGATACATACAGCTGAACATTGGAATGCATTACAATGTATCACAATGTTGTTTGTTTTAGTTGCTATGGCGGCCGACGACAACAACGGACTTCCCATCGGCGGCATGGACACGGATTGGACGGCCGTGCCAATATCATCGGACATGATGGGGCAGCCGTGGCTGGCTGAATACGCGCTGTGTTTCACTACCACCTCTATATGGGCAGGGAAGTTGTCCACACTATCCCGGGCGGACCACGAAGCGGCCAATGGAGACCACCGGGTATATACGACGGGAATGCCTTCTTCACACCTGGTGCATATTCCTGGGCCAACGAAACTAATATTCGTGTTAACTGACGAAAACACCTATGCCCAACAGTCTAACTTTGCATTAGGAAACGTACAGATGCCCATCTATCGCGGCAGCCGCATCGCCCAAAACGCAACACAGCTGGCTGCATGTTGGCGAGACATACACAACGTACTCTATGATCTGATAACTGATGACCACTAATACACGCGACACGCTACACGCTAATTCGTGCCAAAACATGACTCGCGCCCTGCAGTACATGGAATCGAACCTTTGTGTCTCAATGGCTTTTCAACTCGCTTTAACACTGGCTGCAGAGGTGGGAGGCAATATTCCGGAGACACCACAGCTGACAGGCGACAACGATGGGCGGTTTGAAAACGACTTGGCTGGAGCATGGACTATTGGCGCGCACCAGTTTAGTGCCCGAGCTCCGCGCCACACTACATCGAACATAGACAACGGGAACGAGGCCGCCGTAAATACTAGACTAAGAAGATTGCTTCACGGATACGCGTTTGGGGCCGTTTCGCCGCTGCAGCAGCACTCGTGTAGCTACACCACCATAAACTCAGCTGCAGAGGTGCGCGACAACGAATATCGTGGCCACTCTACTTTCTGGCAAGCACACACGCCCGAACACATCCACGAACAATATCAGTGCAACACGTCTAATTCGATCTACAGGATCATCGCAGGCATGGGCATGCTACGAAAGGATGATTACTCGTACTCATTCAAGAACAGCGCGGGCCTCCAAAATTGTATTGTCATGCAGGGCGTGGCTCAAACTCTGTCCCTGGGGATTTTGTTGGCACGGAGTGATGTGTCCCGCAAAACATGGTCCGGACTGGGTGTCAACGAAGCCCCTGTTACGCAGACCCCTATTAGAAAATGGCTACACGAACAATGTTCGGGGATGCACCTATCTTTGAACGTGGACGCAGTGATGGCATCTATTATCAATGGCAACTTCACCATCGCCCATGAGATAGACACATACTATGGGACTAACCCCAACAACGACTTTTGGGGCTGTAGTATTAATATGCCATATCCCGCCTTTCTCCAATGGGCTGAAAAATTTCAAATTGATATCAAGGGCCAATACAAAAACGCAGACGGTGTCATCACCCAGCTCTTCGAGACACCACATTTGCTCGTGGAGCACACATCCAGCCATTCTGCTTCCTGGCTCGCTGCCGCCGCGGATACGTTCAGCGATATTCCTGCCCTTTACGCGGACTACCAACGCGCGGAACCTGTCTTCTTGCCGCAGCCCGTGGAAGACTGGCAGAGGCACACAGCTGAAAAAGACATAGCTCTGCTCGTACCAAGCGGGTTTATGTCGAACCTGTACACTCTGGGCTTAAAGCACCACTTCAGGCACGTGGCCGCACCTGGGCAGGCACTAATTGTGAACAAATACGCGCTCCGTGCCGCCGTGCCTCTTTGGAATGTGACTTGTCTACAATATCCCGACCCGCCAAACAGCAATTTTTTACAGCACGAGGCCTTCATTGCCAGCACGGGCCTGAAAAAGCTTACAGATTCTCCCGAAAAGGGCGGAAAAACAAAGACAGTATTGCCTCCACAGACAATAGAGCAAGTGGCTCCAAAGGCGGAGCCCCTGCAGGAGTAGACGTAAAAGAAAAAACCTTCACTGCTCGTGCCCCGCGCAATAAGTGGTTGGGCTTCACGTGGGACTCGAGAAAAGACAAAAAAACTAGTCCATCTAACACTACCAAGATGGATCCGGGCACGTGGCTTGGGAAGACAGGAGTGCCCGGCCGACAAAAAAACAAAGCAATGGAAGGCGTATTTTTCGACAGGGGAGCGAGTCTGTACACTCTGGAATTGGAGCCAGATTTGTGGCAATCGATGGATGAAATCGACCACAAGTATTTACCCAATGCCCAAAACTTAGACTCGCTGGTTCGCTTCTCTGTAGACGCGCCCGACTGGTTTCCACTCCACGCCTCATCCTATACTTCGGGGCTCTACCTGCATTATTTGTTGGTCAAGGACTCAGGCCAGACTGAAATAGCGGGCACCTTACTAACACTATATTCAAAGATAGCCGCTAGGTTCAGACATCAGTTTAGCCAGAGACCCAACTCTGTGAACATGTTATACTTCGACGACTTCATACGACAGCACTTAAAGAAAGTATCAAAATGGGCTTTTCCCCGCGTCTTCGCTGTTGGGCCTGCATATATGTTGTTATTATCTACCAACACCAAACACTTCATGGCGATCCTGCCAGTCGGGCTGCTCGAGGCAGCCTAGCTCTCCGCTACATCAAAGACCCTGCCAGTGCTCCTTATACGGGGGCACTGGCAGGCATCGATATGTGCCCCGCGAGTGCAGTACGAGCCAATATTTTATTTTGTTATTTTTGAAGGACGGACAATTTTGTGAAAAAAACTACTGTGTATAAAACCTATTGTGTAGGTAAGTGACAACTTTGCAGTAAAGTACTGGAATGGCTATTACATCAAATAAAAATATTGTGGGTTGTGAAGGGAAAAATAAACATTCTAAAACATTATGTATTTAATAAAACAGTGCAAAGGTGCGATGAAAATGAATTTTATAACGGACAAAATTCTATTTAGTTTAATAAATATATTTAAAAAAAATGGACATTAAATGTGCAAAAAAGAAAAAATCTTCAAAAAGTGAGCTACTTACGTCAGCAGTTGTTCCAGAAAAAAAAAAAGGAAAGACTTGATATTCCCGGACCTTGGTCAGTGACCAGCTGACCAGGGTTATTGCTGAGTCCGTGATTCTGATTGTGAAGTGTTGTTTTAGAGAAATAGAAACTTATTGGTGTTAGAACGATTTTTTTTCGTGTCGTTTTATTATTATGAAATTAATTTTAAATTGATTATTTTTATATAGTTTTATCATGGTCCTACTGTTTAGGTATCATATAATCTTATTAATTATTTTTTCTGTTAAAATAAGCAGGTACCTACATAATCAGTATACATTTAAATATTACAATAAGTAGTTAAAAGGTAAAACAAGTTTATAGGATACATGCACGAATGTCATACAATAAAAGTTTAGATGCTCGCGTGTAGGTACCCCAATATGGAAAGGTATGCGGCGTTTGATATTACGCGTCAGGTTTCGCGACAGATGTGCATCGAGTGAGCTTATGTGAACCGATTAGAGCTACTATAAAATATTAACGTAATGAAATAAGATTAGAGTTATACGTCGTAAACGAGTAAGTTAAAGGATTATAGTTATTGTTTTATCGGAGTTGACTATTTACAAGGACATGACTTTTTAATACTAATAAGACATGAAATTTAATTTGCATGGAAAGTTTTTCTTTGTTAAAACTTGCACTATTATGAACAATGGACAGGCAATCTTTTCAAATGGAAACAAAGCTATACCAAGGGAAACGGATCAGGCAATGTTTGGGTTAATTAAATGGAAGTGTGACTTTATATATGGAGGTGAACTTATATCATTCTTCGATTGTGCTGATTGTAGTGTATATTGTGTGTATAATCAATATATAACTAAATGTAAGAATACATTGGCACCTATAATTCTTGGTATATCTCTATCTATAATGATAGTGCTAATATTATCATTGTTGTTAGTAACTATACTTAAGGAAAAGGTAAATTATTACATTACTGAAATGATTATGTACTTTGTAATGAAGAATGATAAAAACCGCATTAAAAAAATAAAACGTTTTAACAAAATGACTGGCCAGAATATTGAAGTTAAATTTAAAAGACTTAGATACAAGAAAAGTTGGCTTGTAAATGAGATAATAAAACGACGTTTAGAATTAACAGGGCACTCTCCAGATGACAATGCTGCATATGCTGAGATTGTTTACAATAGGTCAATTGAGGAACAAGAAATTGACAGAATGCTGGAGCAATCTGAGAATAGAATGGAGATGCTTAACAGGGAAAGGCCATACACAAGACCCCCAATACCATTATCAAGAAGAATTGTACAAGGCACTGCCCTTCTAGCAGCAGTACAACCAACCTATTCATGTGACGAGATGCTATATCTCAAAAGTAACGGTAGAGTTTGTTATAATAATAAATGTTATGATTTGTCAACATATTCCCTAATGTTAAGTGATGGTGAAACTGCCTGCTTTAATGATATAGCAAATAATAGACTATCTATCAAATTACACAACACATACCATCTTGCCAGGTATTCAAAAATATATAAAACTGCCACTTATAATATAACAAGTGAAAAGTACTGGAACTGTTACGGATCAGGTATATGCTGGGATGGTGCACAATGTGGCAATGGATATAAACTTAACCTACTTGATAGGGATAGTGAGGAGCCGTATGGTTATGGGTGTCATATGGTACCATTATCATGTACTTGGGGTAAATGTACAAATGGAGTATCTTGTGTATGGTACAGATGGCAATTGGCACCAAATATGAATAACATTGGTTATGTATACCAATCTGTTTCATCATTATGGGAGAGTAAGCTCAGTGTTGAGTATAAAAATATATCTAAGACTATAACTTGAATACTAATAATACTAAGCATGACCTAAATGATATAATGAACTCCATAATGACACATATGCCTATCTATATTGCTAGTACATCATATGAAGAGCCTATGTTAAAGTCATCTATAGTGGAATATAAAGACAGATTTTACAACTTGGATGTTAGATAACACAACATGTTAGGCAAAGACTTATTATACTCTACTCCGTTAAACACATTTCCTCCCGTACTTCATGAGCCGTACACTCCTAGTAATGATGAATCTTATGAGTCATTGTCTTCTCCTAGCTTAATATCATCTACAATAACTCGGTTATCAAGAAGCGTCGACGGATCTAGCAGCAATACTCACTCGCTACGGGATATGAAAGAAATTGTATCTCAACTTACAAATGAACTACAAAGCACGCAAAATGAACTCGAGAATACTATCCTAGAGAAAAATGAATTCCAGAGACAAATAAGTCAATTAAATATGGAAATCAAATTGCTGCAGTCATTGTGTCATTCTTCTACATTAATTAATGAAAAAAATAGTTAATAGCACAAAATTAAAAAAGCGACACTCCCTTATGTTACCAAGCTCGGCTTCAACACCTTATGCGCCTAAGTCGAAAACTACGGGTCATATAAACACAGACGGTAACGCCACAGTGCTGAAGTTACAACACAGAATAATGACTCTAGAGCAACAACTTCAAGACGCAACGAAGGAAATTGCGGGTCTTGTTAACCAAATTGACAACTTAATGCAGCGATTACAGCCAACTATGACTGAAACAAATGGAAATCACTTGAATCTGCCTTTATCACAGCGAGACACTAACGCTAACACGGTTCTCCAAAATAAATCGGTAGAAAAAGACGATAGTAAAGACGAAGAAAAGCGGAGAGGGCGGCGATGGGGGCGCGCACGCGCCGATCTAACAACGCGCCCCAAGCACGTGCGCCCGCGCTGCTCAACAAGGTGGTGCTGGAGCAAGATGCCGACCTGTTTGCTGACAGCTGGCATGTGCTACTCACTAAAATAAGTTTAATATGCAACTGTTACTTTTAAGAATTGTTGTGTAATAATTACGGTAGATAGTTTATGTCAATCTAGCATTTTAGGCGCTTGGTGGAAAACTGTAAGCCTGTTATGTATTTTTATAAATAAATAAAATAAATAATAAATAATAATAGTGTAAGTAAATTAACTATAATAAGCTCCAATAAACACAACAGACTACTGAACATTGCAGAGCGCTTCTTTGGAGAAAAGCGTCGTATATGTCACTATCTTACCCCGGGTGTTGGCATTAGAACTCTACTACAAAATTTAGAAAACAAATTAATGAATCATACTAAAAGGGACTATTGCATAATTATTATAGGTATGGAGGATTTTCGAAAGACACAAAATTATTCCACTCTGGTGTCATATATCAACTATACACTTCAAAAAGTCCAACATACCAACATAATACTATGTCTACCAACATTTAATTGTAGTAAATTTGCGAACATGTTTAACCAAAGGATTGAATTTTTTAATGAATTGCTGTATTCTGATGTAAGCAATTGTGAATACGCGCACCTACTTGACTCTAACCAAAGTTTAACATACGATTTTAATATGTTTTCAAGAAAGACCGGTTCTCTTAATAATAATGGTTTAAAAACTATATTTGATGATATTCGAAAACTTCTGTTGATCTTAGAAGAAGAAAGCACCATATCCTTTGAAAATCTTAATAAAAATACTAGCACTCCGAACAAGAACACATCGGAAACATTTTTTCGTTCCTAAAATAAACGCAGAATTCACGATACTCCATCAGAATATTGCAAGTCTCCTAAGAAAAAAAGATGAGCTGGAAATGGCCCTACAAGCTCTTGCAGAAAAGGGCACTTCTATTGATATAGTTTGCTTAACTGAACATTTTGTACAGGAAGATGATGTAACCAATATTTTACTAACAAACTATAAATTGTCCTCACATTTCTGTAGGCAGGAAAAAAGAGGTGGCACGTGTATTCTCACGAGAAAGGGACTTGACTGCAAGGCGTTGACATCCATAAATAAACTTTCAATCAAAAGTGTATTCGAATGTAGTGCTATAAAAGTAACACACTGTAAACTAGTGGTAGTATGCATTTATAGAACTCCAAATGTGAAGAACCTTGATTGTTTTATGGAAAAGCTTAATCAGCTATTAAATAAGTTATCAACTTTTAAGAACAAAAAAATTGTCATTTGTGGCGATTTTAACATAGAACTTCTTAAAAATAATAGATTATCACAAGATTTTGAAAATACACTCCTAAATCATAATTTTCGCCTAGAAATAAAACAAGCAACTAGAATTCAAAGTGGCTCATGCCTTGACAACTTCGCTCACAATATTCACAAACGAAGTAGTAAAACACTTGAATTAAATCTTTCAGATCATTCAGCACAGTTGTTAAGCTTTCCCATAAACAGGCCATTTGAGATAACACACTGGTATATGCTGAAGCGTATTCATGATAGGAAAAACTTAGAAACTTTTAAAACATTAGTAGAAAAAACGTCCTTCAGCGAGGTTTATAACTGTCAAAATGTGAATGAAGCATATAATATTTTCTCTGATTGTATTAACTGTTACTATAATATATGCTTTCCACTAAAAAAAATCAAAATTACTCCTAAGCGAAAACTTACATGGCTCACAAAAGGTATAAAAATATCCAGTAAGAAAAAACGCATACTGTATATGTCATGTAGAAAATCAAAATGTGAGGAAGAATTATCATCTTATAAATGCTACTGTGGGATATTGAAAAGGGTTATTAACAAATCTCAGAGGATACAAAATAGTAAATTCATACGTAAAGCAGACAATAAAACTAAAGCAGCATGGCAAATAATAAATAAAAATAAGTACAATACACCTAAAGGCATCTCAGAAATTAAATACAATGGAAAAACCGTCAATAACCCTTTCCCAGATAGACTTAAAATTGCACTTGTGAGACCATTGTTCAAGAAGGGAGATAAAGCATTGTGCGAAAATTATCGCCCAATCGCTCTTCTACCAATAATTTCAAAGATATTTGAAAGAGTTATTTACAATAATTTATATCGCTTTTTAGAGAAGTTTGGCATCTTAGCCAACGAACAATACGGATTTAGAAGAGGGAAATCGACCAATCTAGCCATCTATGACCTAATGAAAACGGTTTCAGAATGCCTAAATAATAGAATACCCGTCATGTCCATATTCATGGACATGTCAAAGGCATTTGATTTCGTTTGCCATAAAAAACTTCTCCAAAAACTAAAAGCTTATGGTATAAGAGGTCCAGCATACACTCTCATTGAATCATACTTGATAAAAAGACAACAATATACAGAAGTTACTTATCTAGATGAACATAAAATGGAAAGGAAGGATAGCTCACAGTTGAAAGAAATCGAATACGGAGTTCCGCAAGGAAGTATTCTGGGCCCACTCCTATTTATTTTATACATCAATGACCTACCTAGAGCCGTTGATCAGCAACTAGTCCTATTTGCAGATGACTCCACCTTAATAATCAAAAGCAACAATAGCAGCGACTTAGAAGATATTGCAAATGAATCGCTCAAAAATGTAATTAATGAACTAAATCTGGTAACCTAGCAACGAAACACGTTTTGATTTGGGCTCTCCATTTTTTTTCCTAAAATAACTAAAAGAAATATTATTATTCACCTTTCGCACACTGGAAATAAGTGCAAAGAGACATCTAAAAGGATATAATTATTATCTCCACGGAGGCCGCAGCGCCCGGCGCCCAGCTATGGGAGCGCCCGCCCCACCCGTGCCCGCCTGACGTACGTCAACAGCGAAACATCACAATATTTTATATCAACATTGAATATTAAAAATGCTGAAGAATCTTTAGTAATCACCTAAATGTGTATTCAAGAAAACGTAAAATATTTTTAAGTGCAGTTATCAGTTTTACAAACCCTGGGATTCGGTTTGAAGGTGAAGAATATTGCGCGGTGAACTGGTTTTATATACGTTTTATTGTTGATAGTTTCTGTAAGTTTTAATAATAGTTTTAGTAATATATAGTTTTAGTAATATATTTTATGCAGGCCGCGACCCAATCTAGTGATAGCACGTTGAACAGAAACCACCCATGTCACCTGTGTCCCAAATCATTTCCAACCAGCAGAGGCTTAAACATCCACAAGGCCAAATCTCACCGCAACTGCCTCAGCCAAGATGCCGTCCCTCTAAACTTAAATAATACACCACGCCCCCATCTAACCCAGCCTATTCATATTCGACTCAGCCATTTGAAAAACAACGTTCAGGTCGTAAAACGAATCCCTCGCGGGGCCAGAATCTCAGTTGCAACTCACCTAGCCGATCTTATACAGAAATGCTTTGAATCTAATTCTCCACAAGACTGGCACAATCTCTTCCTTTTTCCATTTGTAATCCTACACGCAAAAGTCAATGAGCAGAACCTATCTTTAACGCAAACCATTAAAAATAACTGTACACTTGGTTCCATCCCTTCAATCACACACGAACGCCGCACATCAACCCACAATCAAACCAAGACAATAGAAAACAAAATAAGCGACGGAGATCTTAAAGGTGCCGCCCGCCTCCTTTTTAGTAGTGACGTGCTATCGCCAGATAGCCCCGACACCCTTTTGGCCCTACAGACGAAGCATCCCCCCGCTCCAGCGACCCCCTATTTTTTGGATCCACCAACGGCAACCCAGTCATGCCTGCAGATCAAAAACACCGACGTTTTCAACGCAATCCTCTCGTTCAAAACCGGCTCGGCAGCAGGCTTGGACGGCCTTACTCCTCAACACTTAAAAGACCTGACGTCCCCGACCGTGGGAGAGGCAGGAGAGCGACTCATCTCCTGCATTACCAAATTAATCAATTTCATGTACTTGGGTAACATCCATCCGGATATAGTACCCATCTTATACGGCGCAAATCTAATCGCCCTAACAAAAAAAGACGGAGGAGTAAGGCCAATCGCTGTTGGTGCAACACTTCGCCGACTGGCCTCTAAAATTGCAGTTCGACACATCCTACCCAAATTGCAAAAATTATTCGAACCCGTCCAGTTAGGCTTCGGAATTCAAGGAGGCTGCGAGGCTGCTGTGCATGCCCTCCGGACCTACCTTAGCGACGGCCAGTGCGAAGTGTTGCTGAAAATTGACGTCAAGAATGCTTTTAATTCGGTAAACAGGGACGCCTTGCTCTCCGAAATTAAATCTCACATCCCCGAAATCTATAACTATCTCCTCCACTGCTACGCGGATCCAACGAAGTTGATGTACCGATCAAACGAATTGTCATCCGAAGTCGGATGCCAGCAAGGTGATCCCCTGGGGCCAGCAATTTTCAGTTTGGCAATAAATTCAATAATTCAAAATTTGTCGTCAAAATTTAATGTATGGTACTTAGATGACGGGACCCTAGGAGGCGAAGCAGACTCTGTACTATCAGATCTTTCTTTAATAATTGATAAATTCAGATCCATCGGCTTAGAATTAAATTTTAATAAATGCGAACTATATATTCCAAATTCCTATAATGATATCGACAACCTTAAACTTAAATTCAACCAACTTGCACCGAATATTAAAATACTGGAAAAGAGTACGCTTTGCCTCCTAGGATCCCCCATTTTTGAAGACTGTTTTCCAGAATATATTCAAAATTCCGTATCTAAATTTGAAAATCACTCTCATCGTTTGCTTGAAATTAGTCCGCATTACGCATTATCAATTATTAAATTCTGCTTATTCGTTCCTAAATTAACTTACGTGCTCCGCTGTTCCCCACTTTGGAAACATCAAAATCTTTTATTACAAATAGATAACCTAATTAAAAGTAATTAGAATCCATTCTCAATACTCAACTCAGCGAGCAGTCCTGGACTCAAGGATCCCTTCCCATCCGGTACGGTGGTTTAGGGATCCGCAAAATTTCTGATGTCGCGTTACCAGCTTTTTTGTCGTCAGTCCACAGCTCGATCAGTCTCATAGGAAAAATCCTACGCACAAACTATGAGACCTCGGGCCTGGAAGACGCTAAAAATGCCTGGTCAATTGCGTGCCCCAGCCAAAATTTTCCTGAAAATTCAAAATCGCAAAGGAGCTGGGACGACCCCATATCCAAATTAACCCAAGATTCCCTATTCAGCCAATGCTGTGCTACCGGACGAGCCAGATTAATAGCTGTAGGGACCAAGGAAGCCGGCTACTGGCTCCACGCCCACCCCTCAAGAAATATAGGCACCTTCCTTGAACCCAATACCCTCCGACTAGCAGTTTGCCTCCGCGTCGGGGTCCCGGTCTGCGCCCCACATCAGTGTCCCTGCGGAAGCGACGTGGACCGTCTAGGGCACCACGGACTTTCCTGCCAAAAAAGTGCAGGCCGCTTCTCAAGATATGCCGCTCTCAATGACATCATCCGTCGATCTCTTGCGTCGGTCAATGTGCCGGCTATTTTAGAGCCTACCGGCATTTCAAGAAATGACGGCAAGAGACCGGACGGGATGTCATTGATTCCGTGGAGTATGGGACGGGTGCTAGTGTGGGATGCGACTTGTGTAGATACACTGGCCCCGTCACATCTCCACCGAACCTCAACAAGGGCGGCAGCAGCAGCAGAGGCGGCAGAAAACGCCAAGGTCGGAAAGTACAGTGGTCTCGGCGCAGAATACGATTTCGTTCCTTTTGGCGTCGAGACCCTTGGTCCGTGGGGCCCTGGCGCCCTGAGTCTCTTCAAGGAGTTATCGAAGAGACTCAGGGAAACGACGAGGGACCGAAGAGCTGGCAGCTTCCTCGCTCAACACATCAGCATTACAATCCAGCGAGGAAATGCTGCCAGCATCTTCGGCACCATGCCGCAGGGGCCATTTTTAGATCTATTTTAGTTTTAGCTTATTTAATTATTATTTAGTTTTTAGTACATTTAATTTTAACTATGCTTCTATTTTAATGTTCTTTAAGGGTTTTATTTTGTATTAGGTTATCGATGCTTGTATTAATAAAAATTTCCACACCATTAATTGGCTTAATGATAATAACTTAAAGATTAATTTGGACAAAACAAAATGTATGCAATTTCATCTACAAAAACGAAAAGGTTATGAGCTCACTGTAAAATATAATGAACAACTTTTAGAGCATGTAAATGAAATAAGATTTTTAGGAGTTCAAATAGATTGTAATGTTAAGTGGAAGCATCACTTAAGTAATATCTGTAGAAAAATTAATCAATATGTATATGTTTTAAGAAAACTGACAGAAACAGCCTCACAAAAGTCGGCACTTACTGCATATCATGCGTATGTGGCCTCCAATCTTAGATATTGAATCATACATTGGGGAAATGCTGCCACTAGCGATGTAATGCCATTATTTAGAGCTCAAAAAAAAACTATTCGAGGGATGTTTAAAAAGTAAACCAACGAACCAGCTGCAGACCTCTGTTTAAGCAGCTCGGTATACTAACATTGTATTCCATGTATATTTACGAGGCCTGTATTTTTGTAAAACAGCATACGAGCTACTTCACTATACAAGTTAATGCACGTCCTCGACCAGCTACAAATGCGTTTAAAATACTACCACCAGAGGGATCCAAAACCAGCTTCTATAAAAAATCCATATATACAATGGCCCCAAAGTTGTTTAATAAATTACCGGATATATTGAAAACCGAAACACTGTCGACATTTAAAATAAAATTGTATAAAATATTGATTCAGAAATGCTATTATAATTTAAATGAATTTTTTGATGACACGAATATTAGTTAAATTAATTATTATATTATTTTTATTATAAACTTATTTATTAAACCAAATAATAGTTATTATATTGACATTTCTGATTTGCATGCAACAAATTTTAATAAGTACACCTGCTTTATGATAACCGTATTGTACGTCGCAAGACATATTACAGAGAAACTTTACCTACCATAAGACCTGTATAATCTACCTGTAGTACACAATAAATGATTTGATTGATTGATTGACAATTTACCTGTTAAAAATATGGACTTTACTATAAAGTAGAATGGTTTTTGAAGGAAGAGATCTTACACGAACTCACCACACTAAACATTCCATCACAACCTGCTGCTACATTTGAGGATTTTCGCAAGCTTCTCCGTCAGACTCGGTCGCTTATTCGACAAGGCAGTTTAAAGCCTGTAGGTAGGTGTCGGCACTCCGTCAGATGTTTCAGCTGAGGTAGTCTTATGTCGTAAGGCGGTCCTAGCGTTGTAGAAGGAAGCTGCTGCTGGGCCGAAGCTGTCGGAAGCGTGCCGGGAGAGACTGATAGGTCGCGCAAATTACTATCTAAACCGCGTAGAGCGTTTGTCAGGTGATGTTGAGGGGGTGCAGGTACTTAAAGGTGCTCTAGTGAACTGCTTAACTGTACTTAGCCCCGATTTGGAATCTTCGGACTCTGAGGTCGAAATTTATAGCTCTCCGGTTAAGGCCGAGCCCAAGACTGTCTGTATAGTATAGTATATATAGTTTATGTGTAAAGTTCTTTGTGACTATTTTGTTAATGTAGTCTTGAGCAAAAGCTAGTCTTCAATATAAGTACAACTGAAATGTTTAGATTATTGTAACAACATTATAATAAATATTTTTGTTTGTTATAGGCTCCTGGTGCTGCATCTGGCATTATGCGCGAGTCGCCCAACTTTACGGAGCAAAGTTTGGATGACTTTGAGCCCGCTGTGATTCCGGAGAGGGATGTTATCTCTCCAACTTTCACGGAGGCATCAGAGCCCGGTGCCCCAGTAGCAGCGGCAGCTTCTGGTTCGTCGGGTCGGCGTATCAACTTGTATGCTGAAGAATTTCGCGGCCAGTGGAATTTAAGAAAAATTTGGCAGACATTTGCAACGGTGGCTTCGTGCATAGGTTTTGCAGAAGAACGGGGCATGATACCAGTTACTAAAACATGTAACTATCACCGGAGACCAATGCAATTATAGGGATCGGGGCCATTGGGCATGTTTCGCTGCAGAAAAAGCAACTGTAGAAACAAAAGTGTCTCTAGAGCAAAGGGGACCTGGTTTGAAAACGTAAAATTACCTTTATGCCTTATATTCGATCTAATGTACATGTGGTCAAGTGGCTTTACATATGAGCACTGCCGGCGAGACACATGCCGAGAGGAGAGGGAACAAGTAGTCTCCATGAGAACTTGATTGATTCAGTTCAGTTGTCATTGTAGGAAGACTATATCAGTGTATGTACTGGAACACCAGCATCAAACAGAAAAAATGGAGAACCTGGAAAAATAGTACAAATCGATGAATCCAAGCTCGGAAAAAGAAAATATAAACGAGGAAGACAAGTGGAAGGCCATTGGGTTCTAGGCATGATCGAAGACGGAAGTGATGATTTGCGGATTGAAGTGTGTCCTGATAATGAGAGGTCTGCTGAAGTATTGGTGCCACTTATTAAAAATCATGTTCGGGAAGGCTCTATTGTGAAATAATACGGGGATATAACTTCAGTATTTTCGTTTATTTGAACCGTACGTTGCGAGGACTACAACAGAAGTCATCATTTGTCCTTCCGCCAGAGCGAGACAGACTCAATTCGATTAAATTTGAATATTTAATAGTTCCAAAGGCTGCCAGTCTGTCATACAAGGCGGTAAGGTTTGCATGGCATGGTACAAACCTTACACATCTCGCCGCCCCGGGGAGAAAATGGACGTTAAACTAAACAATACTACTCCCTACCTAACAGATACTAGTCCCTACCTATGTGGGGCATTCCCTTACAATTGACATCCCAGGTGGCCTCATGCTATGAGGTAACCCGGATCGGGACAGGCATGTTCACTAGCCTATGGCCCTTACGGAAACTTACTGCCCGTGTACCGATCCTGGCTTCGCCGGATCAAAAACCCCACTAAAAGTAACCGGCGCCACCTATACTACCCCCAGGTGGGCTGTAACTATACTATCAGGCCCCTAGAGCACAATTTTGATTAAGTGCGCTCTAAAAACCCGTACCATAACCTATACCTTACCATGACTCGACCTACTCGCCGAGTAAGTACAGCCGATACAAGGACCATAGACAATGTGACCCGAGTCATTCATTCTATAAGAGCTTTGTCTATGACCCCGTATAACATGTCTTACTTCAAAATGTCATGTCATTTATTTTACTATGTCGTTTCGACAATTTCAATGACATTTTGAGGTATTAATTAATTAATTACGACAACCGACGAAATATCTTTATTAACCTACCTATCCTAGAAAAATGTAATTAATTAATTTAATCTCCTACCTAAAATACCAAAATAAATTGAACAACATAAATAATCACAACATTAAAATAAAAATTAAATTTCTTCAAGTCGTCGAGCTCTGGACGACCGTTGGCGACATCTCCATGGTGGTCCATGGACATCCCGCCTTGTCTTCTTTCGAAGACATCATGGTGCTCGGGCGATGGAGTGCTCGCCCCTCGGGCGGAGTGGATGCTGGTGGTGCCAGCATTCGCCCAGCCAGGCTAACGCAAGCTGCATCAGCGTGATGAAGTGCAGCAGCGTGTCTTCGAAGTGGGCCGTACATGGAAACAAAAACATTATTATACACATGGCCCTTTGTGAGCGAGCGTTTACTCCGGGACTATAAGTAGCCAAGTAGCGATCTGGAACTGTTCCCGAGCTATAAGGACAAGAAAAGTGTTATTCGCACCATTGTTACTAACACAATAAATACGCTATAAGTGTGGTGTTATTTATTTTCTATGCTATCTATTCTGGGGAAGGTAAATTATCATTAGCATATTAACACTAACTCTTATAAGAACATATTGTCCATCAGGCTATCCTAATGTCGACAATAAAGAACCGGTTCACCTTACGGTACGTAACTTAGACCATCTGACTCCTAGCCTCCCATGCCCGCTATGCGGTAGGTCATAGTAGGACTAAGATCCTTCGTTATAATTAATAACAGTGGCGTATATTAATTATCAACAGACATCCATACCATTTAAGCCATTTCAACAAGTTCGACTCTTAGCCTCCTATACCCGCTATGCGGTAGGTTCTAGAAGAACTAAGATCCCTTGCTATTATAAAAAAACCAATGGCATAATATAAATCAACCACAAACATACCATTTACGCCATTTCCGCCTTGCCTGTTATTATATTAACAGTAAACCACCAACAATATTAATTATTATTATTCACAGAGACTTCTGGAGAGCGTACAATTGCCTTCCCGAACACGGATATATTCATATAAAAGTCAAACGCAGTGATCCAGAAAATAGGTTTCTGGCACCAGACGGGACACACTCCCAACAAATCGAGAGCCATTGGCGTGGATTGAAAAGGGCCTTCCACAAGGACAGTTTTAAAATAAATTTTACGGATTGGTTAATTGAATTCTCATGGAGGCGAAGGATACGAGTTCATAAATTAGATCCATTCGAGGAATTGATACGTTGTATTTTATACGTGTATAAATAAGTTTTTAAAAGTTTGATGAAGAAAGACCTTCAAAACCAAGGGGTCCTACCAACCGTGGCCAGAACCAAAACACATTTGGGATACCTTAATCTACCCAAAAAAAAGGCATTTTTTGGCCATGTCAAACATTGTAAATTTCTTCCCGCTTAACTTCCTAGGGTACGCAGTCTCAGCGGCAGGTATTAAACCGCTCGACGAAAAAGTAAAGCCAATAGTAGATTTTCCCAGGCCAGAAAACGTCGAGCAGCTGAGGGGTGGATTTCAGAGCGTTTCAACCGCCGTCATCACCGATCCCGATATTATGATGACATCTTTTTAAAAATGACATAATTTTTGATCAAAACATGAAAATAGTAGGTAGGTACTATTTTCGGAGTTGATCAAAATAATGGGATACATTCTTAAAGTGAATCGTCGAAATTTCGGGATTGGTGATGACGGCGTTTGAAACGCTGTGAAATCCACCCTGAGGCGTTTTCTGTGTATGATTACTTAATTTTTACAGAGCGCACAAAAATATAATCGGAATTTTATGTACAATACTATTGGCATTAATAATAAATTTAAAAATCTAATACATATTTTGACATAATATTGTTTTCCCCATTAATAAACTGCGACAAAAGAATAAGCCAAATGTTCCATGGATGACTGATGAAATTAGTAAATACATGCGAAACTTTAACGACCTCTCACATTTTAGGCAACAATACCCTAACGACATCAGCATTTCTAATTCCATAAAACGCTACTCTGATTTAATAAAATGTAAAGTTTTAGAAGCAAGGCAAGAATACACACAAAAAAAGATAAGGGATAGCGGTAATCCTTCTATTCTAAGGAAATTTGGAAGATAATAAATGAAGAATGCTCATCACAGAATGTAGGAAAGAAATAAAATTAATTGACTCTGAATCAAAAACTATCAATAAAATACCTGACCACCTCAACTCCCACTTTTTGAATGTTGCGTCGAAATTTAATATTGGGGTAAATGAGGAAGTTTCAACGCAATCCCTAACGGAGCACCTGCAGACAGCCGATGTGCCCGTTGTCGAGTTGCCCGCCGTCACGCGCGCCGACCTTGACCGAATTTTGAAATCCATGATAAAAACTCGAAACACCCTGGATATTTATGATATATCAGTTAACATAATGTTATGCATTTGGTCACTACTGTCGGAAATACTAGTTTCCCTTGTGAGCGAGATGTTTCTAAATGGTGTATACCCCGATATACTTAAATGTACAAGTGTGCCCAGTGTATAAAAATAAGAGAGACAAAACATCAGTCGACCATTATAGACCGATTTCAATCGTTCCTAATATCTCAAAAATTATTGAATCGATTTTTATCGCAGCATCCAATGTACCACTTTGAGAGCAATGACTTACTGACTGACAGGCAGTATGCCTACCGACAACATATTTTTACCACAACTGCAGCTTGTAACGTGTTTATTGCGATGCACGTACATAACATTCTAGTAGCATACATTAATAAAATAAATATTAAATTGCCGGGATTCATAACCTCCTATTTTTGATGATGTTCATAAAATCCTTTACTTCTTGTAGATACTTTGACAGCTGTCATATTAATTGTCAGTTGCGTTCAGAACTTTGCTAACATTCTTAAATATCGGTACAATTTGTCTTTGACTGGATCGATGGGGGTCGATTTTCGCGATCGAATTGGTTGGGGTGATGTTGAAGAACGCTGACAACACTGATAGTGAATGAGCTGCCACGGCGTCTCGCCAGAGCCCTCTGGAGGCTTCCGTTTGTTTTTGTTTCTGGAGGCCTCGGGCCGCGAGGTCCGCACCGTGTTTTATTTCGGAAAATTAGAGAAATTACAACTACATTTCGTTTTGGTGACTGTTTGTGACTGAGCCGACGTCTTATTAGCGCGTTCTGGTAAGTATTTGTCAATCATTTTTCCAATTGGACAAAATTCCTTTTGCAAAGAAACATGTCGTCATATCATATTATTTAAATTGTTTCAGGCGAAATCTTTCATTGTCGTGTGGAGACGACAACAGTCGTTCGCGATGGATTAAACCAATCTTTACAACGGGCGTAAGTAGTTTAAGATATTTTTCTACTCCTGTACTGTTATCTATCTTTTACTTGGTCACGAACACTAATATAAGAACATACATAATATGAGTTCAGAGAAGTCTATACTCTATTCCCCATAACAGCACTAGTGTCGTTATAGTCACTTTACGTTATTGCTAGCATCCACAGACTTCTAAATCTAGGTTAAACTTAGGTCAAGGATTAAGCGCTCAATTCTAACTTCACGATAAAAATTCACAACTACCAACTTAACAAACAATTAAATTCCTACGATTCATAAGAAAAACAAAACTTTCCGAATTAAATTAATTGATGCCAACATAAAAAAAAGTATTTTAATTATCGTCACATCGTGTCACCAGCCATATCAAAAAAAAGTTTACCATAGACACAACTGTCATGCCGGCTGTACACACTCGGAGAGACCGGACGAGACACGCGTGACGTCCATGTATTTTATATTTTAACATAGTCGTAGAAAAAGTATTGTATGCAACGTTGTATAATTAAGTCAAAAAACGCTCATTGCGTCTCTATTTGCGATACTCGCCGCATTCGCGGCTCGTATCGCAACTCACGCAATTCGCATTTTTTGAACCTTCTTATACAACTGTTGCATAAAATACTATTTAACTCCAAAACTCAAAGCCACGTTGCTGTTTTGTCTTGAGGTTAGCGCGACTCTTCTCTTCTTTGCAGGCCTATAAGGCTTAACGTTTTTACTGACCGTTTCACTACGTTTTAAAATACTTCGTTTTTAATACCGTTTCACCACGTTTTTTACACTCCGTTTTAGTAACGTTCGGTAACCAAATCTCGTTTATGTGTATAAACCTATAAACAATTAATTTGACTGATTATTGTTATATACCTGTAGATATACAGGGTGACTCAAAAATTTATTTCTGACATATACAGGTTGTTTTAAATTGTAGTTGCTGTTTTGAAATTTTCATCTATTGAGTATATAGGGTGTCAATTGATCGATTGAACTTTTATACAGGTTGTTTTTTGATACCGATTTTTTTAGAACTTTGGATTTTCGGGTTAACGTCTAGTTATACATACAGGGTGTTAATTAAACTTGAACTTTAAAAAATAATTTAACTTTTTTTTTTTATTTATTTGACTCGCTTTGTTGAATCAGCTTGTTGTTTCATAACACTTTTGTTTTCACTTCACCGTGTCTGATAACGGAGACCATAATGGTCAACTACCTTCTAGGATTCTGATACTGGTCAGGCAGCTCCTAGTAGTTTTCTACCTTCTCGTGGAGATTTAATTACACTCTGAGGTTATCCTGATGATGCTCACCACAGTACTCATTGTGAACATCCACATTTACCTAAATCAATTAACTTACCGGGAGTTATGAATCAAACTATGCACATGGATAGCCGTATTGCACAAGCTTATACGAAGTCTCCTGACTTATCTAAATGTAAAATAAATTTCAACAGCAAGACTTGCGTCCGCGAATTTTTAATTCAGGTGGAAGAGTTGCAGTATGCTAGAAATGTTGAGGAAAACTACTTATTACGCGCATTCTCGTGTCTGCTCTCGGACCATGCTTTGAAATGATTTCGTTCGGTTAGAGCCCAGTTAACATCGTGATACCAACTTAAGCTCGAGTTGCATCGACGTCTCGATAAGAATGATTTTGATTACCAACTTGAGTTTCAACTTCAAACACGCACATTTTAGCAGCAGTAAGAGCTGGCTATCAATAGGGTGCCTCGCGCACAAAATAAATTAAGTACTACAAGATGCCATAGGCAAGGCAAACGAGCCAATCATACCCAACACAATCACAGAAACGATCGCCAAGGTGGAGGCTATATAGTGCAGTTTTTTAAAAAAGCTCACACGCCAAGAAAAATATGCGAACGCCAGAATTCAAATTAAACTCTGATTTTTTATTCCGTGGAAATCTGATGTTTCTTGGTATTACCAGACAAAAAAAAACTCCTTGGGTCTGTGGTAAGAATTTCAAAATAAATAAAATGCAGAACTTGGCTTCTGTATTTTATATACATGAAATTATAATACCTGTAATATATAATGTAAATATAATGTAATGTAAGCCTTATTGAGCTTACTATGGGACTAGTTCGATTTGTGTAAGATTGTCCCCTAATATTTATTATTTATTTATTTATTTAATTTATTACAACATAGAAAGCATAATAGACAATGCGCCTTACCACTCCAGAACAGTAGAAATAACTCCGGTGAAGTCATGGAAGAAGGTTCACATACAAGATTGGCTCAAATAAAAAAATATTGAATACAGCGAAGAAATGACTAAAGCACGCTTAATGGAACTTGTAGAACCTGAGAAAGCTAAATACAGCAAATGTTACGTGGATGAGATGGCAGCCGAGAAAGGCATCACGGTACTACGGTTACCCCGTACCACTGCGAACTGAACCCAATTGAGTTAATATAAGAAAAAACAAAACATTCAAGATGGCGGAAGTGAAGGAATTGTTACTGGAAGGAATAAATAAAATACCTGCAGTGGAATGGCAGGGGAGTATATCACATACATATAATAAAAGAAGAAGACATGTTATTAAGCTCGATCATTTAATTGACAGTGTCTGTGACACATTCATAATAAATGTTGGAGATAGCGACAACAGTAGCTCTGGTAATGACACAGATTCTGATAACGAATAAAGTATTTTAATAAGTCTTGTTTTACTTATTTCCCATAGGAGAAATTCACTCCAATCAAATTAGTTTTCCAAACTGATTGAAACTTAGATTTACTATTTAGTGTAGGCACTACCAAATAGTTTTTTATTGGTCAAATACTTAGCAATGCACCTTTTCACCTTTCGTATTTTTATTATAGCCCTCCTACTTATTATTTCGTTATAGACGATCTCAATAGTTTGTGGATTTACTTACATATATCACTCAACGAAAAGCTTTACTTATTTTGTAGCTTTAGATACCTAC
Organism: Eudemis profundana; assembly: GCA_947034925.1. Classification (NCBI taxonomy): domain Eukaryota; kingdom Metazoa; phylum Arthropoda; class Insecta; order Lepidoptera; family Tortricidae; genus Eudemis; species Eudemis profundana. The sequence continues at coordinate 17,079,840 of OX344815.1, forward strand.
CTATCGTAGAATATTTAATTCCCTGATAATAATTTCAATGCAATCTATAATACAAAATTATTAAAACAGCGCATATTAAATGTAGTTTGTATAAAAAAATGTTTCTTACTTCTAAAACGTCAAATTATGACAGATGTCAGAGAATATGTAAAAAATCAGAGTTTAAAACAAGATTGCCCGACGCGGTGGAATAGCACGTATGATACGTTACGTCGCGTCTTGGAAACGAGACAGCTTAAATGCTAAACTTTCCATGCATCGCATAGATTTATTGCTTGCTCCACACGACTGGACTGTTATAGAAATGGCTGTGCCGATCCTAAAAAAAATTACGATGTCACGACAGAGGTCTGTGGCGAAAAATACGTGACATTATCAAAATTCGCCTTGTACGATCGTATAATGATGGACCATGTGATTGCGCAAGAAAACAAATCGCCAGACAATGTCCCACTGGAGATATTCCAGTTAATAAGTGGTCTGGCTGCTCGATTTCGGGGAGTAGAGTCGGAAGTGTTGTTCCGAAGCGACTATCCTCGATCCAAAATTTAAGAAGAAGGGCTTCAAATTCCAGCATAATTACGAGCGGGCGCTAGACCGCATGAAAAATAGACTCGCAGCGATGAGAAGCTCGTCAACTCGCGGTATCCAAAATCCTGGTGAGTCGAGTTCGCAGGACAATCCAGCTCCGTCCACCTCACAACCCTCCACTTCTCATACAGCAACATCAATCTGGGATGAATTTGACGCCGAAATAGCAAATCTCGTGCCAGAGAACACTACCGCTGCCGGCCTTTGAGAACATGAAAGGTACTTGCAAGAGGACTACCTACCGAGGACAAAAGACCCACTTCAGTGGTGGGAAGAAAGAAAGGCCATGTACCGCTCATCATGCCCGAAATAGGACAGTTCTCAGCTTCTCAGAGCGGTTTGATCTCTAACTAATATGGATAGTACTCGTCTTAAGATCAAACCGCCTTATCTTAGGCTTTTGGAACGCGAATGGCCTACGAGGCAAAAAGGAAGAGTTAGTCGAGTTTATTAGGGTACACGCGGTCGATATTCTATTGGTCCAAGATACCTTTTACAAACCGTCACACAGAATTTTCCGAATCCCGGGTTACGAAATGTTAGGAACGACGAGTAGATAGGCCCGCGGGAAGAACTGCGATTTTCTTCCACCGTAGCTTCCACTGTATCGCGCTAGAACCCCCAGCCCTGACTCAGATGGAGGCATCTATCTGTCGTATATCGTTATCGGGTCACCACCCGGTAATGATTGCGTCAGTATATTTGGCTGCAGCTAACACACTCTTACGCAGATGGCTGCAGGAGGCGATCGCCGCCCTAGGGCGGTAGTTTAATCCTTGGCACATCGAAGTTAATCCTGAGAAAAGTGCCACGATTGTATTTTTTCCGACTAGGAAGCAAAAAATGGAAAGGTTAGCTCCTATCTAACTATTTGGCTTACCCATCCCCTGGGTTAATGAGGTTAAATACTTAGGTGTTATACTTGATATACTCTTCTCTTTCCGTATAGTCATATAAAACGCGTTCGCGGCTGCGCTCTTTGTCATGAATAGGTTAGGCGGGATGACTAACAGGCGGAGTAAAATGTCTCTTAGAAATAAGCTAACACTTTACAAAACTTGTGTTCGTCCCATTATGACCTACGCAAAATGAGTACTGCTGGCTGGCATTGTCAATCAGATGAACAATAATATTCGATGCTTAAATTGAAATTATGTCATTTTTACATCATCCGCATCACTTTTGTCCGAGCCCTGCTTACTACCTATTGAAAACGGCATTTATTCAATAACGATTTTTTTCAACATGGAAGAACGACACAATAACTGCGTTATGTGCCAATGCGGACTTCACAATCGAAGATTTCAGCATCACCTTTTAAGAGATCTGCAAATGAAGTTCCTGTTGCTAAGTACCTGAACATAAAGCGAATATTATTAATAATTTCAGGTAAATACACTTCACTTGTAGATAAAGATGATGTTTTAATTAATTACACTTAAGTTATTTTTATCAGTGACCAGTAATAAAGGAATGCCATTTTAAAACCTAGCCAGACTCCTTCAAGCAACCAATGTTGCCACCAAGATCAAATATTTTTATATGTATTATACATTTTATAACGATAATTAAACATTTTATATTATAATTTTTAAGTTATCTGTACCTACTAATTCATAATTCATTTAGATTAAGTAGGTAACTTTAATATAACATTAATACGATTTCTCAATATCTTAATATTCATTTAAGGCAGTTAATCACAATACTCAAATGGTTTTTATTTTTACCCTCAACTGTCAGATATATAATTTATAGTCAACTACCTACTATTTGCTAACAATAGGGTGCAAAAACAGTACATAAATATCATATTATGATAATTTAGTTTCTAAAAATAATTACAACATTAATTATGTAGATGAAAAAATGGCAAAGTTTATAGAGAGCTACAGAAGCGAAACTTGCCTTTGGAAGATCAAATCTAAGGATTACCATGATCGCGACAAAAAAAATGCTGCCTACAACAAGCTAGTCGAAAAATACAAAGTCATCGATCCAAATGCCAACAGGGATATATATGTATAGTGGTTAAGAAAATTAATAATCTTATAAAAAACTCATCATAACTATCCAAAGAGCGCGTGGAGCCCCTTAATACATATAAATGATTATGCAGTTCATAAGCTATTTACTGACGCGGAAGAAAAGGAGATAGTTGATTATATTCTTAAGTGCACTCAAATGTTCTATGGACTTACTATCACAGACGTTCGCAATCTGATTTATGAAGTAGCACGGTTGAATAACAAAAAAGTGCCAGAAAAGTGGCATGAAACTAGGTATCGAATATCTATATAATCTTAGAAAGAGAGATAACAGATTATCATTGCGAACTCCCGAAGGCTGCAGCTTGAGTCGAGCGACATCTTTCAACCGCCACAATGGTAGTTTATTTTTTGATAACTTAAAAAATATTATGTCTCGGCAAGCTGTCTTTGGTAATGGAAACAGAGTTTTCGAATACCATGAGAGTACATACCCGACATTACAAGAATCGAGCATCGTTCGTAATAACAGAGAACAGGAACCCCCGCTGCCACTCTATACAGCTCTTGACGCTTACGGTTGTCCGCGAAATAGAACAGTTATTGATGATTTGCACATTTATCTGTGTCGTCAAAACGGGTTTGCCAGGTGACATCGGCCTTGTGCCATCTAAATATTGATCGTGCAGAAGAGGAAATGTTTGAAATTGGCGCCTATGACAAGACAAGTAATACTTCAGTAGGTTCTTTTCACGGAACAAGTATATCTGTTTTTCAAACACCGTCAATTGCTCAGCCAGGCGCACACAGAAGTTTCCAATCTTCATACAATGACTCCGGACCTCAAACTTTAGATGTTCCTCATTTACCAGTCTTTTGCAATCGTGCCAAACGTGTTTCTTGCTCAAACAAAGCCAAAAATTCCTGATAGCAACGTACGAAGTTTATCACACCTACAGAAACTATGCGATATGAAACAGAATCCGAATGGCTTGATCACGTCCTTCATCGCAGCAGTCACGAAGATGGTGGTAATCGGTCTTGGGCTGCTTATCATGCAAATAGAATCACCCAAAATACACAAGATTTATATTGCGCCGTCTGTTCGCTGCTGCCACTTTTCTTTGAAGAGTCAACTTCTGTATCCATGGTTAGGCACGGAATGAATGCTGGGGCCACACTAACGGGAAATGCCGTTTATCATGGCATTTTCCGTTGGTGTAGCCACAACTTCACGCGATAATTCGACAACGGCATTCACATTGCCATTTGACGGTAGGCGATAGCTCGAGTGGCGGTACATCAAAGAGATTATCGCGATAATTATTGCGGGTGCCTGTCGTTTCGCATAACGTTTTTTGTCCTAAAAATGTTTGGCCGAGAATGTTTGGCATACTGTTGAATGGCATACTACTCGTTTGTCCTAATAATTTTTGCGCATACTTATTTAAAGTCCTAAAGCTAGTTTGCCCTAATATTGATAACTCTAAAATCTAATTACCTAAAGCTTAATATTCCTAACATGAATTGTCCTAAGAATTATTTTGCCTATTATTAAATTGGCTACACTTACAGCTCCTAAACTAAACTATGGTAGGCGTGAAGTCAGAATCGTTACGTATTCTACCTTCAGGCAGGTCAGATTTCGGTTAGGCACGACGCTACGCCACTGCGAGTCATAACTATACACAATAGTACATTACATACCGAGGCCAGTAGAGTAAGAAATGCTTTCTTATTTACTGGCCAAGGTTTGTATACTATTTTTCTGTTCGACGGAGCCAAAAAGCGGCATCTTGAAATCGGCAAGGTGACGCTTGCCGGCCGGAGGGCAGAAAATACTAATAATATTATACAAAACCATAAATAATATTTTTACAGCAGCCCATAAAGCCTCTCTGCTTGGGTAAATTATTAGGGCGTAGAACGAAAAGGGGGGACGGGGGGCGGAGCCCCCCACAAGGGGGGCACATTAAAAAAAACTCAAACCATAAGTTCAATTAGGTTAGGGTTCGAACTGCGACCCCTCGAAGTGCCGCCACCTTGCCGTGGTGGGAGGGCTTGCGTGTCTCAATGATCCTCAGGGCTACGCCGGACAGGGCTACCCATACCGGACAGGCCTGGGGTGATAGACCAGACAAAGAGCGGCACATGACGGTTCTCCTCGCGTCCCTCTGACGGAGCAGAGGGCGCAGGGGAAGAACAGAGGGTGGGCGGGCCTGGTGTGAGATGTGTGTGGATCTCGCGACGCCAGGTACCCGCGACGGGGGCACACACGGTGGTGGTGCGTGTGTACCGTATTTGGAGGGGCCCTAGTATGGGGCAGCGACCGCTTTCGAGCGGCGTGGGATGGCGGGCCGTCAAGGCTCGCTGCGCGACGGGTCTGGCAGTTGCAGTCCTGCGTCTGCTGGGTGAGTTTCGGCTCCCCGTCGGGCAACCCGTAACCTGCACTGAGCTGGCCGGGGGTGCTGCTCATTGAGAGCAGCACCGCGTGGAAGAAAACCACTATAAAAATTACCCCAATCCCAAGGTGAGCGATCGTGCCGATGGGATGCGTGGCTGGAGGGAGTCCAGTGCCGAGCGTGCAGGGGACCTCACCCCTTAAAAAAGCGAACTATGGAAGTCGGCAACTTAAAAAATCTCCGGGCGGGTAACCAATCCCGTTCATTCGCTTCGGCAGGTGAGAGTCCATCGTTGCTTCGTGCAAAAGTTGCTTCGTGGGCCGGCGGGGTGCCGGTTCTCGTGAACACAACAATGGCGATGCATCAACGGACTTAGATTTAACTGGAAAGGAAACGGGGATTAGGAAAGTGGGGAAAAAAGGGGGGGGGGGGAAACGCCTGCAACGGCGGAAAAGGGGGAGGAGGACCTCTCCTCTAGGGAGATGTCGCTGGAGGGACAACCGGGGGAGGGGAGTCTGGGGGGTTCAGCGTAAGAATCCTACGCCAGTGCGTCGGATGACGAGGGGAGCCTGCCCTCACTGAAAGGATGGGGGAAGCACCCTTCTCGTGAGCGGCCTGAAGAGCCCGGAGAGGGGGTTGAGAAGGAGGCCGGAGCTTCGGGGAGGCCGGGGGGCTCGGGGGAGAAAGCCACCAGAGGAGGGGGGACTACGACTGAGGCTCTGGCCCGCGCTGTTGCCCGAACAGGATCCCTTAAGCTCGCCCGATGAGGAGGAGGCAGAGTCGGGGGGGGAGGGGGAACTGCCGGACGTCGAGATGGGCTCACTGCTGGGCAAGAGGCCCCACGAAGAGTCGGGGGAGAACTCCCCACCCAACGTCTCGCCCAAGGTGAGCACTGCAAGGAGGGGGAAGCCGCGCAGGAGTCACGCCGGGCCTTCCCAGGCCAGGGCTCGAATTGCGGCCTTGGGCGGGGAGCAGGACTTCGAGCCTCTGCCAGAGGACGAGGCCGACTTGGGCGCACCGCCCCAAGCGAGGAGCAAGGCAAAAACGTCGGGAGGGACTAGGGAGCGCAGCCCCCTGAGGGCCGAAGAGGAGGAGACGGCTGTGGTGCCTCCAGACCTGCTCCTTGACGAGGACCATATTCGGGCAGTACGCGAGGCGGCAAACACCGTGAGGGAGCAGGCCGCTAAAAGCGGCCACCTAAAGGGCGAGGTGTGGGGCCGCATCAATGCGGCCTGCAGAGCCATTACCGCGGCAATGGACGGCCTTGAGGAGCAACGTCAGGAGAACGAGCTGATGCGCGCCCTCAAGGCCGACAATAGGCGAATGAGACAGGAGCTCGCCCTCCTGAGAACCAAGGCCATAAGGAGGGCCTTCTCCGAGAGGGAGAAGGCGCCGGCCCCCGCTGGGGCCAGGAGGTCGAACGACGAGGTGGTGGAAGTGCTCGGTGAATTCCGAGAACAGCTAACGAGGGACCTCCTCGCCACAGTGGGGGACATGGTGAACCTCCGCCTGGACGAAATTAGGAGTCTCCTCCCTCCGGCGCCGATCCTCCGTCCGCCCTTGGCAGCGGACCGCAGGCGGGACGCGCTCAATGCCCAATCAGCGGCCAGCCTGCCGAGCAGCCCAGCGCCGACTCCTGCGTCGAGGGACACCGTAAGGGCCCCCAAGCCGCCTGCCAAGGCTGCGGCCAACAAAGCGGCAGCCCCCAGGAAGGAAACCGCCTCAGGGACGACTCTGATGCCGCCTGCTCGGCCTGCCCCGGCTCCCAGGGCGAAACAAGGGGCCGCCAAGGCCAAATCTCAGCCGGGCCCGTCGACGGCACCGCAACCAACGGCCTCCCCCCCAGCGAAAGAGAACTCCTGGGTGGAAGTTGTGAAGGGGGGCAAGGCCAAAAAGCCCTCTCCTCCCAAGCCGGCACCCAGGCAATCGTCGCAGACTGCGAAACCCGCCACCCCCAAACTCGTGGCGCCCAAATCATCGGCGGTGGTTGTCGCCCTCAAGCCAGGGGCCGAGACCGATTAGAAGACGGTCATGGCGAGGGCGACGACCCTGAAACTGGCGGAGGTGGGGGTGGACCACGTGCGAGTCCGCAAAACGGCGGCTGGGGCTCGCCTCATTGAGCTCCCCGGAGCTCAGAGCGGCGCGGCGGCAGACAACCTCGCCGAGAAATTGCGGAACCTGGGCGGGGAAGTGGCCGATGTATACCGGCCCATCAAAAAAGCAGAAGTCCGAATCTCAGGATTTGATGAGTCGGTAACCGAAGATCTGGTTAAGGCCAAAGTGGCCGAAAAGGGCAAGTGCCTCCCTGACCAGGTGGAGGTCGGCAGGTTCAGGTGGCTGCCCAACGGCACCGGCGCCGTAATCGTCAGGGGCCCGATCACGGTGGCTAAGCTGCTAGCCGAGGGGAAGAGGCTGCTCCTGGGATGGACATCGGCCCGAGTAGAAGCCCTGGAACCGCGGCCCATGCGCTGCTTCCGGTGCATGGGCATCAACCACACCAGGGCGATGTGTCCATACCAGGTGGACAGGAGCGGTTTCTGCCACAGATGTGGCAAAGAGGGCCACATGGCCAAGGAGTGCTCTGCACCCACTCCTTGCTGCTCGGTGTGCCAGCAGGCCAAGCGGCCGGCAAAGCATGTGATGGGGGGACCTTCGTGCACCCCCCCACACACCCGAGGTAGGGAGCCCTCGAGAACGACCCAGGGGACCCTCAGGCCGCAAGGGCCACCGGCGACGACCAACGGTGAGGGCAATGTAATGGAGCACTGATGCCAGCACAACCTACACCGCAAACGTGGGAGGTTGGGCAGTGCAACGCTAACCACTCCGCCCGCGCACAGGATCTCCTGTGCCAGCACATGGCGGAGTGGGGCATCAGTGCTGCCGTTGTGTCGGAGCCTTACCTCGTCTCCCCCGAGCCCAACTGGGTGGGAGACAGTGACGGCCTGGTGGCGGTGGTCGTCCCGGCGATGGGCGGCCACCCGCCGATTACGAAGGTGGCAACTGCTCAAGGCTACGCAGCGGTCATAATGGAGAAACACTGCTGGTCGGTGTGTACTTCTCCCCAATAGACCGCTGTTCGCCTTCGAGCAGTTCCTGGAGGGCCTGGGGAGGGTTATTGGAGCTGCCGCGCCATCTCCGGTCCTGCTCTTGGGGGACCTCAATGCCAAATGTGCGGCTTGGGGTTCCCCCGTCACGGACCCGCGAGGAGAGGCCCTTAGGGACTGGGCGGCTGGTTTAGGGCTGGTAGTCTTAAACCGTTTTTAAAAATTTTCTTGTGTAAATTTTTTATTTTTTTTAGGAGAGGCGACTATAGGGACAGTTATGCATTGTAAGCAATCCTTGTGCGCCAACGGAAAGCTCACTGTGTAGCCGACTCGCTAGTTGTCTCCCGACCGTGTGCTTGAATACACGATCTAATTAAGTACATACTGAAGTATCATTCCAACTCCCAGATTACATTAACATAGGCAAAAGGTCCTATACGGACGCGCTTAAAAGCCATCCAAATAATTACGTTCAACCCTCAAACATTACAACGGTATCACCGACACCCAAGGCAACAAGGCTGAAGTTCTACTTTAGATAACATGCTAACACCAAGATCCAAGATACTTATACCAATTTGTAAAACAAGATCGACACAACTCCAATGCTCATCTGGGATTGTTGCCGCTTGCAGACGTAAACCGCTCTACAGATGGTGATTCAACTTGCTCATCTATATGCATGGATACTGATGAACCAATTGAAATCATCGTGCAGCCTACTAAAACGTTTTCCTTAATTTTTTCACCACAAGAATGGCGCAAAATTCAACCCATTCAGGCATAGATAAATAATATAGCATATAGCAAATAAAATAGCATAAGAGAAAAGACCGGGTAGGCACTGCAGTGCGGGAGGTGCTGCCACAGAATTGCTGGGCGGACATCTTATTAGCCAAATTGTGGGAGTCGTACAAATTATCGTGCCCTTACACAATGACCCGAAGTCAAGTGTCTAGTGGTCAGGACACAGAATATATAAAAATATTTGCTAAATGCTAAGAGTGCGGTGCATCGGCCACGGGAGAGGTACCTCTCTCGTGGCGTGCACCGGACACAAGATCTGTGCCTCTCCACAGGACACGATGGCTGTCAGGCTCAGCACGGATACACGAAAACAGCAAAAAATCCAATACAAAATACTCTGGTAGGTACGCCGGTTGTATACATGAAATTGGTGTCGATAAATTCTTCGCGCATTATTATACAGCAGCGCAAATGTTGCTGTATGAACGTCACAGTAGACGTAACTACGTTAAATTGTCTGAGGCCCCACAGGTACCCTTGTGAAAAAAGTTATATACGGGGGATCACTTGACAGGCTACATTTCTTTGTATCAGGGTATAGAGACCGTAACAAGCAACCAAGACACTATAAATTTGCATGTGTATCAAATGGTGTCGGAAGACATGACACTAACAGCCTTGTTTATTGGCTCAACGAGTGGCGCAGGGCCGGAGCACCCGTGAAATGAAATAGTCACTGATAATTCGGCGGCTCTAAAAAGCGCTGTGGCACGAGTGTTCGAAGGCACCGAATTAAAAAAATACAAGGACCAATGTCATAATTATCTTACAGGTAGCGCCAACTTGCCGAAATGCTATCTCCCGCTAGATGTTGCCCACTTCATAAGTTCGGCCGCAAGGTGGCACATTTGGTCGGAGAAGAGCCAACATTGACTAAAGACGTTTTACTTGAGACGTTTGGGCATCCTAATAGATTTCAAGACTTTGATCAATCGATTCGCGACGTATTAGTGGTGGCTCTATTTCCTTGCGAGCGAGATAGTGCTGGCAACATTCTTCCAATGGAAGAAAGCCTATCTGGTCTCGCCAAGGCTATGAGCAGTACTGAGATCCCTCTTGCGGAATCGGAGCCAAACTATTAGTAATTAAGTAATTAAAGACGAGCCCGATGAGATGAAACTACATGTGGAATGGATGAACTTTTTAATTTTAATGTTACGTTCCATTTCTCACATTAAGCGTTTCAGATAAACGTATCGTAATACCTTTCATTTCTCATCTGACGTACTCAATAAAGATTAACAAAATAACTGAAGCGTAATTCTGTTATATCTCGATTTTCAATATAATTAACCGTAATTAAATAAATACTTCTGTGGAAATTCTGTTGGTTTGTAGTGATGGATATATTCCAAATTTCGTAGATTGGAACGTCTTTCATCTTTTGTTTTGGCGCATGCGCGGAATCGGCCACGTTCTGAGTCTGTTGTTTTATTTCCATTTTTCTGTTGGTAATGAAGGTCAATAATTTTAATTAAATTTATTTTCAGTAAGTACTTCTCGTAATATGGTGAGGCGAGGTTTGTTACATCATTAGATGTCCGCTGAATCATTTACAGGGTCCGTTTCCAAAATATTTAAATAGTTTTAATTCTAATTTCTTGGTGGTGTCACATCTTCTGGCATAATACTGCTTTCAGAACGTCTTTTCCTTATTGTATATGGTCGGAGGCCATATCCTTCCACTTTGCAAATACGCGTGCCTGCAGACACTCCGTTGTGAAATCGTTTTTGCAATTTTGGATACAAAAATGGGTAAGAATCTTTCTTCAGTACCACAACTCATTGTGTAGTTATGTGATACTCATAAATATTGTGTTTATTTTAGTATCGGCCGATATAATGCCATCTTGAAGGAAGTGATGACGCCACGCTAATAATACAATTTCCAAAGGTATGCATTTCTCTTGTTGGAATTCTAACTACGTTCCTATTGTGGATTTGTTGTTTTGATGTTAATTCGTGGTAACTTTTCGTTTTCAGCCTATAAGAATAATTCATGTCAAGCATGAGCTGCGTGCCATGATCTCGCCATGTTTCACACTTTAAAGCCATAAGGGCAATTTATGAAAAACCCGTAAAAGGTGAGTTTTCTTTCATACTGGCTAAGGTCCCCTTTAATAAACCCTAATGGCCATTATTCTAATGTCGTGTTTTCTCTCGACAGGGTTTTTTTTTTACGTTTAATACTCTCTGAAGAATGCTCTTCTGACACGGAGGTCTTCCTAATCATCTGGCGACCGCGGATAAGAGTCCCGTACCATCTACGTATGTCTCCGACTTCTCGTGAGCACATGGTAACGCTTCAAGTCTGCGGAACCCAGATATAAGGTCGTACCTTCACTTATTCACTTTAAAACTGATATGAATGTGAACAACCAACTATAGTATAAGTAAAACCTTAGTAATAGAAAGTGTAGAGTAAGTTTATGTGTGAAACCTTACCTCAATATTAAACTTTGCCACCAGTCAATATCGTCTTTTGATTTGAGTATGCTATAGGCTTGACGGAGTGATCTCTCTGGCGCTCAATACTTATAAATACTTGAAAGGTCACTACGCTCTGGCTGAAACAACTTCCCGACCCTAACTTTTGCTCTACCGTATCTCTTAGCCGAGCCGATAAACTATTTTCTATATTGGAGGTAGCCCCCAAGTATTGCAAATTATGCGGCTGAGTTGACAAACCAGTCGTATAATTCTTTACAAGAAACAAATTTACACTGATTTTAAGCGCAGAATGCATTAAAGGCTACAATTTGACTGTCCAGTGAACTGACACCTGGCTGATAAGGAGGTATATTATGCTGCACCATGACCTAATAAAACTCGGGAAGTTCGTTGCAAGTAACTGACTTTATTTACACAAATTACACATACAACTGTACCACCATAAGGAAGTTATCACAGTGTGACACTAGATGGCGTTAGGAACCTTATTCATTTTGATATCATTTCTAACAATTCCGGCAAAGTAAAAATGTTGGTAACAAAAAAAGGTTGGTTGAGGTGACTGTACCATCTGTCAAATTTTTTATGAAATGGAAGCGATTTGGAACGTTGTGTTCGACAACTTATTGTTTTGATGCTTTATTGACTAGGCATTTAAATCAGGACCCAGCCGAAAATTTTATTGAGAATATCAGAAGTTATGGTGGAAGATATAATGCTCCAAATACTATGCATTCGGATACTTCAACGACATCATTGTCGTGCCCATAAACAAAGACTGTCAGACTGTGCCACACAGAGTCGCTAACCAAATATTTCAATGACATTACTATAAATATTCTTTTGCAGTTGGCGTAGGTCAATCAACCGTATTTTGAGTGGCAAAATCAAGTATGACGGTGACGACGAAATGAAATTGGCTGCCCAAAATTATTATGATAAGCACATACATAATAAAAATAAAAAATTAACGAGTTCACTTGTTTTTTTTTTACTTGGCTCCTTGGTTATATCATACAGATGTGAATATTTATATTCAGAGAATCGTTAGAAGTCTTTTTCATTCTTTTACGTTCCTTTTTAGGGTTCCGTAGCCAAAATGGCTAAAAAGGAACCCTTATAGTTTCGTCATGTCCGTCCGTCCGTATGTCACAGGCATTTTATTCAAAAACTAAAGGACGTATACTGATGAAATTTGGAATAAAGATGTCTTGTAGATGCCGCTACTAAGTTTGCTAGTTAAATAATAAAAATAAAAAAATCTAGCACTCCATACATGTAACAGAAGCTAAAAATTTTTTTTTTCAGCAAACGTCAACGTGATGTACATAATTCGATAGTTCTTTTAAAAACATTAGAAGATTTTTTTTTTTCGCAGCAGCAGCAAGCAGGGATCATGACTTTCGTCACGAATATGATTATATTATTACTAACTATAATGGTTAGTATGGTAATGTCTTTCGAAAGAGATAAGAATGTCGCAGTTACAAATGGGATACTAAAGGTGACTGGATATTCAGAATGTGAAATTGACAATATGGGAAATAGGATCCAGATTGAGCCTAAAGGTGAAACAGCAATAGCTTCATACCCAATGTTCGGTCTGATACAATGGAAGTGCGATAAAATATATACAGGTGAACTCGTTTCATTTTTTGATTGCGTGTCATGTGGAATGTACTGCGTCTATAATCAGTATATCAATAAATGTAGAAACACAACAACTCCATTAGTTATTGCTTTAGTGATGTCAACAGTTATATCTATGACTAGCTTATGCCCGCAACTTCGTCTGCGGTGTAAATTATAATTAGGCAATTAAACTTAATAGGCAATATATAGTTTCTGATATTTGTTCATAAATTTTGGGCCAAAAACTGCACAGTGCACATTTACCGCGAAAATTAATTCTTTAGTCCATTTAAGGATTATTTCCAAAAAATTAAATGCACTTAACCACTTGTTACTAACACAAAAAAAGCAATCTACTAATTACTATATGTTACGCATGGAGTTAGAAACCTTTTACTTTAAAAATTGTACAGTCTCTAAACAAACTTTCAACCCCTACCTATTCAACCGGTTTTCGAGATAAAGGGTCTAGCCGCAATCCTATAGTGAAACTGCCCCTGGCTGAAATGTGTAGGTTTCTTAGGAGCTTTTATTTGTCTTATTATAAGATATCATTTTACCAGATTTCAAGCCTGGAATCCTCTTGGTTTGGACAAAAATAAAAAAAAATAAAAAATAGTTTTTATTTATTTTTAGCTAAACCAATAGTTGGATTTCTTTGAAATTTGGAAGTCACATGTATCTAATAATAACTCATTTTCAAAAAAAAATCCAAGGTTCTAACTTATTTATAAAGCCTTAAAAATTGATATTCTAATTTTTAAGATTTTTTGAAAAATACTTATGAGATAGGGACAACCTCAATTTTTAGTTATATAACGTAGAATATATTATTGCATAAAATATATTTTTTTTGAAAAAATCTATTTAGGGCAACAGGGCAAAAATGTGTTACTAATGCATAGAGGCCGCCCGCCGCCCTACGACTACTTATACCGGGAACACCCAAAAACTCGGAAATATTTTATTGCGAATTTCATAATTCCTAAGAAATAAAATTAAGATTATTTAAAGTCACGATATTTACTATACGGAATTTCAAAAATCCCATTTTTTTATTTTCCGACATTTATTAATCCAAAAAATTAAAAGCTCAATGGGCCCTTGGTCCGAATATTCAAGTATTTATTTAGGGTCTCTTTCGTGGTTTTCGTGATATGTATGTTTCCATACAGAAACATAGTTTCAGTGAAAATAAGTAAGAGTATTCAAAGATTTTATTCAAAATTGCCTGTCTCATCCAGGACACCCAGATTCAGAATTTAATAAAAAAGGGTTTATAGTCGGACTACGCTAAGTTTTGCAGAGGTCGAAAATAAAGTCGCTCTTATTTCGTGGTTCTTTCGCGCAGAACACAGATTATTACACACAAGTGCTTTTTACTTTACATTACCGCACAAGTGCTGTAATTACCGCCAATTAGCCAATGAGAGCACGCCATGTGGCTCGGCGCGCGAATATTATACCCGCGCAGCGCCGACACCACCAGTCCGCCACCTCGTGCCTGTTCATGAGCGCGCACTACGTCGACACCACACGACGAGGTGACGATAGACGAGGATAGATAAACCACTAAGTAAATAAAGTATGTACAAAAACGTAGTAGGGCGGGCGGCCTCTATGCATTAGTAAAACATTTTTGCCCTGTTGCCCTAAATGGATTTTTTCAGAAAAAATATATTTTATGCAGTAATATATTCTACGTTATATAACTAAAAATTGAGGTTGTCCCTATCTCATAAGTATTTTTTAAAAAATCATAAAAATTAAAATATCAATTTTTAAGACTTTATAAATAAGTTAGAACCTTGGATTTTTTTTTGAAAATGAGTTATTATTAAGTACATGTCACATCCAAATTTCAAAGAAATCCAATTATTGGTTTAGCTAAAAATAAATAAAAACTATTTTTTATTTTTTTTTTATTTTTGTCCAAACCAAGAGGATTCCAGGCTTGAAATCTGGTAAAATGATATCTTATAATAAGACAAATAAAAGCTCCTAAGAAACCTACACATTTCAGCCAGGGGCAGTTTCACTATAGGATTGCGGCTAGACCCTTTTAATGAACGATGAAATCATTTGAGTTCTATTCAGTTTAATCAGTTCTATATACCCTACTTTAAAAATCATTTGGTCCCTTTATAAAGTTTTAGCCCCCATTTGACCCTTTTTGGGGATGAAATTCAAAAAACGGTTTAACTTTTTTTCTGTGCCCTTATTGAAGGATCTATGTACTAAGTATCAGATTTCCTACTTCAAAAATCCTTTGGACCCTATACAGAGTTTTGAACCCCCATTTAAACCCCTTTGGGGATAAATTTCAAAAAACTGCATTCACTTTTCTTTTCTCTTTTGGATGAGTTCAAGATAAAATCGTTTAGTCCTTTTACAAAGTTTCAACCCCTGTTTGATCCCTTTTTAGGCATGAAAAAACTGTAAAACCACATTTCTTTGTTCTTATTAGGGAGTCTATGTACGGTGTCTCAGATCGCAAACTTCAAATATCTTTTGGTCCGTATACAAAGTTTCAACCTCTATTTAAACCCCTTTGGGGATGAATTTCAAAAAACAGCAATCACTTTTCTTTACTCTTATGGATGAGTCTATGTAAGAAGTTTAAGATCTACTACAAATACCGTTTGGTCACCATACAAAGTTTCGACCTCCGTTTGACCCCTTCTTAGGGATGAATTTCGAAAAACGGTAAAACCACTTTACTTTATTCTTACTCCTCAGTAAGAATAAAGTAAAGCTCTGAGACATCGTACATAGACTCCTCAGTCTATGTACGATGTCTCAGAGCTTCCAACTTCAAAAATCGATTGGTCCCAATACAAAGTTTCAACCCCCATATAACCCCTTTCGGGGATGAATTACGAAAAACCGTGAAATGACCTTCCTGTATTCATATTGAAGGGTCTATGTGCGAACTCTCTGATCTCCAACTTTAAAAATCGTTTGGTCCCTTTACAAAGTTTCAACTTCCATTTAACCCCTTTCGGGGATGAATTTCGAAAAACCGTGAAATGACTTTCCTGTACTCATATTGAAGGGTCTATGTGCGAACTCTCAGATCTCCAACTTTAAAAATCGTTTGGTCCCTTTACAAAGTTTCAACCCCCATTTAACCCCTTTCGGGGATGAATTTCAAAAAACCGTGAAATTACTTTCCTGTACTCATATTGAAGGGTCTATGTCCGAAGTCTCAGAACTCCAACTTCAAAAATCATTAGGTACCTATACAAAGTTTCAACCCCCGCTTAACCCCTTTTAGGGATGAATTTCGAAAAACGGTGAAATTACTTTTTTCAACTTATATTGAAGAGTCTATGTTCGAAGTCTCAGATCTCCTACTTTAAAAATCGTGTGGTCTCAATTTAAACTTTCAACCCCCATTTAACCCCTTTCGGGGATGAATTTCGAAAAACTGTGAAATTACTTTCCTGTACTCATATTGAAGGGTCTATGTCCGAAGTCTCAGATCTCCAACTTTAAAAATTGTTTGGTCCCTATACAAAGTTTCAACCCCCGTTTAACCCCTTTTAGGGATGAGTTTCAAAAAACGGTGAAATTACTTTTTTCAAATTATATTGAAGAGTCTATGTTCGAAGTCTCAGATCTCCAACTTTAAAAATCGTGTGGTCCCTATATAAACTTTCAACCCCCATTTAACCCCCTTTGGGGATGAATTTCGAAAAACCCCTTCTTATCCCTTACTTACGTTATACAACCACCCTACTGTGAAAATTTCAAGTTCCTAGCTTCAGTAGTTTCGGCTGTGCGTTGATGAGCCAGTAAGTCAGTCAGTCAGTCAGTCAGTCAGTCAGTCAGTCAGTCAGTCAGTCAGGACATCTTCTTTTATATATATAGATAGATAATACTGCTTTTATCAATGACAATTTTCAAAAAGAAAATTATAAACCTAATTGTTGAGATGATAATGTTCTTTATTATGAGCAGGGAGCGTAAGTTTCGTGCCGATGACAGGCAAATGACGTCTATCTACATACAGGCTGATTTAGTTAAGATATTACATTGATTTACTGTTACCGTAAATTATCGGTATCGTTTAAGTTATGGATTAATTATCTTTTTTTACTTTCATTGATTCGTGTCAATGGTAGAAAACATTTTGTAAGTAAAAATGTATACGTCTGTTTTTGTATTTTTTTTTTGACGGAAAATTGGAAATAGTCGTCGGATATGCGATTTGACATATACTTATCCGAATGCGGTCCCTTCTATATCAAAATGCGTTTCTGTTATATGTATTTTCCAATTTCCCGTTGCAATAAATAAGATAAAACAGGCAGACACATCTTGATTTATAAAACGGCTTCTACCATTGACACCAACTAATAAAAGTAGTGATGAAATTAATTCATAGCTTTTACGATACCGGTAATTTCCGGTAACGATAAATCAATCTAAAACCTAAAAATAATCATGCTGTATGTAGCCTGACGTCATTTTTGCGTCATCGGCACGAAACTTACGCTCCCTGATTATGAGGAAAGACAAGATAAGAGCAAGAAAGATCAAAAGGTTTAATAAAATCACAGGCCAGAACATTGAAGTGGATCGGTAGCCGCGCGCGGTGGGTACTCGCGCGGGGTTGGCAACGGGTTTTCGTCTGGCTGGAGTCATCGGGGAGCCAGAGCCCCCAGTATGGGTCGTTACGGACCATCATCGATGACCGCGGCCGCACCGAGGAGCACCGAAACGAGAGGCTCGGGGTCAGGTAGCAGGGGCCGCGGCCGAGGCCGCAGAGGTGTCGGGCGTATGCACTGGGTGTCCGAGGGGGGACAAGAACAGGCAGCGGAACAGTATTCAGAGGACGGAGAAGCAGACAACGAAGAACCCATTTACCAAATGAGCCTCGAGAAATACAAACCGGTAAGCATCCCAGTGTGTGTCAATAACCACACTATAATATTTGAAATCGATACCGGTTCCTCTTTATCGTGTATTAGTGACCAGGTATATAACCAATTATTTAAAGAAATACCATTGGAGCAGTGTAGGTTATCCTTGAAATTTTACGATGGTAGTGTGATTAAACCGTTGGGGTCAATAGTTGTGGATGTACGGCACGGGGATATATATAAAAGACTAGATCTGTATGTAATTAGGAGCGGTACTACTAGTTTATTAGGCCGCCAATGGTTATCGGAATTAAATATAGCTGTACCGAAATTTACTGCGTGTGAAAATATTCACACTAGTGTAGTCATGACTGAAAATTTAATTTCGAATATGGTTTCCAGGCATAAAGACGTTTTTAATGGAGGCCTGGGTGCGTTCACTGGCGGTCGGGCCCGGTTGCGCGTGCGCCCGGACGCGATGCCCGTGTTCTGCCGCGCGCGCCCCTTGCCTTACGCATTACGCGGTCGAGTGGACGCCGAGATCGACGCGATGCTGCGCGCCGACGTCATCGAGCCGGTGGAGCACTCCGACTGGGCCACGCCATTGGTAATAGTAAATAAACCGGACGGATCTTTGCGTTTGTGTGCAGATTACAAAACCACTTTGAATCGCGTTTTGTTAGTAGATAAATTTCCGATTCCTAAGATTGAGGACTTGCTTGCACAATTGAGTGGCAGTAGGTACTTTACAAAGTTAGACTTATCGCAGGCATACAATCAAGTACTATTGGAGGACGACGGTTCTAGGGAGTTAACCGTTATCAATACGCACCGGGGGTTGTTCCGTTACAAAAGGTTAGTGTACGGCCTTTCTTCAAGCCCGGGTATATTCATGAGGATAATGAGCAATCTTTTGAGGGATATTCCTAATGTCACATTTTTTTTGGATGAAATTTTGGTAACCGGGGCGGCGTTAGAATCCCATCCTCGTCGCCACTGATAAATCAAAGACCGGGGTGTTGTGCGTAGTACGTATATTTCCAGACTGACGTGCCTAGCTAAAAACCCTACCCCCATATACAAATGTCATATTCAGAGTTACCCCCTATCGAATACATAACAATTTTTATGTACTTTTTTTTGATTAAGTGAATACTTTCGGAAATAATCGCCCCTAAAGTTCCATAAATTGTGTCCACCCCCCCCCCCCCCCCGTTTAACTTTTAAACCGTAAATCCAAAAAATATGAAAATAAACAGGAAGGTAACGCTTAATAAATACATTCAACGAAAATTATTTTGAATAGTAGAAGTTTTGAAGTTATTGCTGTAAAACTTCTCGACCAAAAGGTATTAAGTGCCATCGAATTACACGGCATTTAAGACTTTTTGCCAGTTGTTTAT
Source organism: Eudemis profundana (assembly GCA_947034925.1). NCBI lineage: Eukaryota > Metazoa > Arthropoda > Insecta > Lepidoptera > Tortricidae > Eudemis > Eudemis profundana. The sequence goes on from OX344815.1 coordinate 17,099,029, forward strand.
TTTTAGCTTTATTTTTATCTGTAGCACATTTCCTTATAGATACGGCTATGGAACCCTACACTGAGCATGGTCCGACATGCTCTTGACCAGTTATTTTACATTTGATTGTTTATTGTTACATTTCTGTTAATAGTAATGGCTTAAAGCGTGTCACACACTAAGCAGATACGATAAGATATCTGTATCTGAACGCATATCTGTCAATATCGCTCCCTATACAATTCAATGAGCTAACACACACAGCGCAGATAACTTATATTTTATCGTGAAGTATCTGTGGGCACCGACATATATCGACAGATGGCAAAGATATTATCTGCGTATATAAATTGATCTGTGTATAATATCTGCCGATATAAATATGGTATAGTATTTTATCTGCAGATCATCAGTCCAGTTTGAAGGATTTAGACTGAATGTATCGTCTCGTATATTATCGTATCTGCGTAGTGTGTGATAGTTTCAGATCATTAAGTTATTATACGCAGATAAAATATTATCGTATCTGCGTAGTGTGTGACACGCTTTAGTGTAAATTTATACAAATTAAATTGTATCAATTTAACGTTCTCTTCGAAAACAACATTATATCTTTTTTTTACATTATCACCCAGAATAACAAGTGGAAACTCAAACCAATGCTCAATATTTTCGCAGAGGTAAAGACGCTAAACGCCGCGTTTCCCTCAGCCAGCTCAACGTGCTCTGCGAGCATTTAAAATTGCACTATTCGTTCGTATTTTGGCCGTTACATTTCATTTTTACATAATGATGAGTTTATTTAGCCATGCATTCCTGGAGGTGTGACGAGTAAATAATGTTATATCAACATGGGTCGAATATTGTCATTTTACATTAATAGTCTTATGGAACAAAATAAATCAGTAAATTCAGCCCCTCGTTATAAACATGTCCTTACTAGAAGAAAAGTTATCAAAAGGAAAAAAAAGCTAAAATGGAAACGAAAGGTCAATTTTTGGCCTCGTAGTCGCTTACCATCAAATACTGCGAAGATTAATTGCTGTTTAGTTAAAGGATTGAAAAGAATTAGTAAAACTATCTTAGTCACATTTATTAGGGCTTGTTACACACTTAAGAGTTTTCATTTAAAAAAGAATGAATATCTCTGAAAGTAAGCGTTTTTCGACTATACATCACATAACTTTTTTTACTCGTCACACCACCAGGAATTCATGGCTAAAGTATGTCGGTATAGTCCAGGGATGATACGGAGTTCTGGTTCTGGTTCCGTTACGTCGGAACTTCCGCTTGGTATTAAACATTCGTTTCTGTTCCGTTTCCGTTACTTTTGAAGCGGAAGTTATAACGGATGTCAAAACAGCGCGGCGGGGGAACATCAGTGACGCACTTTAAAAACAAACAGGTTTATACCTGTCATTGGCTCATCTCTCCGCTTGCCACGTGCTGCAATTATTAGTTGTCTTGTTTTAAAAATGTTTTTCAATTGAAATTCGCATTTATTGTGTGGTATAATGGTGTAATTGTGAACTGTCTGTGTGTACTGACTATTGATATTATTGACAGTGAGTAGTAAATGTAAGTGAACCAAAAAAATTACTTAAGCTCTGGTTCTGGTTCTGGTTCTGTTTCCGGTTCCGTTTCCGTTTTTGGTTCCGATATACTAAAGTCAAAACATCTGGTTCCGCTTTCGTTTCCGATAAAACCACATCTATTTACTCCCTCCCACCCTGTATACACGTTTGATGTTATTTTTGTTACTGGAAGAAGACGCACAAGACGATCCCATACGACTGAATCACTATTTTTTCCACGCAAAAAGTTTGAGTGGCGCATACGACGTGACATGTAAGCGGCCGATGGCGTATAGGTATAGGAGACCTAAGTGTTTTTTAGCTCTTTGATAATAAACGCTATGTACGCCTTGAAAAATAATTAATAAACGTGTCAATATTTTTAATCACAACAGGCCCTATACCGGCGCGCTCGAACCGGTGGAATTAATGTGGATCGCAATTCGCCGGGGAGCAGACTGGTGCGACTGTATGGCGCACTAGCATTTTTACCTCCTGAGCGCGTGCCCGCCGCTCTGGCGGAGCTGCCCCGAGTGGCCGGCAACGAGGGTCTTCCCTTTAATCCGCAGTTCCACGATTATTACGTGGACTATTGGGTAGCCCGTGTAAGTATTGACGGCAATTATTTGTTTTGGTTTACCATCGAAGAGACTTGTTAATTTCTTTCTATCTCAATGTATTTCTGTGACGATTGATGATCACACACAACATAGCGCTGTGTAACCATAGTAGGTAAACCTTTAAATATTCACTTAGTGTGTAATGGCCAGAACATCTAAGATCAGAACATGATTAATGATCACACACAACATAGCGCTGTGTCTTTTTGAACCATAGTAGGTAAACCTTTAAATATTCACTTAGTAATGGATGGGTTGGTAATGGCCAGAACATCTAAGAGACTGTGGAAACTAATAAGGATGCGGAGGATAGGTCTATGATGAATGACTGTTAACGTAAGATAATGTTTTAGATTGGACCAGAGTGTTTTTCCGTTCACGGTCGACAGCATAGAACGTCGAACATTGCGGAAAGTTACCACGCTGCTCTGGCGCGATCTTTGGGTCCTGCTCCCAACATTTGGCAGTTTACTAGTAAGTTAAACTTTCGTGGTATAATTATGTATGTAGATGAAATCTAATTTATCCACGACTAAGTCGCTGGTGTATTAGGCGGGTAGGCGGTACCGGATCTGGAATATCAATTAGAACGCTTGGTAAACATTAGCAGTAATTGTAGTCATTTCGATCCAATATTTTTAATTAAATAGATACTTGGTAAATTACTCTGACAGCTACGGACGTGCCGTGCATCCGATGTGATCACTGCGTTAATATAATGCTGTAAGAACAAAACTTATCTTTTTTTCTATCGCGAAATCTTAATGTCGTAGCTAATGTAAAATTCGGCAATAAAAAAAGTAGGTGCCTCCGTACATAATTCAATCCAGAAGACATCGTAACAAAAATAAATAATAAATAAATTTCGGGGGGAATCTTACACAAATCGAGCTGGTCCCAAACTAAACAATGCTCGTATAGAAATTATCCGTTCAAGAGAGCTAATGCTGTTAAAGAATACAATGCCATTGAGCGAACAATGCCATTGATAGAATACAATACCACCAAAAAAAATAACAATGCGTAGCACGAGTAAACCCGGGCGGTCTACCTGGCTCCCCGTTAAATCTGTAAAAGCAAAATGCATTATTATTTTTTGTTTGAAAGTATTTGCCGCCTTATCATTACGGTCATAGAACCGATAATCCGTTGAAAGCTCATAGTATCTCTAAGTCTTTTCTCTACGGAATACGCACTTGCAGACCGTCGGGCGAATGTGAAATGCAAAACAAATTAAGATCGCAGTTATCTATAACTGCATTTACACTTTACTGTCTAGTAAATAGAATCTAAAATCTAATGATCTTTCAAGGCAGTTATACTTTTTTGACACTATATTCTCGTTATCCTAATTTGTGGTTTACTTCTCAATGGCATTGTATTCGTTAACAACATTAGCCCAGTTGATCGGATAATTACTATACTATGGGTACTAGACGACGACATACATACTTATATAGATAAATACATACTTAAATAGATAGAAAACATCCATAAATCACATCATCAGAAATTGAACCCCGGGACGTCTAGCATCGTAGGCGGTGGCACTCCCACTGAGATACAACAAACGGTTAGGGCGCATAACTGCCGTCCTAGTCTAAAAGGCGACTTTTTACTATGAACTTCCATAGTAAAAGGTCGCCTTTTACACTAGGACGGCAGATAAGGTCCCACACGCAAAATGTCCCTTGGTCCCTTTAGCAGAACGTCCCTTTTATAATGTCCCGTTCCTAAAACGGCCCTTCCGCATAATATCCCGTTCTCAAAATGTCCCTTGACATAAAACACGTCCCTTGCGCAGAACGTCCCTTTCGCAAAATGTCCCGTTCTCAATAGGTACCTATACATTACTTTCGCAAAATGTCCCGTTCACAAAACGTTCCTTTCGCAAAATGTCCCGTTCGCAAAACGTACCTTTTGCAAAATTGGCTGTTAATCGCTTAGTTTTTAACCGACTTCAAAAAAGGAGGTTATCAGTTTGACCCGTATGTATCTTATCTTATCTTATCTTGGTATTAGGGGTCCTTTCGGATACACTTCGACCCAATGGGATCTTTTGTGTAATTACCCCATACCGCATCTACGCAATGGCTTGCTCCACCACCTCCATAAATCGGGTGATGGAACCCAGTGGTAGTGCCTGGAATTCATTTGGCTCCGGATAGCCCGTGCCAAATTCATTCATTCTTTGTCTGGCGAGAGCATGACATTCACACAATATGTGTTTCATTAAATATTTTATTAGAAGAGAAAAGTTGAAAAATTATATGTCTCGGGCAGGATTCGAACCTGCATCTCCTCGGCTATCCGGGCCAAACACAGGCGCCTTACCAACTAGGCTACCGAAACTCTGCCCAAGTCATCGAATTCTTCAACCAGTCCCTTCATTTGTGACGTCATTCTGGGTGACGTATGTAGCACCATCTACCATTGAGTCCTTAGAACCCATATGTTCTAAATGTATTCTTAATGTCCATATGTTCTTAATGTATGTGTTGTTATGTATGTGGGTTCTAAGGACTCAATGGTAGATGGTGCTACATACGTCACCCAGAATGACGTCACAAATGAAGGGACTGGTTGAAGAATTCGATGACTTGGGCAGAGTTTCGGTAGCCTAGTTGGTAAGGCGCCTGTGTTTGGCCCGGATAGCCGAGGAGATGCAGGTTCGAATCCTGCCCGAGACATATAATTTTTCAACTTTTCTCTTCTAATAAAATATTTAGAATTCGTTGGCAGTCGTTAATGCTTTAATAAAAAATCATGTTTGGGTGTAGCACATCGTTACTGTGGATTTCTCAATACGAGTTGAGACCACAGTGCCATACATATGGGTTCTAAGGACTCAATGGTAGATGGTGCTACATACGTCACCCAGAATGACGTCACAAATGAAGGGACTGGTTGAAGAATTCGATGACTTGGGCAGAGTTTCGGTAGCCTAGTTGGTAAGGCGCCTGTGTTTGGCCCGGATAGCCGAGGAGATGCAGGTTCGAATCCTGCCCGAGACATATAATTTTTCAACTTTTCTCTTCTAATAAAATATTTAGAATTCGTTGGCAGTCGTTAATGCTTTAATAAAAAATCATGTGTTTCATTGTCTCTGCCTCCTCGCCACACAGTCTACAATCTGTGTTGTCAAAAAGTCCCAACTTGGCCAGGAGTCCTTTGACCCCGAAGTGACCTGTGAACACCCCAGTTATGAGCTTGAGTTGCCTTCTGCTGTACTTCCACATTTTGTTGGACCAGCTTGAGTTGACTCTTTCCATGAAGAGCTTCGAATGCCTCAGGCCCGCAATGCCATTCCATTCCTGTTGGTGCTGGTGTTTGGCATGGTCCTTGATGGCAGTTGTTATGGTGCCCTGTGAGAGTCCCACACATGGTTCCGGCCCTACGAAATTATTTTCCGAGCCCTTTCGTGCCAGCTCATCTGCATTTTCATTGCCGACGAAGCCTTCGTGCCCTGGGATCCATATCAGTTGCACCTTGTTGTCCCTTCCAAGCTTATTTAAAACTTGGATGCCATTGTACACCAGTCTGGAGTCCACTTTTGGCGCCGTCAGCGCTTTAAGTGCCGCTTGACTGTCGCTGAGTATATAGATGTGCTTCCCCTTGGTTTGCCTGTCTATATTCTCCTGGGCACAAGCGATTATGGCAAATGTTTCCGCTTGGAAGACAGTTGCATAACCCCCCATGCTGATGCTGAGACTAAAGTCCTGGGCATGAATGCCTGCTCCCGTACCGGATCCCATTTTGGATCCGTCTGTGTACCATATGCTGTCTTTACCATCCGAGATTGGTGGTTCACGACCTTCGGCCCATTCGGCCCTTGTGGGAACTTCAACCTTGAAGTTCTTTTGGAATACGTACCTTGGCTGCATTTTGTCGCAGCTCATGGCCGTTACTCGGTCAAGGAAATTGTTTATTTCCATGCTTGTGTGTATAGTCTTAGGCGCCGCATAGCTCCACAGACCCATTGTTTTTAGTCTATGCAACGATTTGCGCGCTTCTGACTGTATCACTATGTGCAGCGGGGGTAGGTCTAGAAGTACCTCCAATGCTGCCGTTGGCGTGGTTCGAAACGCCCCTGTTATAGCCATGCATGATGTTCTTTGTACTTTCGCCAAAGCATCTTTGCATGTGCTTTTCAATGTCCTTGGCCACCAGACCAGGCTGCCGTACAGAATGATAGGTCTCACCATCATGGTATAGATCCATCGTAGTACCTTGGGATTTAGGCCCCACGTTTTACCGTATGTTGACCCGTATGTAAGTATTACTAGCATTTACCCGCGGCTTTGCCCGCGTTGTTCCCGTTAAGGTACAAGTTGGTAGCCGACTGCATGCAGCACCAGCAGACGACATGTCGTCGCTTCATGTCGTCGCGACACGTCGCTGCGTCATGTCGCTACAGTCATGATAACGAACCTATATTAAAGTAAATTTATATTTCGTAAATAATGTCAAAGTGATTTGAGTCTCTAATTAAAGAGATTTTTGCTGATAGATACTATTTCTGAGGAAGTAAAAGGCACGCACGCAACCAATAGTAAAACCTAGGATTGTATTGTAGCAGTAGGTAGTAATTAGTAGTGTAGCCTAGTCAGTAGTAAATAGTATAATATAATTTGTATAGATATTAGACTTTGCATTTCACATATAGTCGCTATTTTAGTTTACAGATTGCAGAAGTGTTATTTACTACGAAGCATCATATTTAAGGTAAGTTGTAGTTATGTAGTGCCTGACACATGTACTTAAGTAAAAAAAAAAACGTTTGATAGAGCTCAGTATTATTGGTCATCTTCATCTGACAATAGTACATTATGGCACAAGTGTGGTAAGTTGCACTGGTATTGCACTGCCCGAGCCGTCAGGTGAGGCTTGTAATTGAACCGAGACTGCAATGACCAAAGCACCCAGTTTTTCAACACACTTAACATTTAACAACACATTATTGAAATTACATTTTTGGTCCGAACCGTATTTTTTAAATTGGAATAAATGCATCACAGCGAACCAGGCTTACTATATTCATGGGCCAACTCATTGTAGCCAAAAATAAGTATTATGCGAACAACAGGGCTTTTTCTTTGTATTTCCATTGAATGAAATTTTCATGGGCATTTCGATGGCAACAAACTATCTCTATATAAAACCCTTTTATGCCTCACTAATTATATCAGGCGGTGTCAAATCTATTTTTTCTTATTCACTTGTAGTCGTAATTTTTTGCAATAGTCATAAACAAGCGCTTTGATAAACGAAGAAATATTAGAGTAAAAATAGCGCAAACCGCCTCAGATTTTGCTATTCGTGGCGGAGACAATTCCACAGAATCAAAGATCATAAAAATCCGTCCACCCGCTCTTGAGTTATAAATGGTGGAGGTAACTAACTCGACTTAGTTTTATCTTTTCGCGCGCCAAATATATAATTAAGTAACGTTTGACGGTAAAAATGTCATTTTTTAATTTGCAGAAACAATTTCGGCCAAATTTCAAATTTGCGCTGCTCGGCGGCGGGCACAACTGGCGGGCAATGCGCCCCCTCCCAGACGTAATCGGGAGAGGCAGATGGTCCGTGCCGCAACTGTGGCAAATAACGTTGCTGCACTGAACCGCGGCGGGATCAACATAGCCGACTTCTTAGTTATGTCCTCTCGGCTGATTAACGTAAACGTTGGGTTACTGGCGGAGGAGGTGCCTGACGTTGGGCGAGAAATAGAAGTCGAGGTCGAGTTTGAGTTTGAGGAGGAGGCGAACGACGAACTACCGCCCGCCAGAAATGAAATCATCCAGGCCGAGGCTGATATTCCGCCCGCTGCCGCCGAGGTGCCACAACCGTTGCGCTGCGGCGTGTGTTTGGGGGAGCCGCCCACACGGGTAATTACACCGTGTGGACACACGATTTGTGAGCCGTGCCTGCTTGGGCTGGAACGAGCCGGCGGCCATCAGTGCCCTTTTTGCAAGGCACATATCGACCGCTGTTACCCCATATATTTGTAAATATATATGGGGGGGGGGGGGGGAGATTGTTGGTGAGTAGTAATAATTATACATTTAATTCTCATGTGTACAGATTCCCAATTCTGCAAATTCCCAATTCTACAGATTCTCATGTCTACAGATTCCCTATTCTACAGATTCCCCATTCTACAAATTCCCATATTTACAGATTTTCAGCAGTACAAATTCCCGAATGTACAGTTTTTTCAGAATTACGATCTTTGAGAACAACCGAATGTTGCTCACTGTTCTCTCGTAGCAAGTAACATTATATTATAGTGTCTGTTATTTGGAAATCTGTAGAATTGGGAATCTGTAATTGAAATCTGTAGAATTGAGAACCATACATGACTCATTGTTAACAAAATTGTATTAAAAAAAGTAGAGTTTTTGAGCAAGATGGCGGCAATTTTGAAAAAGTTAAATATTTAAGATTTTCGTTGAGTGTGAAAATAATCAATTATTTTTTAGTATAATGTTGTACCACATATCATAACGATTAAACGTTTACTAAATTTAATAAAGTTCTCAGTCTATAAGTAAACAATATTTTTACGACTCAGCTCTAATCAAGGTTAATCTACGGGAAATATCCTGGTGTGGCAACACAATGAGCGCGAATTACGAACCGGCCAATCAGCATTCCTTGCTGGCCGCTGATTGGCCGGCGCGCTCGCGCGCGTTCCCCCCGGCGACATCCGGGACGCCATCGCATCACGGGCCTATGGCCTCTTTTTCCGTCAGGCTCGCGACTGTCGACATGCTTCTCTGTTTGTGCTGTAATATAGAACGCGAATATTAGTTCCACCGCTGGTATATTGGTTGTCCAAATGTCCACCGTGGTCGCGCGCGGCCCTAGGCCGCTTTCGCCGTTGTAATGTAATGCTGCTGCGTTGTACTTTAGGAATAGAGGCGAAGGCGTCCGACCTGCACTCCACGTGGCGGCGCCGCACCAAGACTTTCAAGTAAGTAGATGTTAAATATCCTAGAATCAGACCACATAATTTTGAAGGCATTACGATTTTTAGAAACCCTCAATTGTAGTCATATTGTGGGTGTCCTGCCGTTTGAACAAACGTTTTGTGTCCAGTGTCAGTAACCCAGCCAATCTCACAAAAATCGACTCGTGGTATGAATCACCAGCTCATGATATTTCGAAGGATAAATGGCAGTCGGAGAGGATCTTGATGGCGAACAAACACCACAGTGTATATACGATTGCAATTGGCGATATAGCAATTGCAGAGAATCCAACTTTCGAAGATCGATCAGAAAACACGAGGATGCTGAGACAATCGCTGGAAACGATCGACGAACAAGGAATCCCATCCCGTCTCTTGAGAATAGTTCAGCCAAGTTGTCAGCTCCGGCTCAACGTGGGGTACGAGTCACCACTACAAGTATACGGTCAGTGTTATATGCACAAGAAAAACGAAACGAAAGTACCTACTGGTAAAAAGATTCTGATTTCCATGAAGACAAATCTGAAGAAGATGAGGAAGAGGGCCAAGAAGCATTCCGACTGTGTGTGTGTGTGTGGAAGTTATATTAAAATTTAATTCTCACGGTTTGAAATTAAACGAATGAGAACAGATCTCTTTTTTTTATTTAATGCGACCTACCTCTATTCATGTTTGTGAACCATTCGTAAGGCGCCCTATCCTAAGTTTAGCGTTTTTGATTCCCCAGGCCACGGCTGACTTCCTGCGACCCTTCTCATGCTCTCCCGCAATTAAAAGTATTACACCGCTACAAATGAACGGGGTTCGAGAACGTGGCACGGCTTCGCCTTCGCCATCAAAGTGATGAACATCGTGTGTACACACTCGTCGACTTGGACCGCAAGAGCTACGGGGCCAATCCTTTACTAATAACAAACGAATATGTGGCCTTCACCGAACTTAAATGTATATAATGTGGTATTTGATGTGATTATTAAATAATGAACTGTAGAACTGTGTGTTTGTACTGAATACCGTGACATGTAGGATAAACACCCAAAATCAACTCCTAACTTCCCCTAATATTACTACCAAGTCATTAAGCATACTTTTATATGCTACATTCAGATCAGTCCCAAAATTAACAAAACTGTATTTATCTAGACTTATTTGCCTTCAAAAAACCAAATTGGCGCCAATTGACGCAAAATAGTTCTCGTGTCGGAGGCCAAAATCCTGTTTGGATCATTGAGCCAATGAAGTAAGTATTTAACTTGAAGTGGCCAATATGGCTTGTAAACCCGTTTGACAGTTAGGGCAGTCATTGAAGCGAAAAATACGGTCTTACCTCCGAATTTTTTTACTGTGAACCGATTTGCATGAAATTTTGGAATTAGGCTCATCTTACCCTTAACTTCAAAAGTGAAAATGATCTGAACTCCGCCTATTATTTTTAAGGGGTGTAAACAACCCCTTAATGGAAAAATTGACATTGAGCCATTTTATCGCTAGAAAACATGTCTAATAGTAAGTGGTGAAATTGTAAAGTATTTTCTAACATAATTACCTCATATTAAAATAATTTTCAACCCCTTGAAATTGCAAACAACCCCTAAATTGAAAAAATCACAAAAAAATACGTTGGTATGACATAAAAAGATGTAAGTATAGAGTAAGTAATATTTTATATTCTCTATAATAATTATCAAATTTTTAACCCCCTTTCAACCCTTGAAAACTACCCCTTGATAAAAAATTGTTAAATTTTTTTTTTGATAAAATGAAAAGGATTTAAATATTATTCCACACTCTCGAAAATGATTATCATATTCTTAAGCTTTTCTACCCTTAACACATTGGGCGCCATGGGGGTCACGTGTGACCCCCATTACAAATACAGATGACCGACTACCCCTAAATTAAAACAGTAAATATATATGATTACTAGACCCCGTTATCTTGTCGCACTGACATTTCTTTTCACTAGAGCGTGAATGCTTTTTTTATCGACTATCTAAATGTCGATAGTGTGTATGCAGCCAACCCCGAAATCTCAAAAAATTTTTTGGACTTTTCATACATTATATACATTATAGTCACTGCAAGTATATTTTAAATTAAAAAAAAAGTTTACCATAGACACATACTGTCAGTCATACGTCATATTTGCCTTGTTTGAGGTTATGCATTATTGTATTTTTTAGATTTTAAAACCTAGTCGTAGAAAAAGTATTGTATGCAACGTTGTATAATTAAATCAAAAAACGCGCATTGCGTCTCTATTTGCGATACTCGCCGCTGTCGCGGCTCGTATCGCAACTCACGCAATTCGCATTTTTTGAGCCTTCTTATACAACTGTTGCATAATAGTATTTTCGTTGGCCCCTTCACTCAAATGTGTTATATATACATATAAGAACGTTGGTATGTATTCATGCCTACGTTTCCAAAATATATGAGCCATATTATGTATATATATACACATTACAATAGTTGTGGGTCTCTATTATACTGCGTACTTTCACATTGCTCCAAATATTCACACTTCGAAATTTTCAGTTACTAAGTAGAAAAAAATATGATAAGTTTTTGGACCATAACTCCTTCAATTTTCATGCTATCACAATTTATAAAAAACCATTGTAAAGGTAATTAAGAGAGCTACAACATCCTTCATTGCAATATATAGTAAAAAACCTTTTTCTAAAACGGTGAAGGGTTAAAGGGCTTAAGAGAGGCTGTGATTGCGCTGCCACGCGCTCTTTAAACAATCATATCTCCGTCAATTTTTGTTTGACAGAGAAAACAAAAAAACTAAATTGTTTGTCAGAAAAATACCTAAAATTTTAATGCGTACACTTTTATACGTATCTGTCGTAATTTTTGAGATATTATGAAAAATAAGTGGGTGTTTTAAAAATTTGAAATTATGTTTTTTTTTTTAATCGTGACTTTTTTGAAAAATATGTGTCCTGAAGCAGCCAAACTGATACTATCTATCAAACTCTTTATAATGAAGTTAATTCTAAGCGGAATACGATTAATTTTAATTTTGGTGGAAATGGCACTTATGAAACCCATTGATTTAAAAGAAAAAACATTAGATGCTCCCCTTATTTGCAATACAGCTCACTTATTTTACGTGCAAAAGACTTTTAATAGTGCTCATTTTAAAGCTTATTTCAAGCACTACAGAACCCTTTTGTATTAAAATGCATAAAATGCATCTGCTCGCCGCTAGATGGCATTGACCACATCGATTAAATTTCAGACAAAATAAAAAACGGCTTTGATCTTTAATATCTAGCTTAATATTGCACTTAGAATACTTTATAAAAAACCAAATTGTTCATTGTTTTACCTGCTACAATTTTGTTCCGTATAAAATTTTCGATAAAACGTATATTTTTGGAGATATTTGCAAAAAACCGATGAAAAACGTGACAAAAATGCGAATTTTCAATTGCCAATAACTTGAAATGTATTGGATTTTTTGAAAAACTTTATAGAAGAGTTTTTGCTTAAAATTAGGCCTTCTATCGATTTCCGAGACGATTTTGAAAAAAAAATAATTCACCCCCGAGAAGGGGTGGCAACCACCCCCAGGGTGGTTGCGGAGTTCAAATCATTTTCACTTTTGAAGTTAAGGGTAAGATGAACCTAATTCCAAAATTGTATGCAATTCGGTTCACAGTAAAAAAATTCGGAGCCATAATGCTTCAATGACTGCACTAAGTGTAAAATTTCGATCACAGTCTAATTTCTGCTATGCATAACCCCATAGCATTATTGATTAATGAGCACATTCATTTCAAAGAACGCGATGACTTTGAAAGCCTCCCTAACTTGACTTCTATTTCTATACATAGCAACGACATAAAACACGTAGACTTCATATCTAGGTCACTCACATAAATAAAAAAGCTGTAGGTATTTATGGGAAACTGCGGTGCTCGTTCCCGAATTGTTGGAAAAAACGAAAAAAGAATTGCGCATTATGGTAAACAGTGTAGTCAAAGATCTCAGTGACTTCGAAAGTCTCCCTATCTTGACTTATATTTGGTTACATACCAATGACATAGAATACGCGGACTACATCTAGATCAGTCAAATATAAAAACTATATTTATGGGAAAACAAAAAGATCGGTAACATTCAGTTCCCAAATAAATAACAATGCTGTTTGTATTGTCCACATGAAGAACTCGATATCATTCAGATCAGTTCCGAAATTAACGATGATGTATGTATAGGTACAGAAATAAGTTGATAGCATTCAGATCAGTCCCAAAATTAACGACGATGGTCCATAGCATCCAGATCAGTTTCGCCGATTAAAAATAATGTATCTATAGGTACACAGATAACTATAGCATTCAGATCAGTCCCAAAATTAACGACGATGGTCCATAGCATCCAGATCAGTTTCGCCAATTAAAAATAATGTATCTATAGGTACACAGATAACTATAGCATTCAGATCAGTTCCGAAATTAACGATGATGTATGTATAGGTACAGAAATAAGTTGATAGCATTCAGATCAGTCCCAAAATTAACGACGATGGTCCATAGCATCCAGATCAGTTTCGCCAATTAAAAATAATGTATCTATAGGTACACAGATAACTATAGCATTCAGATCAGTTCCGAAATTAACGATGATTTATCTATAGGTACAGAAATAAGTTGATAGCATTCAGATCAGTCCCAAAATTAACGACGATGGTCCATAGCATCCAGATCAGTTTCGCCGATTAAAAATAATGTATCTATAGGTACACAGATAACTATAGCATTCAGATCAGTTCCGAAATTAACGATGATTTATCTATAGGTACAGAAATAAGTTGATAGCAATCAGATCAGTCCCAAAATTAACGACGATGTATCTATTGGAACAGACATGACTCCATAGCATCCAGATCAGTTTCGCCAATTAAAAATAATGTATCTATAGGTACACAATACACATATAACTATAGCATTCAGATCAGTTCCAACATTAACGATGATTTATCTACAGGTACAGAAATAAGTTGATAGCAATCAGATCAGTCCCAAAATTAACGATGATTTATCTATAGGTACAGAAATAAGTTGATAGCATTCAGATCAGTCCCAAAATTAACGACGATGGTCCATAGCACCCAGATCAGTTTCGCCAATTAAATATAATGTATCTATAGGTACACAGATAACTATAGCATTCAGAACAGTTCCGAAATTAACGATGATTTATCTATAGGTACAGAAATAAGATGATAGCATTCAGATCAGTCCCAAAATTAACGACAATGGTCCATAGCATCCAGATCAGTTTCGCCAATTAAAAATAATGTATCTATAGGTACACAGATAACTATAGCATCCAGATCAGTTTCGCCAATTATAAATAATTTTACCATAGGTACACAAATAACTTTAGCATTCAGATCAGTCCCAAAATTAACGATTATTTCTCTATAGGTACAGAAATAAGTTGATAGCAATCAGATCAGTCCCAAAATTAACGACGATGTATCTATTGGAACAGACATGACTCCATAGCGTCCAGATCAGTTACGCCAATTAAAAATAATGTATCTATAGGTACACAAATAACTATAGCATTCAGATCAGTCTCAAAATTAACGATGATGTCTATAGGTACAGAAATAAGTTGATAGCAATCAGATCAGTCCCAAAATTAACGACGATGTATCTATTGGAACAGACATGACTCCATAGCATCCAGATCAGTTTCGCCAATTAAAAATAATGTATCTATAGGTACACAATACACATATAACTATAGCATTCAGATCAGTTCCAAAATTAAAGATGATTTATCTACAGGTACAGAAATAAGTTAATAGCAATCAGATCAGTCCCAAAATTAACGATGATTTATCTATAGGTACAGAAATAAGTTGATAGCATTCAAATCAGTCCCAAAATTAACGACGATGGTCCATAGCATCCAGATAAGTTTCGCCAATTAAAAATAATGTATCTATAGGTACACAGATAACTATAGCATTCAGATCAGTTCCGAAATTAACGATGATTTATCTATAGGTACAGAAATAAGATGATAGCATTCAGGTCAGTCCCAAAATTAACGACAATGGTCCATAGCACCCAGATCAGTTTCGCCAATTAAAAATAATGTATCTATAGGTACACAGATAACTATAGCATTCAGATCAGTTCCGAAATTAACGATGATTTATCTATAGGTACAGAAATAAGTTGATAGCATTCAGATCAGTCCCAAAATTAACGACAATGGTCCATAGCATCCAGATCAGTTTCACCAATTTAAAATAATGTATCTATAGGTACACAGATAACTATAGCATTCAGATCAGTTCCGAAATTAACGATGATTTATCTATAGGTACAGAAAAAAGTTGATAGCAATCAGATCAGTCCCAAAATTAACGACGATGTATCTATTGGAACAGACATGACTCCATAGCATCCAGATCAGTTTCGCCAATTAAAAATAATGTATCTATAGGCACACAATACACATATAACTATAGCATTCAGATCAGTTCCAAAATTAACGATGATTTATCTACAGGTACAGAAATAAGTTGATAGCAATCAGAGCAGTCCCAAAATTAAGGACGATGTATTTATTGGTACAGACATGACTCCATAGCATCGCAGTTTCGCCAATTGAAAATAATGTATCTATAGGTACACAAATAACTATAGCATTCAGATTAGTTCCGAAATTAACAGTGCCGGGTTGTCTAATGTTTGCCCGAAGTACATATGCCATACAATTCATTTGCCCGAATTGCACTTGCCCGAATTTCATTTGCCCGAATGTTTCGTTTACCATAATAGTTATTTGGCATACTCTTGTTTACCCGAATATTAAATGCCATAAGGATACGATTGCCATACGTATTGTTATCCATATTATTAAGTGCAATATTATTGTTTACCCGAATATTAAATGCCATAATTTTACGAATGCCATACGTATTGTTATCCATATTATTAAGTTAAAAGAATATTTAAAATCCATGCTAAATAGTATTTTCAAATCTGTTCTGGCTATGCATTTGCTTATTACATTTCTGCAAGCGCCCGAAAATTATTTCGTTGTTTTAATACGTTGGTGGGTATGCTACTACATTTATTTTTTGTAACTAATATTCGTATAATGTTTCATTTAACCTTACGTACATTTCAGACAGCGGTTCGGTTTTGTTGGGGGACGCAGTTCAAACCTAACCTAACCTACTTTTCTGACAGCAGTTCGTTTTTGTTGGGGGACGCAGTTCAAACCTAACCTAACCTACTTTTCTGTCAGCAGTTCATTTTTGTTGGGGGACGCAGTTCAAACCTAACCTAACCTACTTTTCTGACAGCAGTTCGTTTTTGTTGGGGGACGCAGTTCAAACCTAACCTAACCTACTTTTCTGACAGCAGTTCGTTTTTGTTGGGGGACGCAGTTCAAACCTAACCTAACCTACTTTTTTGCTTCATGTATTGATTTTATGGGAAACATAGATTCTGGCATATGATATTATTGAAAATGATTTTATGGGACACAAAGATTCTGGCATATGATATTATTGAAAATGATTTTATGGGAAACAAAGATTCGGGCATATGATTAATATAGTAAACAATGAGTATGACATATGAAATTATGGGAAACAACATTATGGCAGTTGAATAGTATGGCAAATGAAATTATGGCAAATGAAATTCTGGCAAGCAAGTGTATACCATTGAAACAATAATAACTCTGTAGCATTCAAATCAATTCCGAAATTAACTATGATATTTCTTTAGGTATAGGAACAACTCGATAGCATTCAGATCAGTTCCTAAATTAACAGTGCTTAAGCTTTTAGTACATTAATAAAACTATAGTATTCAGATCAGTTCCGAAATTAACGATGATGTATATATTGGTCCATACATGACTCCATAGCATCCAGATCAGTTTCGCCAATTATAAATAATTTTACCATAGGTACACAAATAACTTTAGCATTCAGATCAGTCCCAAAATTAACGATTATTTCTCTATAGGTACAGAAATAAATTGATAGCAATCAGATCAGTCCCAAAATTAACGACGATGTATCTATTGGAACAGACATGACTCCATAGCGTCCAGATCAGTTACGCCAATTAAAAATAATGTATCTATAGGTACACAAATAACTATAGCATTCAGATCAGTCTCAAAATTAACGATGATGTCTATAGGTACAGAAATAAGTTGATAGCAATCAGATCAGTCCCAAAATTAACGACGATGTATCTATTGGAACAGACATGACTCCATAGCATCCAGATCAGTTTCGCCAATTAAAAATAATGTATCTATAGGTACACAATACACATATAACTATAGCATTCAGATCAGTTCCAAAATTAACGATGATTTATCTACAGGTACAGAAATAAGTTGATAGCAATCAGATCAGTCCCAAAATTAACGATGATTTATCTATAGGTACAGAAATAAGTTGATAGCATTCAAATCAGTCCCAAAATTAACGACGATGGTCCATAGCATCCAGATAAGTTTCGCCAATTAAAAATAATGGGTACGTATCAAAATATATAAAGTCAAAACATATACGGTTGAAATGAATAAAGTAGAAATGTAGAAATTCAAAATATATAATGGGTCTAAATGTATAAAGTTGTTTGATATAAGTTCGAAACTCATAAGTTCTAAATTCATAATGGTCATAATATATAATGGTCAAAATATATACCGGTTGAATTTCATAATGGTCACAACTCCTAAGCTTGAAATGCATAATGGTCAAAATATATAATGGGCTTTGGAACAACATTAACACATGTATAAAGGTTAATTATAGCGTAACCTCCGAGCCTTTAAGTTTATACATATTTAACTATTTTTGTAACAGCGAAATAAATCTTACTACCTACCTTGTTTGTATTGTATGTATAGTATGAAATTAAAACAAAAAATCAATATTTTTCTTCATTTATTACATCGGCAAGAACAGTTTTCATAATTAATATAATCAAATTCACATGGAGCTCACATTAATGCAGTTGTGGCGTGTATTGGTAGCAAGTGATCCTAACACACTCCTCCTCGCTTCGCTCGTCGTCGCACCTAACTTTTGGGTTCAAATGACTCAAAAACTCAAATATTTTAAACTTTCAGATTACTCAGAATATTGTCATTTTTAAAATGTAGTCTGAGAACCCGGTTAGGTGCGACGACGAGCGAAGCAAGGAGGAGCGTGTTAGGATCACTTGCAACCATAAAATGTCGCAACTTAATTGAAAAGAACAAGCATTTGAGGAATAAATACTTGAGTAATTTTTCTAGTACACGGCTATTTATAATCAAAGTTTGTACAATTGAATTTAATTGTATAACGCTTTTCATCCCCCAAACGTAAGTTCTGGATTTCGACCATGATTCCTTATAAACATTATATCATTAGACTTTATATATTTTGAACTTATGAGTTGTAAACATATGCATTTTGTCAGTATATATTTCGACCATTATGGCCAACGTACGTTATGGATTTTAACTGTTATGATTTTCAATCAATATTAATTTTGATTTTATATATTTTGAACATATGTGTTTTGAACTTATATATAATGAATTTATATATTATGATACGTACCCAAAAATAATGTATCTATAGGTACACAGATAACTATAGCATTCAGATCAGTTCCGAAATTAACGATGATTTATCTATAGGTACAGAAATAAGATGATAGCATTCAGGTCAGTCCCAAAATTAACGACAATGGTCCATAGCACCCAGATCAGTTTCGCCAATTAAAAATAATGTATCTATAGGTACACAGATAACTATAGCATTCAGATCAGTTCCGAAATTAACGATGATTTATCTATAGGTACAGAAATAAGTTGATAGCATTCAGATCAGTCCCAAAATTAACGACAATGGTCCATAGCATCCAGATCAGTTTCACCAATTAAAAATAATGTATCTATAGGTACACAGATAACAATAGCATTCAGATCAGTTCCGAAATTAACGATGATTTATCTATAGGTACAGAAATAAGATGATAGCATTCAGGTCAGTCCCAAAATTAACGACAATGGTCCATAGCACCCAGATCAGTTTCGCCAATTAAAAATAATGTATCTATAGGTACACAGATAACTATAGCATTCAGATCAGTTCCGAAATTAACGATGATTTATCTATAGGTACAGAAATAAGTTGATAGCATTCAGATCAGTCCCAAAATTAACGACAATGGTCCATAGCATCCAGATCAGTTTCACCAATTAAAAATAATGTATCTATAGGTACACAGATAACAATAGCATTCAGATCAGTTCCGAAATTAACGATGATTTATCTATAGGTACAGAAATAAGATGATAGCATTCAGGTCAGTCCCAAAATTAACGACAATGGTCCATAGCACCCAGATCAGTTTCGCCAATTAAAAATAATGTATCTATAGGTACACAGATAACTATAGCATTCAGATCAGTTCCGAAATTAACGATGATTTATCTATAGGTACAGAAATAAGTTGATAGCAATCAGATCAGTCCCAAAATTAACGACGCTGTATCTATTGGAACAGACATGATAGATGTAGAATAATAACTCGAGAGCGTTCAGATCAGTTCCCAAATTAACAATGAATAATTTATACATATATGCTGACCATCTCACCAATGACATAACGGAAGAGTTTATTATAAGGCTTAACTTTAGAAACTGCAACACCGCGTAAGAGGTTCTTATTTTTAGGGTTCCGTACCAAAATGGTAAAAAAGGAACCCTTATGGTGCGACTCTGTCTGTCTGTCTGTCTGTCCGTCTGTCACAGCCAGATATCTCAGGAACTACTGCTGCTATCGGTTTGAAATTTGGAATAGTGTTAAAAGTAGCTAACCCGAGCTTATTGGACATAAAAAAAATCTTGTACCTTTTTTCCTTTTTTTTTAAAGGGCTCTGTAATGGGATTTTTAAAATTGAAAGTAGGGCTTATATATCGAGTGGGGTATCAAATGAAAGTGCTTAGTTTGTAGATTAAAATACCATTTTTATTTTTTTTCTTAAATAAATAGTTTTTGATTTATGGCGAAAAAAGTTTAAAAAAATACCATTCCCCCCCTATTATCTCCGAAGTTACTGATCAGAAATATGTGTCATAATTACCAATTATTAATGTCGTCCTAAATATTACAGGAAAAATATAACGGTTTTCCTCACTTGCACCGTTTTTGAGAAATTTGCAAAAATCATAACACATACTTATTTGCTCCTACTAAACTAATCGCCATACAGTTTTTCTTGAACTATTCATGTATCTACTTATTAGGATTATTATTATTATTAGGAAGACCGTTATATTTTCTCTTCCTAACTTGAATACTTTTTAAAAATTTACAAAAATCTTAACATATTAGTTCTACCCTCCCTACGAGAGCCATCTAGCGGAGAGTAGCAAAACTAAGCGATGATTTATTTCAGATTATATAAAAAATGTCTATTAAATACAATGATCACTCATCAGGAATCGGGAAAAAAACATAAAGTAACAATAATTATTAAAAACTCTATAATAGGAGTATGTTAGGAAATTTGACACTAGTAAATATCATAAAAATGAAATACCACTAGCGCCATCTAGGGACACAAATCTAAAATAAGGTAGCTTGTGGCTAAAAATGATACATGAGAACTAACTTAGTTGACAAACAATTATTTCAATCAGCCAACGCGCTATTTAGTATCAATAGATGTCGCTGTAGCATACGCTGCATCGCGCTGTTAAGATTTTTCCTGGTTGAATAGAGCTAAAGCGGGTTTAAAGCAGGGTTGCTGTTAGTCTAGTCGTAAGGTTAGTCTACTTATTAGTTTATACGGAACCCTCGGTGCGCGAGTCCGACTCGCACTTGACCGGTTTTTTTTTATAGATAGTACTCATTAATAGAAAGCTTCTCACAAAATTTCAAGTTGCGGAGACTTACGGTTTAGGGGGAAAAAATTCGTAAAGTTTTCATATAAAATGGTTAATTAACACGTTGTAAGTGCCATGACACCTGCTGTCAAATGTCAGACGACATGGAGGATCATTCCGTTGTACGTGTCAGGTTAGGTTGGAAAAAGTTAGGTTTGAAAAGGTTAGGTTTAAAAATATTAGGTTTAAAAATGTTAGGTTAACTTAGGTTAGGTTTAAAAAGGCGAGGTTAAAAAAGGTTGCGTTTGAATATGTGAGGTTAAAAAAGGTTAGGTTTGATTATGTGAGGTTAAATAAGCTTAGGTAAGAATCGGTAAGTTTCGTGAAATGGAACGCAATTGTCATTAGTTCTTGGCGGCCATTTTAGACGCTCATTCACGGTTTGGATTTGCGTCTTGTCAGTTCTCTGCCTTTTCGTTTGAATCCCTGTGAATTTTGCTGTACTTTCATCATGTCTTCGACTGATTTTAGTGACAGTGAGTGTGAAGTGATGCCGGTGTTGGACTCTCGTGAGCCGCCGGCTCCTTCGGTGTGGGTCAGGGTATAGCAAAGGGGGCGCAACTATATATAGGTATTTAGGGAGGGGGAGGGGGTGTTGGGGGTGAGAGGGGGGGTGGTTTCGAGGGGGTAAAAAAAATTTTTTTTTTCACTGGGACTTAGAAAATTTTCGGTGTCGCGAAATTTAGGTCAATATAACACCCCGTTTTTATGAATGAATCCAGTAAATCATGCTAAAAGAAATATATTTTGCTCTTTGACTTTTTTTCCTAGGATCCATATTTACTCGGGAACATGTCTCTAAAATCGGAGCGTTTCTACACACGTCCATTCACTACGGTGCCCGACCGCGCGGGGTGCCCGCGCGCTAGATGTTCACCGCGAAAAAAACCAGTGTTCCCAGACTCAATTTTCAATACTACAAAAAAGTTATCCTTTTCCAAAAAAAGTTACCAAATACTATAGACAGTTATAAATGAATAAAATTAAACAAAAATCGCGTGTAAGTGATAATAAAAGGCTCACATTTATTAAAAATCGATCACCTGAATCAACAGAGATGAAAAACATTCCATGATTTATCGGGCCGCTACAAAAATTGTACAAAAGTTACCTACTGGCAACCCGAACCGAGGTGATGTAAGGACCGCGTATATCGACGAAATTTCCATACTAATTTCTTCGGATTTCGGTGTTTTCTTAGTACTTGTCGTGTTTGTTCATTAGTTTTGGGTTTTATTTTCTTTTGGGTTTAAATTCTTTGGGTAGTTTTGTTTGTTGTAGCTTAGTTTTGTTTTGGGTTAGAGTTTGGGGTTTTTTTAGGTAGTTAAAAGTAATTTTTGGGGTTTATTCTTGTTTTCAATTTTAATTTGGGGTATTAAATTTCTTTAGTCGGGGGGTTCATACTGTTCATAGGTGTTTTTAAGTTTCGATTGTTGGCGTGTTAAAGTTTGTTAGTTTATATTGTTGTTATTGTAGGCGTGTTAAAGTTTTATAGTATATTATTGTTATAATTTGTTGTTGTAGGCGTGTTAAAGTTTTGTTGTTATTGTTTTTGTTGTTGTTAATTTTTTTTGTTTGTTTTTGTGAGCAAAAATGCTTCCGCTGGAAGTTATTTTGGTGCGAAATTTCAGCTTGTGGGGAATTTCGCAACCGTTATTGCCACCGAAGAGTAGGCAATAAAAGCTGCCGAGGAGTGGCTTTTATTACCCAAATCGGCTAAGTGAAGTGTCCAACTTGTAAGAAGCCTATGATAAAAGAGTTTAGGGCTTCTTACAAGTTGGGCTACCGATTTCGGTGCAGGAAGGGGAATTGCAATACGATCCTGTCTCCGACAAAAAATACGCTGTTCGAGCGGAGCCACGTCAATGTCATGAAAACGCTATGCT
Organism: Eudemis profundana; assembly: GCA_947034925.1. Classification (NCBI taxonomy): domain Eukaryota; kingdom Metazoa; phylum Arthropoda; class Insecta; order Lepidoptera; family Tortricidae; genus Eudemis; species Eudemis profundana. The sequence continues at coordinate 17,122,023 of OX344815.1, forward strand.
TGATCATGCACTTTTTTAGACGGGACAGAGTGGGGCAAGCGGCACAAGACGCGGGAGTAACAAAGATGACGGCCATCCAGGTATATCATTACATGCGGGAGATCTGCGAGGTAGCCGAAGCCCACGACCGCGTCCTGATTGGTGGAGGTAACGACGTGGTAGAGGTGGACGAGACTCACCTTTACACACGTAAATACAACCGGGGGCGGGTATTGAAGAGCCAAACGTGGGCCTTCGGCTGTGTTAGCCGCCTGACCAGAAATCTGCATGTGGAGGTCATAGCCGATAAAAGCAGGGCTACCCTAGACCCCATCATGGCGGCTAACATAGCTGAAGACAGCTATATTATGTCGGACATGCACCGGTCGTATACTGGCGTCCACCTTCGCCTGGGTATGCGAGGGCACTCCACGGTGAACCACAGTGTGGAGTTCACGAATGGCACCGTGGACATACCGGTGGACGCCACTTTAGGAGAGCCAATTCCCGGGACCGATCTGGTGTCTGTGACCGTGCACAGCAACACAATAGAACGGCAATGGCTAGAGCTGAAGCGCCATTGCCGTACATGCCACAGTGATCGGCGGATTAAATGGTATATGGGTGAGTACCTATACCACCACAACGTCCTGCGGCATTTGCCTACAGACGCGGCCAGATTCCGCAAAGTCCTGGCGGATACTTACAGAGTTTATCCGGGAATTGGCAAACGGGGCATAAAGGCAATAAACTGCAGGTGCCGCCGAAATTGCCCACGCCGTCAGATTGTGCCATAGTTCGACAGCTCTTTCAAAAACATTTGAAGGTTCTTAAGTGATGTTTGTGATTAAGTGAATACCTTTGAAAATAATCGCTCCGAAAGTTGTGAAAATTGTGCCCCCCCCCCCCCCCCCCTCTATCTTCTAAGCCGTGTGTCTAGTCTAGAAGTCTAAGGCAGTAATAGTGACTTTCCGTATCTCCGGCTTTATAAAAACACTCTAGGGCGCGCAGTGTCGGCACGCGTCCTAACCAGCGAGAGCCCTAGATTCGGACTTGTGTGGAAATGTCCATTTAGGAGCCAATATCTCGGTAATTGTCAATATCCTAACCTAACCTACATTTCTGGTAGCAGTTCGTTTTTGTTGGGGGACGCAGTTCTAACCTAACCTACTTTTTTACCTAATTGAACCTTTGTCTTGAGTTTTTTTTCCATGCGGGGGGCTTCGCCCCCCGAGCCCCCCTTATGGGGGGCTCCGCCCCCCCGTCCCCCCTTTGTCCTTCTGCCTATGTAAGTTTTTTGTGAAAGTCAGCCAGTGTCGGCACGCGTCCTAACCAACGAGAGCCCTAGATTCGGACTTGTGTGGAAATGTCCATTTAGGAGCCAATATCTCGGTAATTGTCAATATCCTAACCTAACCTACTTTTCTGGTAGCAGTTCGTTTTTGTTGGGGGACGCAGTTCAAACCTAACCTAACCTATTTTTCTGGTAGCAGTTCGTTTTTGTTGGGGGACGCAGTTCAAACCTAACCTAACCTACTTTTTTACCTAATTGAACCTTTGTTTTGAGTTTTTTCCATGCGGGGGGCTTCGCCCCCCGAGCCCCCCTTGTGGAGGGCTCCGCCCCCCCTGTGGAGGGCTCCGCCCCCCCGTCCCCCCTTTGTCCTTCTGCCTATGTAAGTTTTTTGTGAAAGTCACTTCCCCAAATGGCCACTTTTTTATGAACCAACCTAACCTACTGACCTTTCTCTAAAAAACTAATAATAATTAATTTTCTTTTCTAAAATAACATTTTAGATTTAGGGAAACGTACCTACCTCTGCCAAAAAATAACCTGGGATTTCCAACGGTTAGAGCTCGATAGTATCACCAACTAGACAACATAAACAAGAAATGCAGTGAGGTTGGTTGCGGGACGTGTTACTTTGCCCAAAATGCTCAGAACAACCATCACTGACTCCAATTCCTTGTTCAGCACAATTCATAAATTTTCTGACATGCAAAAGATTGACAACCAATCACAGAACTCCGTCAATTTTTGAATAAACGTCATTGTACCGCAACCGAAGACACTCAAGCATAAATATACTTGACATTCCTTCATGGGGAGAACTCCAACACTGCGACACACACACATATATATATATATATATGTCGAAGTGAATAAATAGCTTAGCCGATCGGTCTCAATCATTGTTACTATTTGGGCGCGTATGTCAAGGAAACACTCGGAAATGGACACACTTCGTTACCTCAACTAATCACTTGGGTTCATGTGAACACTCTTGCCACTAATTACTGTGATTTTTACAAGTTTAAGAGCCAATGGTTTAGTTCGCGAACACCACAGCCTCAAATCCCCACATATCGCGTCAAGAACCCGCGCGTTTCTCTAGCTGTCAAACGACTGTCAAATGTTCAACGAAAAACTCCATTCGGGCTACTGAATTACCCGCTCTCAAATGATTAAAACATGTTTCCATTATTGATTACCATTTTAAATTGGATTTTGACTACAAATTAAATTCACGCTTCGTCACGGCCACCCTGCATAGTCACACGTCCTCGTGTGTAAATCTATTTCCCGTACACTTAGCATTTATGACTGAATAATAGACAATGGTTTATACCATACGCCACTCGGTCACCCTGACTAACCTTATGTTGCATGACTCTATTCCTAACACTCATTTGCACCCCCAGCTAGATTGATTATTCAGAAAGAATGTTCATTCCTTTAATTTGCAAATACTACTTAGCTCACAAGATTATTTCAAAATGATGACTGCTATACCTACCCTACCACATAGGAAATTTAATTCCACCTAACGTCAGTGCCACACAGGCTCGTCAGCGCCACACAGGCTCGTCAGCGCCACACAGGCTCGTCAGCGCCACACAGGCTAATGCGTGCCACACAGGCTAATGCGTGCCACATAGGCTAATGCGTGCCACATAGGCTAGAGTGCGCCACAAAGGCCAATGTATGCCACACAGGCTACTATGTGTCACACAGATCAGTGTATGCCACACAGGCCAGTATGTGCCACACAGGCCATTATATGCCACACAGGCTAGTATGTGCCACACAGGCTAGTATGTGCCACACAGGCTAGTATGTGCCACACAGGCTAGTATCTGTCACACAGTCTTGTCATAGTCATCTACGTAACGAACATGACGAATCCCTTATTATTAACTAACATGACCGTTATACCCTATGCACTCCGATTACTCTGACACATGTGTATCCTAACCCTGTGAATTTATTGACCCATAATCATTGTTTTTTTAGAATACCATTTCTTTATAGCATGTGTGAAATATCAAAGCTAGGAAATTTAGATATTAACTTGTAAAAGTTTACTTCACCTATACTGTTATTGTAATAAGGTTTTGTTACAATCAACTCTGGCCGCTTAGAATTGAATGATTCATATTCAATTTGAATGTAAGAATGTTGATGTCGTTCTTTGAACGACATGTCAATTCACTCCAGTCCCAGCCTTCAGGATAGCAAGATAAATGTCATTTGTATAGAGATTTGTTTATAATCAATATTGTGATTAAAATAGAGTGATAGTTGATTAAAAGAAGTGTCCAAAGTCTTCCGTGTATTAATCACATATTCCATTAAATTATCTCAATTTTTGGAACATGATATGCAACTTATACTGCAATTTTAATTTGAGTAATAAATAATCAAATTAGATTTAATCATGATCACAGACATACAAAAGAGGAGAGCACATTACATCTAAACATGCTATGCTTACCAGTCTTGCATCGCTGTATTAAGTACTTCTGTTTAAATTTAATTTATAAGACCTCCTAAGCTGATGATGAACACATAATGTACTTGACACAGAGTATGCCAATAATTATGTACCACTGCATAGTGCCAGTACGGGGACCACAGCCTGCTCACTAACATAACTAGCCCGCACCAAGCCCGGGGCTGATGGGCACACTCACGGGCAATGATTATGTACCTACTAACCATTTCTATTAAGATTTATCAGAGAGAGAGAGAAGTTAATTACTTACTGTTATCCAAGTGCTCAATCATCAAATATGATAATTCCACAACCTTACCGACAGAAGATTTCTTAGTGACTCGATTTCCCAACCTCTACTGTAGTCGATAGCCAGATGATTATCAAGATACCACTTGAGTTATGCTATTTCTGGATGAGCAGCGTGTGAACCTTGTAGTGTATCGCTTGAATCAAGTCCACTTTCCTTGTTGCATACCAAAAGGAGATTCCCATCGTTTGCACTCATACTTATGTGAAATATGTTCACTCTGATCTGTATGTGACTTCCGAGATTCCTTGGGTAATCCCACTTCTGATGTCGAAGTGAATAAATAGCTTAGCCGATCGGTCTCAATCATTGTTACTATTTGGGCGCGTATGTCAAGGAAACACTCGGAAATGGACACACTTCGTTACCTCAACTAATCACTTGGGTTCATGTGAACACTCTTGCCACTAATTACTGTGATTTTTACAAGTTTAAGAGCCAATGGTTTAGTTCGCGAACACCACAGCCTCAAATCCCCACATATCGCGTCAAGAACCCGCGCGTTTCTCTAGCTGTCAAACGACTGTCAAATGTTCAACGAAAAACTCCATTCGGGCTACTGAATTACCCGCTCTCAAATGATTAAAACATGTTTCCATTATTGATTACCATTTTAAATTGGATTTTGACTACAAATTAAATTCACGCTTCGTCATATATATATATATATATGTCGGATACCACGCGTGAATGACTGTCAGGTCAGGATGGGTTAGCTGCAGATGCAGAATCCTGGCCGTTGAGGTATGTTGGTTAAAAAAGTGGATTCATGTCAGATCAAATCATTTATTCGTCCGATTCTTTTGGCGACTTCGGTAATGACATTCTGGTGAGAAGAAGCGCCGAAGAAACTCACCAGTTTCTCTTTTAAATAATCAGGCATTACAATAGTTGTTACAATATTATGGCGTAGGTACTTGAGTGAGCAAATCTAGACAATTACGTTACACAGTATGATTCATTTCACTATTAATCGACAGAATAGGGATGATGACTGGGTTAAAAATATGTAATTCTATTTAGTCCGTCAGTTAGATTATGGAAAGATATGGGACACGTATTTTTTGGTTTATCAAAATATTAAAAATCGACAAAGTTATAGATCATCAAACTTCTGGAGTGGGGGCTTGTGACGTCACTCTTGAGTACAATTTGTACTCAAGAGTGACGTCACTCGAAACTTCTAAGCACTCTATCCTCGTCAGTTTTTGTTTGTCAAACAAAACAAATAATACGTGTACAATATTTTTTCATAATGTAACAGACGGACTAAACAGTTTTTTTTTAGTCATCTAGCCTATTACAATTATCAAGTAGCAACTTTAACTACTGGCAGACGAACTGACAGAATCGTAAGACAAGTGTTGTGGCCACGACAGTCAGAAAGAGAATCGACACTCTTGCCCAACGAGCCCGTCTACGTGCACCGCAACCGGACGTTACGTCACACGGCGTTCGCCGCCATTTTAAATCTACTTAGTACTACAGTAGTCAATTGACGATCTTGGATTTCTTGAACTATCGCTGCTGTCCCCGACACGGCCATCCTGCAGAGCACACGTCCTCGTGTGTCTATCCTGAAACAAGCAAAAAACAACACAGTACGCCATTCGGTCATTCCTGACAATAATCACCAGAGTGACAAAAAAAATAAAAACCGACAAAATAATTTTATTTTCATCTCTCCGTAATCGTTCTTTACGCTACAACTAATCACATAGCAAAGGCGACTATGAAAATAAAGTGGAACTTGTGGTTTATTATTTCTCAATGTTTACAGTGGCACAGATCAACTTTTAACCAATTACCAATTGAATCATTACTTGGATATTTATGTGCACACATATTATGGTCTAAGACTTATGTACCAACAGCAATGATTAGCTAAGTAAGAGACTGGCAACCTGTTCGTGGCCTATGGCAATTATGCCCACACAGCATGTCACATGCTTGCTATTACGCGCATCCACCAAATGGATCGCCGTGCATCCCCCTGGACTACACTACGGTCTGCAGTAGACCCGACCTCCACTAGGGCTAGCCGCGCACCGCGCATCCACGGACTACTCAGAGCAGATACCGACTTCTAACGGACTACGGCTACGATCTAACCTCTAGTATAGTCGACCAACCGAACCAAGAGCCATCTCTAACTAAGCAACTAATAAAAAAAATCATAAAACAATATTATCGTTTCAATTATCATCCCGATTTTCCTTTTCTACAGTAATGTCAATAGGTATTTGGCTTTCAGGCATTTTTCGCAGCCTATCGTGTGCGTACTTATAGGTGTATCTAGAGTTTAGTACTTTCAAAACAAAACACCACTTTGTGATATCAAATGGACCTTTGAATTTGGGGCGAACTTTATCTAGTTCCTTTCTTGTTTCTTAAATCAAAATAAAATTTAAAGTTAGAGTTCAAGTAGGTACCCATTACAAATTATAACCAAACATTTTTTCAAAAACTAAAATATCAAGGTAAGTACCGCTTTTGTCCGGCAATTTCTGTAGTGTTACAACCATCCTTGTGGTTACTCGGCATAAAACCAACTCCGTAGTCCTATGCGATACATCCGATCACCACTGAGATCATTATGACTCCATAGGACACTTGTCTTGATTACCAAATTTAAAAATCAAACAAACTGTACTATACGGGAACTTACGAGTTACTAAAATTAACGGGTATTTGTCTCAAGATAATTTTTAGGACATCGCAATATTTTCAATCACTAGAATCCATAGAACCGCGCTTTTTCTCACATCAGTAAACTTTACATTTACTTCCAAACACGAATACGTAAGGTATTTTTAAAATCATTAAATTTAAAGGTAGGTAGTTGAAAACAACTGTTGACAACATTTATTTTCCTCTCAAGAAACGTAGTAGTGCTGATTCGATTTTATAACGGAGAAAACTATAGCTCGAACGATTACAATAATGTAATTCGAACAATTGTCGGGTAGAACGTAAAAATAAGACTGTCATAAATAGCTACTTCGTAAACTTCGTTTGTTACTGTTAACTTTTTCATTGTTAATCTTAAATGGTAAACTAAAGTTTTTCTGTCAATTTAAAAGTAAAGTTTCGCTATGTGAGAAAATACTCGGGCCAAAAATCGTAATAAAATGAGTACGACTCACCAGATCGTATTGGATTGCCACACACTCGCGAATCTTGCAGACGTTGGTGCCTTTTGTTGACTAACACGCCTGAAGCGCCGTTGCCGCCCCTGTCACCTTGTAGTGGCGCCTCCGTAGTGTGTCGTGAATTCGTGATGTAGTCCAAAACGACGAGTCTTCATTTGCTCGCGGCAGCAGATCAAATGGTGATATTTCTTGTGGCTTCAAACCGTACTTCTTGAAGGCTTCTTCATTGTTTGTGACTATATTTCACGGTGTTGACTGTTGTGCAGTGCAAGTGCCTCTTATTTTCTGAGATCACAATTAATGATGTTGCGGTCACACTTTCTTCAGAGATTCCATTTAAACAAAACCGGCAGTGTTGGATATTCTGACTGAATACATTAACGTTGGCTGTGCTGTAGTTGCTGGACTTGCTTTGAAGGTAAGAAATTGACTTCTTTTCTAGTAAAACTATTTTTACTTTTCTCACAATGATTCTTCACGCAGTAAATGCATCCGTTCGGTCGATTATCATTGACTCACATGTCTACTGTTGAGATCTAAGCATTTGCAAAGCATGTCTAATTCGCTAGACACAAAGTCTCATAATTGCCTTTCACTGGATATTGACGAAGATGTGGAATACCTCAAACACTGGAAATCATTCACATCCTGTGGGCGCTGATTACATCCCACGCCTGATGTCGGATACCACGCGTGAATGACTGTCAGGTGAGGATGGGTTAGCTGCAGAATCCTGGCCGTTGAGGTATGTTGGTTAAAAAAGTGGATTCATGTCAGATCAAATCATTTATTCGTCCGATTCTTTTGGCGACTTCGGTAATGACATTCTGGTGAGAAGAAGCGCCGAAGAAACTCACCAGTTTCTCTTTTAAATAATCAGGCATTACAATAGTTGTTACAATATTATGGCGTAGGTACTTGAGTGAGCAAATCTAGACAATTACGTTACACAGTATGATTCATTTCACTGATTTATCATTAATCGACAGAATTACAATTATCAAGTAGCAACTTTAACTACTGGCAGACGAACTGAAAGAATCGTAAGACAAGTGGTTTCGCCACGACAGTCAGAAAGAGAATCGACACTCTTGCCCAACGAGCCCGTCGACGTGCACCGCAACCGGACGTTACGTCACACGGCGTTCGCCGCCATTTTAAATCTACTTAGTACTACAGTAGTCAATTATTATATTATTATCGTATGGCTCTTTATTCATCAAGTACAGAATTCATTATATTACATTTAATTACAATTTTATGTCTAGATTTAATAGCCAGTCCCTGGCATCTGCTGAGAGCACATGCAGGTCGTTCAGCCCTCCCGCAAAGCGCCGCTTAGGGCACTCCTCCACGATGTGGGTGGTTGTTTGGTCCGGAGCTCCACAGTCACAGCTTGGCGAGGATATGTAACCCCACTTGTGAAGGTTATGGTTGCAGCAGCTCACACCTGTCCTTATTCGGTTGAGCGTGACCCAGATCTTCCGCCGTTCATTAAAGCCGGGAACTTCCTTAGTAGGGTCAGAGACATAGTTATGTGGGTCTTGCATCTGTGCTGTCCAGTGTGTTTGCCATTCCGAGATTATACAGAAAGGCTCCGGCCCTTGGATGCGGCTGTCAGTCCAAATAGGTTTTCGGGACTGTATTAGGCGTGTATTAGGGAGGTCATCGAGTGTTTTCCTTATGGGGAGCTCGAGTTTACTGGCTTTTTCCCATTCTCGTGAGGCAGCATGAACTCTTCTAATCTCCGGCGGCGCAATGTGAGACAGAACCGGGAGCCACTGTGCGGGTGTAGGCAGTAGACTACCGGTTATTGTGCGCATAGCGCGGTTGAGCTGGACATCTATTTTATTCGTATGTGCGCTCCTGTACCAAGCCGCGGTGCAGTACTCCGCCGCGGAATACACAAGGGCCAAACTAGATGTGCGCAGGACACGACCTTGTGCTCCCCACGTTGTGCCAGCAAGTCTGTTAATCAGGTTTACCATAGGTTTACCCTTGTTTTAATTTTCTGGCCTAGGTTGTCTAAGTGGGCTTTGTAGGTCAGAGACCGGTCGAGTGGTCAATTGACGATCTTGGATTTCTTGGACTATCGCTGCTGTCCCCGACATATATTTATTTATTTTGTATTTGTTAAGTATACTTATCGTAACTTGTATTTATCTCAACCTTATAAGAGTCATACGTATTGTTTAAAATGATAATGTCTCCTAATTTCTCATCATATGCCTCTTTTGTCAAGTTTGGATTATTTCGGTCTATTAAAATGTAAATAAATTGTTTTTGTAGTATATGCAGTAAGATTATATCTAATTTGTATAATTGGTAATTTATTTATGTTAGGTTTTTATGTGTATTCAAAACTTGCCCTATTTTCACATTTGCTCAAAGGTTAGCTGGAAGAGATCCCTTAAAGGGATAAGTTCGCCTTTGTACATAACCATTGATTTTTGTACTACTTCTGTATGATTTTATGTGCAATAAAGTGTTTACATACATACATACAATTATGTTTAAATGATCAATCAAGTCTGTTTGTCTGTGTGTACAATGATGATTTTATCAAATACACAAAATATGATTCCGGCTCGCACGGTTGTCCGCCTGGAATTTTCATGAGAACTTTCATTCCCCGTTTCACGCTCTTATTTGTGAAACCATTTTCGAAAGGTCCTTTTTCAGCCAACAGGAAAACAGGGGAAAGTCTTTGATTCGGTTGTATCTTTTGAATTTGCATTGCATTTGTACATCATCAACTTAATAGAACATACGTTCCCAATTTCATCCTACAATTTTCCTCAATGAATTAGGTACTTACTGTCTGACTTAAGTCAATTCTTTAATTATTTTTTAGTAAAATAAACGCTCCTAAAATTTGCATATATCCTTACAAAGTAAGATCAATTATCATGTCAAAACCAAGGTAACTAAACCATGTAATAAGCCGATTTAACTATTCAGGTAGTTAAAGTTTTGACGTCGCTTTTCAAAGTGATTGGATAATCACTACGTCAGGATTGTCAGGTTTTAATTGAAGTAGTGATGTAGTTTAGTGAAATTTACAAATGCTCAGTTGATTTTTTGTTTTATTTTTATTTCAAGGCCCGCTTACACCAATAGTATATTTCCAAATATGATTTATTATGTTTTATTTGCTTTCAGATGTGGCAGGTGTTGTCTTAGTCACCTGCAGTATTTTGTGGGTATGATGGGCTGGCCATGTAAAAATATAATACAACATCAAATATCATACATATATAGATGCAAGAAATCTTAGTACACAGAAAAATTTAATTGCTCTAATTTATGGTCCACACCAGGTCTCGAACCCTCTGGATTTCCGGCCCAGTGTCTTTACCAATTCGACCTGCTTCGGTCCCATGTAACATAAAAATGTGGTGTAGGTTATTTTTCCCGCATTAAAAGACTAATAAAGAAACATCATGTTTCTTTTATATAGTATCAAATTCATGTTTCAATTTGTCTCAAAAAATGCTTAACGTGTGCACGCGCAGAGATGTGACGTCAAGCGCAGGGCCAACCAGACCAAAGCGGTTTGATCTAGTCGAGCAATGTCTTAACGCGTATCATAATAGCGAATAAAATGAATAAATCTGAAATTTTCTTTCATACTTTTCAGGTTTAAGACCTACAAAAATACCGATTTGTTACATTATAATTAAGAAAAAAAATTATGTTTTGGCTCACGCTAGTTGCGGTTTATCGGCAGATTTCATTTTTAAAGTCGACTGGTATCTGCGGGTCCATATTGGCTCATATAAAATTGGTATTTCGATTTTTTATACAAATAACGTTTTGTGACTATACTCATCATTTCTCCGAAAAATTTTGCTCATATTTTTTTTTAATATTTATTAGTACTACTACTTACATTGCCTATAATAATTAGAAAATCGAATTTTTGTACATATAATGTTATTATTTAGATGTTATCTGTACCTATAATGTTATAGGCAAGAATTACTTAATTAATAAAGTTATTACATATAATTATTTTGCTCATAATGATTATAAGTTATATAATTAGAAATCAACGCATATGCATTATGCAATCATAATTGAACTTATTTCATAGAATAATTTTGCTCATAATGTTTAGAAGTTATATTATTTATTCACAACGTGTATCGTTTCGTTTTTAGGGTCATAAAAAAAAATAGCCCTAACCTACTTATTTTTGGGAGCCGTTTCGTTTTTAGGCCCATTAAAAAAAGAACCCTAACCTACCTATTTTTGGGAGCCGTTTCGTTTTTAGGGCCATTAAAAAAAAATAACCCTAACCTACCTATTTTTGGGTGCCGTTTCATTTTTAGGGCCATTAAAAAAAAATAACCCTAACCTACCTATTTTTGGGAGCCGTTTCGTTTTTAGGGTCATCAAAAAAAATAACCCTAACCTACCTATTTTTGGGAGCCGTTTCGTTTTTAGGGCCATTAAAAAAAAATAACCCTAACCTACCTATTTTTGGGAGCCGTTTCGTTTTTAGGGTCATCAAAAAAAATAACCCTAACCTACCTATTTTTGGGAGCCGTTTCGTTTTTAGGGTCATCAAAAAAAAATAACCCTAACCTACCTATTTTTGGAAGCTGTTTCGTTTTTATGGTCATTCATAAAATTCAGTATAATTTGAAAAGTATATTATACAAAACTTTATTGCTTAAAAATGTGAACTTGGAAAAATATATATGAATAGATTACGACTAAGCAGCGATATATTTTGAAATATATATTACACCAAATATTATTACTTGAAAACGTTATATTGAAATATTATATATATATAAATTATAGTAACAAAGTTATTTATGTTGAACAACATTATGATTATAATACATTCGGAGTTCCAATGACTATTGCTAAAAATAAATATGTACAATGATCATTAGGTTGTAAAATTTTATGAGATACATTTTCGGAGTTCCAATAATCGAATTTGCAATTTTATATGAACTTTGGCGCACCCAATAATAAGTGTTATTATTCCGAAATACAATAGCCTATATCAACAATATTCATGAACTAGGTTTAAATGGGCACATTGCTTTATACGCAGACGATACCTCTCTTTTTTACTTTGGCTCGCGAATACAAGATATCATTTCCCAAGCTCAACAAGACCTTTTGACAAGAGATTTTGTATAACTGGTTCAAATACAATCTTTTAACCATTAATGTTTCAAAAACATGTTATGTTCTATTTAAAGCTAAAAACAAGCCTATACCTCCCCACGCACCGCTCACAATAAATTAATATCCCATTGCAACAGAAATCTCATGAAAAATATCTCGGATTACACATTGACTCAAAATTAACCTGGAACACCCATATCGATTATATAATAGTACATTGTGCACCGAGGGTAGTAAGAAGGGGATTACTAACGAGAGTCTATTAGAAGCCCGACGCCGTAGGCGGAGGGCTTTTAATGACTCGAGTTTGTAATCTTCTTACTGCCCGTGATACACACAATGTTTTTCATCACATTTGCGAGGAAAAATAAAATCAAACATAAAAATGAAATAAACTAAACGCACCCGCTAAGAGACAACTTCAACTGTCAACTTTTTCAATATAGTCTTCCACAGATAATGCTAAGAACTGCGTTTAGTTTTTAAACTTGACAGGCAATGTCGCCAGATTGTACCGATTTTCACAATAAATTTTTAAACTAAATAATCGCAAATACTACGGAAATAATAGTAAAATATACCATATAAGTTTTATTTACACTAAAATTGGTTTTGTAGCCAAGTTTTGAAGATGTGAAATAGCCTTGGCTGATTCGAAACCTCCTTAGTCTGAAATGACGTACGACTTTTAAAACTAAACTCATAACTCCCGAGGGAGTTATAGATTTTCATACAGTTTTTCTTCCCGTGGGAGTTATAGATATTTGTAACCCACGGGGGGTAAATCGGCTCGAGTTGGTCTATAAGCGCGCGTGTTATAACACTCTTTACGAGCAAGTGTGATGAAAAAACTATAGTACATTACACAACTAGGGTGGTAATACAAAGAAAGGCCGAGATCGCAGATGTTTACGGCCCGAGCTGCAAGCGAGGGACATAAATATGCGATCGAGGGCTTTCTTTATTACCTCCCGTGTTGTATACATCATTTTATGTCTACACTTGGCCAGAAAGGGACTTTTTCCGTACGCGCAGCGTGCGGAAAAAGCCACTATATGGCCAAGTGCGGCATAA